>OW679196.1:58854430-59190217 GCA_940337035.1 Agriotes lineatus
GTGTAAGTAAAGGTTCCGTTTGCCTAAGGTTTAAGTAACTTGAAAAGGAATAGCAGCATTATAAATCAACGTACCATATAAGTTTTAACCCCAATTACTTTGCACCTTTGTTGGAAGTTGCTCTTGAGAAACGTTTATCAGCTGCAGGATTCCATAAATCACTCAGTTTACTTACATAATTATCATAACGATTTTGCATTGTAATTCTCATTGTAGCTCTGAACTTCAAATCAGAATAGCTAAGTTCTTTTCCAATTCTGTGTTTTTGGGCAACAGAACCAGTAGTTCTATGCAGTTTAGTGATATTTAATAGGTGTGTATCGAGACAAATTGACATCGTGTGTGATTTGTGCAACGGATTTGTCCTTTCAAGACTAATGATAATTGTTCTTCTTTAAAAACAGCTTTAGCACAAGCCATTTTTAATTATTGACAACAACATAAGCAGAAGAATTTACGAAAATGTCACTGTTACTTTACTTATAAGCATGGAAACATCAAACAGTATCATTTGTTTCAAAATAGCACATTTGACTTAAAAAAAGTTAATTGTAATTTTGTACTGTTTTCCCCCTGGATTTGTTTGAAACCACATTATTGTTTTCTACAGTAATTTTGAAATGAAAAATACATGCGTGTCGTTAACAGTTTTCTCTTAACTCTAACTTGAATTGGCAATTTCCAATTTTTGAAAAGTTAAGCCAACTTTATTGAGGTGGGACTCAAGAACTGCAAATATAAAGGTTCGACAGCATCATACTAAAGGTTTCCCTGACTTCTGCTAGCTGTGTATGCATGCACTTTCGTGTAACTGTAAAAATAGATAATTAACCTGCCTTTACAGCTGTTTAAATTGTTGCCACATTGGAGTGTAACATGATCATGGTACTCGCTTCTTTTTTTTCTTAATTTTTAAAGATACATTTTAGAAACGTGGCACATCGTATGTACTTAATGGAACGTCATTTTTGACATAAATAATTTTATTTGCTCTTTCAGTTTTAGCAGAAGTGATACCAACTTTTAATTTTCAAATCGAACACCCTGTATATTATTGCATTTTTGGATTCTGCATAATTTTGTAAATTCAATGATACCAAATTTAAAATGCCAAAGTTGTTAGATTTAACTGTGCCATGACTGTTCCAATTTATCGCGATGTAAATCAAATAACAGCCAGGGCGCCAAGAATCTAAAATTGCCCAAAGCACAACTAGAGGCACACACTATTGGTCCTAAATAGCGGACACAACTTCAACAATTCCAAAGAAGCCAGCAAAAAAAAAAGAAATAAACCCACTTACCTTATCGAACCTTACTGCAATGTTACTACCCTAATAATCAACAAAATAAAAGAACAGAATAAAATCCAGTACCGAAGCTTTAATGCCACCACAATACGTACGAAAACACATGACTAAACAAACACATTAAAATTTCCTCCGAAAAATATAAATACATATCTTCATCACAATTCTAATTAAAGCATTGCCATAGCTTACAATCTCGTGCAAGTGAAAAGCTAACAGTGAAGTACTTCCGCGCTAAAGTGTTTCTTCAATTAACCGATAAACTGGGCTCATTAAGCTCAGGATGAGTCCAGGGGTGAGAAGTTGCGTTTGATCTAATCTGCTTGAATTGAAATAGCACACGGGTCTCGTGCCAGCTAACCGGCGAGTCTAAATTACTAGGGGCAAACAGCCGGCAGCGAAGAGGGCCCTAAATTGAGTGCGTTATGTAAAGCGCACCAGACAAAACTACTGTTATAAGCTATTGCTAAACCGCGCTGTTCCCGGTACTGCGGAGGTCTCGACAGTGGGGATACACTAATTGGTGCGCTTAAATGCAGCTCTTGTGTAATTAATAATAATAATAATAATAATAATGTCTTTATTGAACTATTTACAATAAAATATCATATCTACAGTAAATATGCAGCAACAGGGCGGAGTTCAGCATGGAGCGCAAGGCAGATGTTGCTCTTCCACCCAACCCTGTGCCTATTAATTACATAAATAAAGAAAAATTGGGCCAGTATGGTACTGTTGACGAGCCAGATGAACTCTCCAGGTGCAGAGGTTACTGCAATTATTATAATAGTAAGAATTATTATTAACAGTGAGTAAATAACTAAAATTACAAATTAAAAATTACAAATGAGCTGTAAATGAAAGATTTCCAGATAATAATAAATTTCTTAAACGTGTTTTAAATATTTTCGGCGGTAAAGATTTTAAATCATAAGGAAGTGTATTATAAATGCTTACAATATTAAAAGAGAACGACCTCTTAAACATTTCTGTGGAGCGAATAGGAGGTGTTAAAAGCCCCTTATGACATAGATTTAAATTATGAACGTCTGTACGGAAGCTTAATTTGTTGTATAAATAAGGCGGACAACAACTTAAAATAATCCTGTGGTACAAACACGTTGCATGAAATAGCCTACGTTGGCACATATTTAGCCAATTAACCTCTTTTAATTTGTATGAAATACGTTCGTATTTTCTGACACCAAAAATTAATCGCAAACATGCATTTTGTAAAGTTTGGATCTTTGCGGAATCAACAAAGTACAAACAAGGACCATAAAGTACATCGCAATAGTTAAATTTCGACAATACAAGAGTTTCACACAAATTAACCTTTAACTTTTGGCTAAACAAATGCCTATTTTGAAAAATGAGTTTCAAACTTGCGTAAGCTGCCTGGATGCATTTTGACACATGACGATCAAACCGAAATTCCTGATCTACAAGAATGCCTAAACTTTTTACAGTTTTAGATAGGAGCAGGCGATTGTCCTGAATTTTGATATTAATTTCTGCAGATGCTCGAGCAATGTCACTACGCCTTCCTAATAATAGGACAGCAGATTTGGAAGCATTTATTTGTAGACAATGTTCTGCAGAGATATGAAATATAGCTTCAAGGTCTTTATTTACAAGTTCACAGGCTAGATGTACATTGCTAAGATTAAATGAATGATATATCTGCGTATCATCGGCATAAAGATGATATGAGCATGATTGTAGAACAGAAGGAAGATTAGATGTATAAATAATGTACAACAAAGGGCCAAGGATTTAACCCTGTGGTACTCCAGCAATTACATCACTGAAGCTAGAAACCTGTTCTGCGTATCTCACTGCTTGTTTGCGTTTCTTCAAGTAATTAGCGAGTAGTGCAATTGAACTATCACTTAAACCAGTAAAATGCAATATAGCGAGAAGAATTTTATGGCTTAAAGTAACAAAGGCCTTAGAATAATCCAAAAGCACTAAGAGTGTGAGTTGACCCCTATCAGTAGACTCAAACACATCATCAGCTACTTTAAGAAGTAACGCTGTGCAACAACTGTAACCTGATCTAAAACCGGATTGCATATCAGGTAAAATGCTATTACTGTGTAAGTGAACTTTTAGTTGTGTTGCAACAACATTTTCAAAGATTTTTGACATTGTGGGCAGAATTAGGAAAGATAATGCAACAAGGTCTTCGCTAGCAGGGCGCTGTTAAAATGAGTTGTGCCCATTAAGTCCCATTTGCTATTTTTACAATTATCAGCGGCAGTAAAAAGAGGTATTCAGCGGCGTAAAGCAACTGAAGGTCGCTTCACAATCATACAGCCGCGGCAATGCAAAAGGCAAATTTAACAGCAAAAAGCAACCGAAGGTTGCGTTGCAATTTATTAACAGTAGCGATACGAAGGCAATCTAATAGCGTAAGGCAACTGCACGATATGAAATGCTATCGGCACCTCGAGGTTGAACGGCGGTCACCAGCTGGAGCTCAGGGTATCGCCGTGAACGAAGTCAATCACGCCGCGTACAAGAAACGTCTAACCTTGAACCAGAAGCGGGGCCCTGCGGCAGCTGTCTCAGCTCCTCCACGTGGTGGACGGTCGGGCGACGTCGTCTTCGAGAGCTCGCAGACCAGCTGCAGAAGCGGCGACTGGATCAATGACGAGTAGCGTTCATTGACGAGGGATGCCAATAATTAGACGGTAACAGTAAGAGGAAACGAAAAGGAAAAAGGCCTGGAATGGAAGCTAAACGTCAGCCCATCGGCCATAAAAAGACTAGCAAAGCCTACCTTACGAATTTTAAACGGCTTGAAGTTTTCTGCTTCCGAACTATCATTCATTCCTGGTTCCCTGAGAGATGCGTGTAACATAATTAACACTAGAATCCAATCACGCACCGGATTATGTGCATTTTTCGGGATAATTCCACTTAACAAGTGTCACCAAAAATCGGAGCCACGAAAAAGCAACTTGAAGTTCGGAAGAGGATTTGAAAAATGCCCGTTTTCGATAATGGAAGCCGGAAATTGCATTTAATGTACATGCGCTGGAGTCCCGTAGAAGCGCACGCACTGCGATTTCGAAATGTAAGGAATCCCAGATAGGCAACTTAGTAAGCACCGAGACGCGAGAAAAGTTACTGGGCGTTTAATGAACAAATTGAAATGACTTAAAAGATATTCGAACCGTCACAATTTGTTACAAAGTGAGGTTATGATCGTTTTGCGATATTGTAGCGTATGTCTATAAAATAACATTGACAAGGATTAAGTATAATTTTCTGGTGTATGAATATGACTTCAAAATTCCGAATGGATCTTTGATGAACTTTCTTTTTGCTCATACTATAGTTATTATACTGTGTGGGCCATAAGTTACGTTACCAATGAAACTTATTTATTTTTCATTGTTGGGTTTTATGTTTGTTAGAGATAAGTAAGTGACACTTGGAAAAGTTGTAATGGAGAAATTCGCAACGGAACAAAGAACTAAACTTATAGAATTTCACTTTAAAAATAAGAAATTTCTGGCAAACGGATAATTTCAGGAAACTTGATATTCAGTTGGCTGCCACATTCATCTAACTTGATTGCACCTGACTCTTTTCTTTGGTCTTATCTGAATGAGCAGATGCATAATAGTAAGCCCCAGACAATTCAGCAGGTCAAAGACCATCGCCCAGAAATTCGAGCACTACAGCCAGAAATATTGAGATCTTTAATGGAAAATACTCTAAAACGAGCTCTTCTCTGCAAGGCCAAAAATTGACGTGTACTAAGTGCCTTCTATTAATAGATTAAAAAATTATCCAACCTTGTGTTTATATTTCGATCATTTTTGATTTATTGATTCTTAAAAATAAAATAAGTTGTTTGATTTTTAAATTTTTATGGCTCACCCAGTATTAAGTATTATTATTTACTTCAGAGATGGTTTAAAGAGCCATGATGTTATTCCTGGAATAGTTCTAGACTGTTCTACCCAATGTATAAAGACCTCTTGCTTTATATAATGTTGTAACAGTACTTTTACTTACCTCTATACTCGATTGTACTACTAATTTATGTTTCACTGGGTTCGCTAGCTTAAACAGTCGTAGAAACATAAAACTATTAACATCGTCACTGCGGCTAGGGGAAGCTAATATTGTTCTGAATTTGCTCGTGGTCACCTGAAATGCTGAAACACTGCCAGCAATAAAAACCCAAGAGTTAATAATCTGTAAGAAAAACACAAATACAAGAGAATGCATATGCATAAAACAACAAAAATGATCAACGTCCAAACATACAGTGAAGCTGTCAACAATACTTTAATTATCTACGAGCGAAAGCTGTTGCTACTCGCGTTGTTACTTAAAAGTACATATAAGACTACACAATATTCACATAACAAGATTGTACGCTACATGCATGAAAGCACCTTAAATAGTCAGCTAATGTTCAACTGTCGACTTAAAGTCAAACGCCGATAGCGCGAAATGTATTTAAATTTCGCGCATAAATACACTAAAAGCGAAGCTGTTCCTTCTTTAAATGCGCTTTTTACTGGAAGTTCTATGCTGTGAACGCTGCTTTGTCACGTTCAAATCAAGCGACACGCTGTGTCAGCAAATGACGTGATGACTGCGTACTGGTTGCGGATAATTCCCCGTTATTTTGAGCACGACAATTGCCCACGAAGTCGCACTTGTTCATTGCCAAAAATGTTGCAATCGCTTCCTTACTTCGTAGTGCAGTTTCAACTAGCAACTAACCTTGCATTCGGTTGCCCCCAAGTGTCCCCGAGCCTAGGCTAGAGCGATGTCTCTGTGGAGTTACGACAACGGCTTCCTTCTATGGAAGACACAGCAAACCTTTGGTGATGCTGCCCAAGTGGTTTGATGCCTGCGTAGTCTAGGTCCCCACTCAGGATCCTCGTTGTGGCGGTGGCGATTACTGCAGGCCCACACCTCACTATTCTGTGCACTTTAGTGTCTTTATTAGCACGCGTCGTACTTTGGTTAATGAGGGACGACACACACATGGACGAGTCGCTGGTTTTGCTGCGATTCCTCATTCCCGAGGTCATTCACGCACCTGCGGGCTTTGTTCTATTTATAACTCCGCGTCTAGGAATTAGCTGTCTTGCAAATTCACTTCCGTGCACTCGCGCAACACTTATAGTGCGTGCTAACTTAATATATACTGAGACATATAAAGAATACGGTTAAGCTTATTACTAGCAGTGTATGAGAATAGGATATGAAATGTATATATACAGTGTGTCCGCGGATTGAGTTCACGTAAGGTGTAAATAATAAAAAATATTCGACTTAGAAGCTGATATTCTAGGATTCGCTCCTGCTTGTTCTCAAACCAAGATTTTGAGAAAATCAATCAAATTAATTAATATTCAGGGTGTTTTTTGAATCGATTTTTAAAAAATGGCCAAGAGTAAACGACCTTTATTAGAATAGATAACAAAAAAAAAAGTATTAAGAAAAGTTGTTTAGCATTAAGAGAGATGGTAGACTCTCAATTTTCAGACAAATCGGCCTACTTTGATTTTTTAATTTTTTATACCAACATACCTTTTATCGTAGTTGTAGGAGGCAATCAATTATTTTTTCAACATCTTAGTTCATGAACCAGTTAGAGTGCCCCCTACAGCCACGATAAAAAGTATGTTGGTATAAAAAACCAAAAAATATTTTAAAAAATCAAAGTATGCCGATTTGTCTGAAAATTAAGAATCTGCCATTACTCTTAATTCTAAACAACTTTTCTTAATATTTTTTTTGTTATCTCTTCTAATAAAGGTAGTTTACTATTGGCAATTTTTTAAAAATCGATTTGAAAAACACCCTGAATATTAATTAATTAGATTGATTTTCTTAAAATCTTGGTTTGAGAACAAGCAGGAGCGAATCCTAGAATATTAGCTTCTAAGTCTTCTTCTTCCTATTCTTTTCTCTTATACCATATTGGTGTCGAGAGTTTCTTGCACTACCTATTTATACACTTATACACTTTTTTCTTGTCTATATAATTTTCTCCATTCTCTTCTGTTATCTGCTATTTTCCTTGCTTCAGCCCATCCAATTCCTCTCATATTTAGTATTGCACTCACTTCATCATTCCAAGTTTTTATTGGCCTCCCCGGGGGTTTCTTGCCTGTCGGTTTCGCTTCCCATATAGCTGTAACTTCGCGCTCTTTTCCCATTCTGTGTAAATGTCCAAGCCATCGCAGTTGATTTTCTTCTATCTTTTCTTTTAGGGGTTTTATCAGTACTCTTCTTCTTATCTCATCGTTCCTTATTTTATCCCTTTTTGACACTCCCTCAATCCTACGGAGGAATTTCATTTCACCCGCTTGTATTCTTTCATGTTGTCTTTTCGTGAGTGTCCACACTTCACTGCTGTAGGTTAAGATTGGTACGTAAATACTAGTGTACACTCTTACTTTAGTTTCTTTAGAGATTTCTTTTTTATTTATTATTATTTTATTAATTGCATGATAGAGACGTGCTGCTGCTCCCAGTCTACCATTAACCTCTTCATGCATATCACCATTGTAATTCACTGTTGAGCCTAGATATTTAAAGCTTTCAACTTGTTCTATGTGTTTGTCGTTCAGTTTAATATTTATATTTTTCTGGTGTTTCCCCACTGCCATAACTACAGTTTTTTCAGTATTGATGTTCATATTTCTGTTTTCAAAGGCTTGTTTCCATATATTCAAATTTCTCTGTAGATCTATTTCTGATTTGGCTATTATGGTCAAGTCGTCTGCAAAGAGAAATTCTGATGCCCGGATCGGTTCTATATTCCTATATCCCACCAACACTTTCTTTACTTTATTTCTGCATTCTTTCATTATACTGTCCATCAGAATAACAAACAGCAGGGGCCTAAGAACACCTCCCTGTATAACTCCTTCCCATGTTTTGAATAATTCCGACTCCATATTTCCTGTTCTTATGTAATTCCAAGTATTTTTATAAACACTCTTTAATGCTATTATTAGTTCGCTGTTTATTCCTTCTTTCCTTAACCCTTCAGTACCCGTTTACGGTCTGTGAGACCGAGCAAACACATGATGCAGTATATTACTTAAAGTGCTAGCGTTAGTTTACCGCCCATTTCACTACCTTCCTATATATTGCCATTGAAGATCCGTATGCAGTTTTGAGTTCGTGCGTGCAGTGGTTTAAAAGTTATTTATAATTTCGGTTTCAGAGACCGAAGCGGGTACCCGAGTTGTTTTTATTTTTACCTTTGATATACGACCAATGTGAGGAGAAGGAAGTATTTTCTGCATTTTTAGTAACACTGTTATACTAAAACATTATTATAGTCATGGCAGATTTTATGAGATAGAACAGGCGCGACTAGAACAGACGATGCGAGATATAATAGCGGAGGAGGATGTCGACAACGTGTTTTATGATGATGTGCCATCGTCTGACGAAGATAATTTATTGGAAACTAGGGAAATGAACAGTGACACTGAACAGGAAATATCTGATTATGAAGACGTTAGTGAACAAGAAACTAATGCCATAAGATATCTCATTATTTTTGTGGAGGTGGCAGAGGGGTGTCGGTCTGCGAGACCGGTGCGGGTGCTGATGTCTTTGAATTTTGAACGGGTACTGGAGGGTTAATACTTCCCATATGAGTTTTCTAGGGACAGTGTCGAATGCTTTGACCAAATCTATAAAGCAGATATATAGTTCATTTTTATGTCTTATGGTTTTCTCAATAATTTGTTTAACTCCAAAAATGGCGTCGTTTGTACTTCTACCCGATCTAAAGCCACTTTGTGAATCTTGAAGTTGTTGTTCTATACTTTTCCTCAGTATTTGTTCTAAAATTCTTTCGTATATTTTATAAGGGACACTTAATAGCGATATTCCTCGGTAGTTTTCACACTGATGGCTATCTCCTTTTTTATGGAAAGGGAGTATTATAGCAATTTCCCATTCTTTCGGGATCTTTTTATGATTCCATGCTAGAGTTATAACTTTATGCAATAATTTTTTGCCTTTGGGACCCATTCCCTTTATCATTTCTGGGGTGATACCATCGTGGCCTGCTGCCTTGCCCACCTTTAGTTTTCTTATGGCATTCTCAACCTCTTCTAGTGTGATTTCATTTTGGTCGTTGTTCTCCATTTGTTCCTCGTTTTCTACACTTTCTAAACCAACTACCTGTTGATGAGTCCCTCCTAACAACTGCTCGAAGTACTCCTTCCATCTTTTTATTATTTCTTCTTCTCTTGTTAGCATTTTACCATCTATGTCTTTCAAATGTATTAGTGGATTTCTTTTCTTTTTCCTCACTGCATTTATTGCTCTGAAGAATTGCTTTTGATTTTCTCTATAGTTCTTTTCTAGTTGTACTCCTAGCTCTTCTCATTTTTGTGATTTTGCTCTTGAGACCATTCCTTTCACTCTTTTTCTTTGTCTCTTATATTCTTCATACACACTTGTTTCCTTTGTGTTTAGGTACTTTTTCCATAATTGTTTCTTTTTCTTTGTTTCAATTCTTAATTCCTCGTTCCACCAGTTAGTCTTTTTACTATGTTGTTTTACCTCTTTTGTTTTTCCGCAGGTTTCTTCTGCTGCTTTTAGTATTAATTCTTTAAAATTAATCCATGCCTCTTCAAGGTTTTCAGTCTCAGTATATCCGTCCGCCCATTCTTCAATACGATTGCTGTATTGTATTCGTATTTGTTCTTCTTTTAATTTGTACGTTTTGATGCTTTCTGTTTTTATTTTGTTTTTGCTTATTTGGTTGTTTCCTCTCCAATGTTCTTCCCCTTTTAGCGTTGCTACTAGTAGGAAGTGATCACTGCCTATTTCATGGCTTCTTTCTACTCTAACATCTTTAACTTTTCTTTTATTATTTCTATGGACCAGTAGGTAGTCAATTATTGATTTTTCATTTTTTGTAGGAACTGCTCGTGTGTATTTATGAATCTCTTTGTGTTTATAAAAGGTATTTGTGATTGACATATCATTATCTATACAAAACTCAATAAGTCTACGTCCGTTATTATTTAAGGTCTCTTCTCCGTATTTTCCTAGTACTTGTTCTTTATTTTGTGTTTTATTCCCCACTCTACCATTCATGTCGCCAAATATCATTATCTGACCTGTACTGTTTTCCGTTAATTCCTGTAATCCTTCCCAAAATTTATCTTTCTCTTCTTTCTTTTCATTTTCATTAGGTCCATATGCAATGGTTACTGTTATTATTTCTTTTCCTGGGTGTTTTAATTCTAACATCATCAATCTTTCAGAGTAGAACTCCCATTTATTGACTACCTCCGCGTCCTTTTTGTTTATTAGGCAGCCTACCCCTTCGGTAGCTCTCTCTTGCTCCTTTACTCCACTGTAAAATAGGAGGACATCCTGATCTAGTTCTATTATTCCTTGGCCTTTTCTTTTTGTTTCTGTTATTGCCATAATTTTCAGTTCTGATTTCATAAATTTTATTTTCAGCTCTTCTTCTTTCCCATTTAATCCCCTTATGTTCCATGTTCCGATTTTCCAAGTTTCTGTATTTCTTAACATGGTTTTCCTTTGCTTAAATTTTGATCTAATTCCTATTTCTTCTAATTTCGTAATACATTCTTTGTCAACTATACCGTCAGTTGTCTCTTTTTGTAGTTTCATAATTTGTTCTGCTGAGTATATTAATTTTGTCTTTCTGCTTGCTGTTTCGCGTCTTTGTAATTTCGCCGTTAAGTACTCCAGCCTTCTATGTAATGCTATCCTTTCGGCGTGTATTTGGTTTACTCTTCTTCCCATCATTTCCATACACGAATTTAGTTCAGTTACTGTACTCTGCAGTTCGTTTTGGAGTGTATTTTGTATTCCCTGTTGGTTTTCCTTTATTTCATTTAACATGTTTTGCATCATTTTTCCACTCTCTTCTCTGTCCATTTTCGGTTTACTTATGTCTTTTATAGTTTAAATTTCCTTGCATGTAGAGTGTAGCTTGTTTACAGTTCTGTTTTATGGTGGTGTGACGTGTCATGACGTCATACGGACAAGGTCGTGACGTCGTCGGTCGTGTCCTTGCTATGATAAAATTGCGCACTAAACTTCACTACACTATTTATCACCTTCAAACTTCACTGCACTTTTGTTTATCCTATTTAAACGTCGTTTTTAAATGGGTCGAGGCCGCAGCTGACGGTTACTCGGCGCCATCCAACTCCGAAGCTTATAAGTCGAATATTTTTTATTATTTACATTTTATGTGAACGGAATCCGCGGACACACTGTATACGAGGTGTGGCAATTTAAAAACCGGACTGGTAAGAAAAAAATGGTTTATTGAAAAAATTTAACAATCTAACTTTTATCCCCTTCAATATACTCCCCTCCTCTATCTATACACCGCTGCATACAACTCTTCCATTGTTCGAAGCAGTGCTGCAGCTCATCAGCTGACACCCTGCGCAACAGGTCTGCCGTTTTTATTTTCACGTCCTCCACGGATTGAAAATGGATCCCGTTCAACTCGCTTTTTATTTTTGGGTACAATAAAAAGTCGCAGGGTGCCAAATCCGGCGAATACGGTGGGTGCTCGAGCACTGGGATGCGTTTACTGGCCAAAAATTTCTTGACGGAAAATGTCTTTTCGGTTGTCTTTTTGCTCCTGCATGAGGTTTTTTGGGATCATTTTCGCACAGACCTTTCTCATGTTTAAACAGTCTTGCAGGATTTGCCTTACCGTTTCTTTATTAATATTGACCATGTCAGCTATCATTCTGATGCTCAGACGTCGATCATTCCGAACAATTTGATTGACTTTTTCGACATTTTGGTCAGTTTTCGACGTGGTCGGACGTCCCGGATGTTCGTTGTCTTTCGCTTCTTCCCGACCCTTGAGTACGTGACATACAATCATCCTCATACACTTCCTTTAACAAGCGAAAACTTTCTGTCAGAGATTTTTTCAGTTTAACAAGAAATTTAAGATTCACACGCTGCTCGATTTTTAAACTCGGCATAATTCCGGCAACGTAACGTGGTAGTGTCCTACTCAGACGAAGCTTGAAAGCAAACTAAGCGGTCTATTTGACTGAAACTGGTCTAGTTAGAGAGGGAAGGGTATAAAGAAAACTACTTTACCCGCCGATTTCCGCTACGACAGTTTACTTACATTCAGAGAGCGCAGTCCGGTTTTTAAATAGCCATACCTCGTATATAGGGTGACTACACGAATTGGTCCATTACAAGGTAAGTTGAAATCAGTCAACACTAGAAGCAAAACGGGCGCTGCATTTACCAAATGGACTCCGTAAAAAAATTAAAATGGCATCCGACTCTTTGAGAGCTGCTTTAAACAACTATAATGACCTAGTAAATCAAATAGATTGGCTAGTTTTAAAAGTACTCCATGTTTCTTTATAGAATAGTATATAAATGTAATTATCTGTAATTTGCTAGTATGTCAATTGTTTCTAATAATACCTACTTGTTTCAGGTATATTTCAAATGTTTCTGTAATTATATATTATTGAGCAACAAGTATCATCTTCCAAGCCAACATTAAACTAGCCATGATGACCACCAATCAAGAAAGAACAGCTAATAATTTTTATAGTTCAACAGCAACTTCACCACATACATTAACAGATTTAGATGGCAATGAAGATGTTAAGAAATTATCCATCAAACTAGAAACCATTGAAGGCAGTGATGACATCAGTGATTATTCGGAAATTAATATTAAATGTGAGTTTGAAATTAAAGGCCAAAATGATATGGCTCAAAATTCAACAACACACCAACACAGTTTGGTCACACATATGAATGCCCAGACAGATGAAAAACCTTATTCTTGTTCTGCTTCTGAACATAAAACTATCCTCAAAAATACTTCAGTCGTACATATGAAATCTCATACAGGCGAAAAACGTTATTCTTGTTCTGTTTGTGAATATAGAACAGCAGTAAAATCTAATTTAGTTACACACATGAAATCTCATACAGGCGAAAAGCCTTATCTTTGTTCTATTTGTGAATATAAAACTGCCCGCAAAGATAGCTTAACTCAACATATAAAAATTCATACGGGCGAAAAACCTTATTTTTGTTCTGTTTGTGAATATAAAACCGCCCATAAAAAGAGTTTAGATGCACATATAAAATCTCATACAGGCGAAAAACCTTATTCTTGTTCTGTTTGTGATTATAGAACTGTCCACAAAAATAGTTTAGTTATGCATGTGAAAACTCATACAGGCGAAAAACCTTATTCTTGCTCTCTTTGTAAATATACAACAGCATACAAACGTAGTTTAGCCGAACATATTATGAAATCTCATACAGGCGAAAAACCTTTTTGTTGTTCCGTCTGTGAATATAGAACAGCAGCAAAATATAATTTAGTTACACATATGAAATCTCATGCAGGCGAAAAACCTTATTCTTGTTCTATTTGTGAACATAAAACTGCCCGCAAAAATAGTCTAGTTCATCATATGAGAACTCATACAGGCGAAAAACCTTATTCCTGTACTGTTTGTAAATACAGTGCGGCACAAAAATCTAATTTAGTTACACACATGAAATCTCATACAGGCGAGAAACACGAAAAACTTTATTCTTGTGCTGTTTGTGAATGTAAAACTGCCCACAAAAGTAGTTTAGTTGCACATATGAAATCTCATACAGGCGAAAAACCTTTTCTTTGTTCTATTTGTAAATATAGAACGGCACGAAGATTTGATTTAGTAAAGCATATGAGATGTCATACAGGCGAAAAACCTTATTCGTGTTCTTTTTGTGAATATAAATCTGTCCAGAAAAATAGTTTAGTCGCACACATGAAATCTCATACAGGCGAAAAACCTTTTTGTTGTTCCGTTTGTGAATATAAAACAGTATACAAATATGATTTAGTCAGACATATGAGATCTCATACAGGCGAAAAACCATATTCTTGTTCTGTTTGTGAGTATAAAACTGCCCACAAAAAGAGTTTAGTCACACATATACAATCACATACGGACGAAAAACCTTATTCTTAAAGTGTTTATGAATTAAAACCCTAATTTAGCTAGGCATATTAAAACCCATATAGTTGAAAACCCTAACTGTTTGTGAATATAATAATTATTAATTACGCGTCATCAGTTTTCTCCGTTCTTTCCATTTCTTTGCTGTCTCTCTCCATTCAACTATTCCTTTGTCTTTTAGGTCATCTTGCTGTGTTTCTCACCATTTTTTCCATGGTCTTCCTTACTTTCTCGCCTCTTCAAACTTTTTCCATGCAATATTGTTCACAATTCTCAACTCTTCCATTCTTCCCATATTTCCTAGCCATTGTATTGTCTGCGTATTTTCATGTATGTTATTGTTGCTTTTTTGTATTTTTGTTTCCCAGTGTGCTTCCATCTTTTTTCCCATATTTTTATTTTTTGCTGGTGGTTTTTGTCTTCGAACATATAAAACTGGAACGAGCATACTTGTAATAACGTAATGTAAAACCAATGATTCAAAGAAGATCAACAGAGATGAAAATAGAATAGTACGCAAGTATCAGAAGGATAAACTGATAACTCGAACTCATTGTTAATGCGCAATCGCATACATCTTTAATGGTTTGTTTGTTTTTGAATTAATTTGTGCTGTTGTAAATTTGGTTGTTGTGTTTTGAATAGTGGTTAACGAAAAGAATTCGTTGCAAAAAAGTATTGCTATATTTCTAAAATACGAAACCCAGAAGTTATTTATTACATGTAAATAATTTGCGCCACTTGCGACGTTAAAATTTACCGCGCACCTGCGCTCAAGCTCTTATTACCAATTGGAATCTGCCTTTGTCAATCTTCTTTGAACCACCTGCCATGCCGTATGCTTGTTCCAGTCTTATATGTTCGAAAGTTTTTGTTTAGCACCCATGTTTCACATCTGTATAGTAGTGTTGGTTTTGTTGCTGTGTTATATATTTGCAACTTTGATTTAAATGAAATGTCTTTGCATTTTAGCACTTTATGTACAACGCCGCACATTTATTCCTCTTAACAATTCTTCTAGCTCTTTATTTCTTCGTTGCTGTTGTTTAAGAGGATACCGAAATACACGAATTCTGTCACACCACCAAATTTCACTTTCTCACCCCTTGTTCGTTGGCCTGACTGGTATCTGTTTTGGTAAATTTAGTTTCATGGTGATTTATCTTTAGACCATACTGATTTCTTGCTAGGACGACCACATTGTCAGTGTAAGTGACGCATTTATATGCATTAGTGTTTATTGTTCCTTCTCTTTTCAGCCCTGTTTTGCATATGATCTTTTCCAGCACTAGATTGAATAACAGGGCAGAACTTGGGTGGCCTTGTCTTAGTCTCATCTTCAGCATGAATCTTTCTGAGATTTTTACTTGATTGATAGATGATTTCATTGTTATCTTTACAAGCCTTATTAATTTTTTGGGAATGTTAAGGTCTCCCATCACTCTGTATACTTTTTTCTATTGACAGATTCAATGCTTTTTGAAAGTCTATAAATAGCATAAATTAAAGGATTTTATATTCATAGCAGTTTAGCATGATCTCTTTTACTAGCAAGATTTGGTCAGTTGTGCCCCTATTCTTCCTGAACCTCCCTTGGTGCTTTCCAATACTATATTTTCTGCATACAGTTCAATCCTTATGTTTTATCAAAGTCAATGCTATTTGGTAGGTTGTGTCTAGTAGGGCAATACTTCTGTAGTTATTGCATATTGTGTTATCCCGTGCTTGTAGATCAAGAGTATTAGTGCCTTATTCCATATGTTGGGGATTCGTTCTTCTTGCCCGACTTTTTGACAAGTTCATATAGTTTTTGTGTCCTTGATTCTTTCTTTTGCTAATTCATTTTCATCTGGGGTTTTGCCATTTTTCATTGTTGTTTTGTCATTCATATTCTTTTCTTTTTCTAGTTTTTTGGTTTATTACTTCGTACTGCGCAAACACAAAAGGCACGCTCCAACTTTGTAACCCGAATCCAGGACAAGTTGAGCATTGTACCGCCAGCCTCTATACCGCAAGGTAAAATGAGATTACCAACAATACATACCTACATACGTTGTACTGTTCATTGTAACGAGTCCTTAGTTATGGTCCCAGACATTTTTTCAACTATCACTTTCGTATATCCTATTCGGACCAGTTTGCCATTATTCTTCTATTTTTCTTTATTTTCATTTGGATTTCCTTCTCTCTTCAGGTCAATTTGTTTTCTATTACTATTTTTGCTTTTTTCAATTGTTTCTTTTTTTTGTGACTGTTGTTTTTGCCTCACAGTTTACCATTTTAACCACTATCACTTGTTTGAGCTTGTCTCTTCCCACTTTGTAGGCATCTTGGATCTCCAACTTGTTTTGCAATTTTTCCCCAAACAGTTTTTCTACCATTCCTTTGATGTTATTGTCTTGGTTCTGCAATCCTTTTATTATGATATTTAGTTTTCACTTATCTTTCTCTTGTGTTACAAGTTTGTCTTCAAGTTTGCTAATTCTATTCTCTAGCTGTGTCTTGTGTGTTTTCCAATCTTCTAGTGTCTTCAGCCATTCTTCTCGTACTTTTTAAGATTTTTCTTTCATTACTTCACACATTTTGTTGGCCTCTGCTTTGAGCTCTGCTTTCATTTCCTCTATCTTTTTTATTATTTCTAGCTCCATCTCTTCCGTTTCTTTGCTTTGAATCTGTTTTCCTTTTGGTGAAATATCTCTTGGTTGTTGATTGCTTTTTTCTGGTGTTCTTTCAATTTTTGCGCATCTTTGGAATGCCATTTGTTCAGTTTTCTAATTCTCAAACTCCTCCGGATCTTTAAAGTTCCTTTTTCTTTTTAAATAGTGCTCTACACTGCTAACGTTCTGTCTTATCTTGGTTTTATATGTGTTTTTGCTGATAAGCCAGAAATTCTTCTATTTAGAGAAGTAAATGGGGGTTTGGCAACATCAGTTGGAAAATTGCAGTCTGGCAACTCTGTTTTCTATCTTGACCTTCTGATGCATTAACGTCATTTATTGTGCTCAATCTTGCTACTTCAGATTTTCTTACCTTTGCAGATTGTTCTTAACTTTTCTACTCGGTGTACTCACTATTGTTGGCAATGTATTTTACTTTCAATCTTAATTAATATACCCAGCCAAGGTTATAATTTAACTACTTTGCTGGAGTGAAAAATATAAGACCTTCACACTCGACTAGAATCCAAAACCGTTTGTGAATATAAAACAGCCCCCAAAATATAATTTAGTTATACAGGCGAAAAACCATACAGTTGTGCTACTTGGGAATATAAAACTTTACTTTAGTTGAACAATTGAAATCACATACCATGTAACCATGTAATTATTATTTTGTTTCCGATAACAGTTTTAACTCTTATCAGGGATGATATTTTAAATAGAAAATTGAATTGAGAAATGTATTTCTTCAAAAAATAATTTAGTTAATGTTGTGAGGAATTGGTAATTTACTTATAATTATGCTGGTAGAACTTGCAGAAAACAAAACTAACGGCGATAAATGGAGAACGGCTAAAGCTGTCCAGTTTATACAAGTGAAAATAAAAAAATGTTATTAATTATAGGCCTATATCAATATTTCAGTCATTATCAAAAGTATTTGTCAAACCTCAAATATCTGACACTCAACTTCATTTCATGCCAAATCGCTTAGCAGTTACCAATTTATACCCACTTCTACAAAAAAATATCCAAATCAAGTCATATACACAGATTTGCCTAAGCCTTTGATAAAGTCAATCACAACATATTGCTAAAGCAATTAAGAGATTTTAGGGATTTCAAACATATTACTTTTACATCTAAATTCCTACCTTAAAAATGGATGACAGTGTGTAGCTTACAAAAAACTGTGTATCAAAAAAGTTTGAAGCACCGTCGGGAGTTTCTCAAGGTACATTTTGAAACCATTGTTATTTGTTGTATTTATTAATGATTTGCTAGCTATCATCGATCACTCTGAATATGCTTTGTTTGCTGATGACTTGAAGCTTTTGAAAGTTGTGCATTCCCTAAATGACTATAGGTACCTCGATGCAGAGTGACAATATTTATAAATGGAGTAAACTTTAATGCTAATAAATTCTACACTGTTACATTTACTAAAAAGTATAACTTTTTTATTAGATTTCTGCAATGCAAACTGCTAGATATATTTAAACTACAAACTCTAGAAAGATGCCGATGTACTGCTGCAGTTCTGCAATTTTGATGCAGCTAAATTTTCTTTTTACCAATACGACTTTATGTTATCAGGCTTATTTTAATTTAGATAAACCTGGAAGTAATATATTGTGTCACTGGCCTCGATAAATGACATGTGATTTGGGTAACAAATTAATTGAAAATAGTACCAAATTTATACTAAATTGAACTTGTGCACTGTGCCAGTGTATTATTAAAATTTAATTTTTTTCTTTGTTATTACTCTGCTACTATAAACTTATAAGACTACTACTAAGAGTACTATAGAGCTGATACTACTTACTATAATGCCTTGTCTAATACTAATATTACTATAATACCTGTGTCGTTACATGTTAGTGATAAGTAATACTTTTGTCAAACCTAATTTAGTGTATTGTTACTGATATTAATTTGTAGTTTTCAAATTAATATTTATCAGTTGTGCTATCAGATGTTATTCGTTTGTTGTTTCATTTCATACTCTGTGGCTTAATTTTAGTGCATAATATACTGTTGGTTGCAGCTTAAATTGATTAAATAAGTAAATAAAAATAAATAAATATAAAGAACATTGTACTTTATGTAAGCAAGCTTGTTTTTGTGTACAGATATACAGTATATTGGGTTACAAAGAGGGAAAAAAAGTTTATTTTTGACTTCTCAAAAAAAAATACTCTGTAAAAAACCCTGCTTGTTCTCAAACTAAAGATGTACTTGCCAAGATTTAAATATATCATTTCGTATTCGGGGGAGGTTCGAAAATATGATGATGGCTCAAGAATAAAGCACCCTTATTTTTCAAAATATACTCAAAAGTTATTTGAAAAAGTTGCTTAGAATTAAAAGTAGGTGTCAAAAATAATGTCACACCCACCTGCTCAAAAAACATATTTCACTGGTTTTTCTTATTTTTTCCACTACCCTGCGAATTACAAAATGCGATACTTCAAAGTTAATTTATTGATGGATACGATAAGAGTGTATTGTCGAATTTCAGTTTCGTTCACTTAACCTGAAATTTATGTGACCCGAAGTTGATGCTAAAAATCTCATATTTGTGTCAACAAAAACACAGGTATCTTAAAAAAATTAATAATATGCTATCCAAACATCAATAGCAATTCAAAGCAATTATAATTTTTAATAGAAATGCTATAACAAATATTTCCAATTAACATTATTGTACCGGGTGGCCATAAATATCTGATATCACATTACCTTTGGAATCAATACCGCTTTATTAAAGTGATGAATCGAACTAAACTAAATGTCATTAATGTCATCACAACTAAAATTCCTATCTGTCAAAAATTATTACAGATTGCAATAAGTAATGGAGTTAGAACAGGAGATTTTTATAATCGAGTCGTAGGCTAAACTGCAGAATCCGGGGCACATTCCCCTCCTCTTATTGCATTTTATTATACTACATAGGTACCAATACTTATCGTAATTGAAATATAATGCTAACCAACATTTATAAGTAGCTAATTCAATGGCTACCGGGATCTCAGATATTTATGGCCACCCGTTATATTTTGAAAAATAACTGTACTTTATTCTTGAGCCATTTTCATATTTTCGAACCTCCTCCATATACGAAAGGGGATATTTAAATTTTGGCAAGTGCATTTTTAGTTTGAGAACAAGCAGGGTTTTTTATAAAGAGTGTTTTTTTTTGAGAAGTCAAAAATAAACTTTCTTTCCCTCTTTGTAACCCAATCTGGGGACATAACAAACTCTTAATTATGAGTTCTTAGCAGATTCCCTGGAAGGTTCTGAAGTAATAGAAAAAGCAGGGGAACCCATTGAATGGACTAGCAATCTAGTAGTTGTAGCGAAACCAGGTGAGTGTCTACAGTAAGTATAAATCCAACACAAAATTACATTTTATTGTTATACAGTATGTTATGGGGGAAAACAGACTTACGACCCTGCAACGCCAAATACGGATAATTGTTAGGCGCCACTTGTTGTGTCTGCCGGATGATGACAGTGGGGGGGGGGGGGGGGGCTTCTCAACAGAATGGTCTATTCCCCTCGGCTATAGGAATTTGCTCAGCTCCGAGAAATCCCTAACCTTAGCTGAAATACTAGGTTTACTTTAAAAATTCACGTAACTGGATTCCGTTTCATATTCAAATGACTCAAATAAATTTATCGCGGATCTTAGCTTAAGGGGTGTAAATTATTCCTAAACTACCATTATATGACACTAGAATGGAACTCCTGAAATAGTTATTTATGCATCAAGGACGAAAAATTGTTTATGGACGATGCCTGCAATTGCTGGCCGAGGCGATAGCCGAGGCAAGCAATCAGGCAAGGCCATAAAAAGCAGTTTTCGTCCGAGGTGCATATTAGTTTTTTCCGTCGACCGTCATAATTTGAAAAAAAAATTAAAGTGAAGTCCGAATTATAAAGTTGTTGAGGACGAAAAACGTTTGCGGACAAAAAGCGTTTACGGACGAAAAGTGTTTGCGGACGAAAAGTGTTTGCGGACGAAAAGTGTTTACGGACGAAAAGCGTTTGCGGCTGTAAAGTGCGGCCGTAAAATGTTTGCGGACGAAAAGCATTCGCGTAAGAAAAGCATCTGCGGACGAAAAGTGTTTGCGGACGAAAAATTAATGGTGTCCAAAAAAGTTATATTTTTGGTACGCAAATGCGTCCGTAAAATCACATTTTATAGGGAGGTCGACGGAAAATTATCTTTGCGTAGAGTAATTATACAGGGAACTAGTATTGATAACCTGCTGATAGGCTCCAACAGTTCGCAATCAGCGCTTTATGCGTGGACATGCTCAAAACTTTGGGCCGTGTAAGGCGATTAATTTCAAAATAAATAGTGTTTATGTGCACTAAACAATTTAATTACTAGCAAACAAAAAAGAAGAGCGCTTCTAGAGTTTGTCATGTCCCAGTCCTTATGTACATGATCACGTGTCAAAACAGATTTATTTATTTTTAATTAGAAACGGTAAACAATGACATGAACCTGTTGTCTTTATGTCGTACACCTAATCAATTTTTTTAATACTAAATGTTAATGATTATATATCTGAATACATTCGGATATGAAGGTCTTCAATTATGTTAGTGTGCGTAAAAACGGGATTTTCCGTGAGACCATTTGTACAGCTCCTGCCACCTAAGGGAGAATTTTCGTTAATATTAAACGTGCAAGTTTCCTTGTTTTATAATACATTTATCACATTTTGGTGTCGAAACCTGGGAAGGGAACAAGAACTGAAACGGGATTTTAATCGGCATTGGGAATGCGAGCGTGAAATCCGGGGGATATTTTCTAACTAGGTGAAATTATGGCTCAAAATGGAAAAGGCACGTAGAAACGCATGTCACGAGCAATTAATGAAAACGGTAAACTCTAACGGCTGTATTAAAAACTAACTATAGTGAAGAAGACGTTGCACATCAATATCTAAATTAAAGTTAAGTAGTAACAATTTAAAGGAAACTGACAGTTTGTACTAGCCATTAATTAAGGTAAATCTTGAGGAAAATATGCAAAGGCAATTGGAGTGCGAAGAAATAGAAGCTCTCTTAATTGCTAGGTTGGTACATCGGAGGGGGAAGATGTCACAAACCATGACAAACATAACGCAGAAGAAACCAAATCGTGGAAAGGCAGCCGCAACCTTCTGGGTCCAATAATATACTGAAACTGCAGCTATTGAAACTGATTAAATTAAATTTTGGGTACCGTACTTATTCGAAGCAGTTCAAAACATATGTATATGAAAACAGGCAGCAGAATGATTAAGAAAAATTCGATTATGGTGAACGTTTAATCGAACGCATGTTAAACATCGAATCTATGAGCTCAATTAGGTAAAGCATTTATTCATCATATATCCTGTATATATTTTAAATGCGTAGTGATCATAGCTGATCTAATTCGTACAGCTTGGCTCCATCGTTCTAGATTATCTCTAAGTAAATGTTGAGCATCCGCGTTACCGTGTCGGTGATTTGCCGCGCTTTCTCTTGCTATTTCACTTGCCTTGCACCAGAAGCGTTTACATATTTGTGGCTCTTGATACGGGAGAGAAGTGGTAAGATGGTAAAATTGTAATAGAGGGCGTTACAATCTCAAATACCATATAACATTTATCAACGCCATATTTAATTAAACCACATTAAAATTTTCAGACATCTGTCATTTAGTTCGGTTTTGACAGCCAGTACAAGCAGACAAACTATCGTATTTTTGCAAACATGAAACAAAGTGAATTTTGCCAAAATCTATAAATTAGGTTTTGCATTGCTTCCAATTCTTCTTCAAGTTCCTTCTTCTATCGGAGGTTGGAAATCATGACTGCGATTCTTATTTTATTTGCTGCTATTGGAAATAATTTGCTGTAACTTAGACCAAACCATTCCCTTAAATTTCTAAGCCAAGATATCCTTTTTCCAACACTTCTTCTGCCTCTTATTTTACCCTCCATAATCAACCTGTTAGATCATTTTCGACCTCTTTCGTTTTGCTCAAAATTACGTTGAGTTGAGGCCGCTTTAATAGGTTTTTTTTTGTCTTGATAAATTTCTGAAGACGGCCCTGTTTAAAGTTCAACCCTGGATCTTAAAGCTACATGTTAAATTCCTTTTGGCCCAAACAATAATGCGTTCACGATCCGTAGAATTCGTCTTAGCAAGCATTCTTCGTTCAGTGCACAAATTGCGTATTTGTTTCGATAATCAAGCGTTGGACGCCTAAATAAATCAAATTCTTTATGTTAAGCAGTAACGAAATTCAGGCCTTGGAGCTTAGTGTTTGCTGTCAAGAAATTGACGCCTGCAGTTCTTGCAAACTGTACTTTGGTAATTCGACCCTTTGACAATTGCTGTAGCATTAACAAACTCTTCTAGAACGTTCTTTGTTTAACCTGATTACTGCTCGATAATTAGCTTTTGGAAATAAGGTTTGGGGCAAGCCCTGTTGGTCGAGTAGTGTTTAAATATTGTTCCAGAAATCTATCCTGCTTTCCGGCCGTCATAGCTTCAATATATTTTCGTAGAACGCGTCGTTATCAGTATGATATTCGAGGACTGTGGAATGTTCATTGTAAACTGGGGCCTTCCCCTGGTTCTTGCCAATTCAGCAATTGCATCATCCGTTAAAGCCTTCTTTGTTGTGCTTCAGCCCACGTATTTTACGTCCAGGTTTGGGACGATTGAAATAAAGTTTGATAAGCCCTTAGTTAACCGCACATATAGAAATTATGGTTTTGGAGTTCGAAGTTTTCTTCCATTGTACTTCTTCGCGCGGAATTCGATTTGAAAGGAAGGATCTGTACCCAGCATTTGAGTGAGCAAGACGTATGTGAAATTTCGCACCCCCGACTGTGGCGTGACGCTGCAGTTGGGGGAGCTTTTGTCAACGCATTAATGAACTTTTGGGCTGCGTTGTTTTTGTGAGCTTTTGGCTAACTTGTGGTGATTAAGTTGTGAATCCTTTTTGACTTTTGTGCAGACTTTCGAGTGCCCTGGGGCACGTTAATGGCGAGTGCAGTTAAACCCGAATCTTCGAAGTGAACATTAATCCTTGGGTGTCTTTGAAAATGCGCGGTGGGCAGAGGAAGTGTATTTAACTCGGACGTTGTTAAATTGGCCGATTTTCGTTTCATACAGTTTGGTCTCTGGGGAGACTTTTGGCACTTTTTGCCGATTCGATTAGAGAAACGATATCTGATGAGCCTCAACTAACTTTTTTTCCCTGTTAAGTCAGGAAAAAACCATTGCGTAATGCATATCTGTGTCAACGTCGCGTTTAATTGAAGAAAGGGCCACCGCGCGTTATAGTGTTGTTTGCTGTTACTTCGTTGATTGACGTTTGCTGCCGATTCTCCTCAATCCCTCGAGTTTCTGCTCCACCTGTTGCCTCTTCTGGAGAATTCGCTACACCTCTGGCACGTTTTACCAGGCCTCCACGAGGACAACTACATCTGCACTTAAGACTGCATGCTTCAACTCAGGTAGGCGCCTTGTATTGTATCAACTAAATAATTCTGGTGCCTAACTTAATGTGCGATTTTATATTTTATTGTGCGTCAGTGCTTATAAACGTTGCGTACGTCCGCTAGGACCTATGATCTGTTTCAGTTAATGTTTACCAGGGGCTTTACTCCTGGCGTCCATTTTATGTCACTTGTCTTGGATAATATTGTGTTTTTTTGTGTCTTTGTAACTAGCCCTTAAGATATATTTTGGTTTGGTGGGGCCCCCTTTCATATTCACGTAGGATATCGTATTACTAAATTTAAACTTACCTCCGGGTGTTTGTTTTAATGTACCGATTTGTGTAAACTGTCATTTGTTTCTTTAAATAATGAACTTGTTAAAGTCAGTTCATTCTTTTTATGAATCTTGAAACCCCCTTCTGGGTCATTCACTAATCCAGTGTGGCAAAGGCCAAGTGTAATTAATTTTGTGAAGTTAAAGCATGCTCTTTTGATTAAGCGAGCCCCGAGATTTGGGCCAGTCAGTGTTCTTTTGTTATTCTTTAGTGACGGTGGCCTTGAAGGTAAGTGATTTAATGACAAGGTCACCCGGCTACTCGGAGGAGGCTTGGTAAACAACAGGCTGAGGTGTTGAGCAACGTACTTGGAGGACTTCCACATAGGCTACGTGTATTGTTCTTGGTTCTAGACACGTTAGCCACCCCTAATCAGAACCAAGTGGCGCTCAGGCATTTCTTTTTCTGTTAAGCAGTCCATCAGGGTAAGTGCCGCCGGTTTTTCTTTGAGCTTTCGAACCACGCCTTCCCGACTGAGTTAAGTGCGAGTAACCGGAGCAACAAAATCTGCTCCAGCACATTAAGATCTGTGTACTTTTTAGTAAAGCCGGCGAACCCTGTAGTTTTTACCCGTTTTTGAACAATCAATACGACCTATGTCGATCTGATGAATTAATACCGTAACAAACCTCAACATTTCATAACGCGCTCCTCTCCACGTGGCCGAGATATTGTATATTTACATTTCTTGATCGTTCTTAATACTTCCGCCTCTTTGTCCATTCTCCGCAATACTTCCAAGTTGGTAACATGATCCACCCAATATATTCTTAGCATTCTTCGATAACACCAAAGCTCAAATGCTTCTTTTTTTTTTATTTCTGCCTGTTTCAGTGCCCATGCTTCAGCTCCATATAACAATGTAGAGAGCACATAGCATTGCAGGATATGACCTCTTATAGTTAATGTGAGGTCACGAGTACAGAGAACTTTTTTTAACTTTAACATTCCATTTCTGAATCCCAACTGAGTGTCACTGATTTCTGAGTCTAACTTTCTAAATATTTGATTATGAATTATTATTACAAAACTTTCAAGATATGACCCATTAATGCTATTGTTCGATGTCCTGATTATTCTTTAGAGTTGTTGTTTTTAGGTATGGGTATGAAGTAACCATTGTTCTGGCAATATTCCAATAGCGTATATGATATTAAATAATTTGACTAAAATAGCTATTGAATCGTTGTCAATAAGTTTTAGCAACTCTATTGGTATCTCGTCTGGTCAAGTCACCTTACGATGTTTAGCTTGCTTGATGGCATGTAATACTTCATCCTTTAGTATTACTGGTCCTGTTTTATTTGGGTGATCTGTCCTTCCTTCTTGTCTAGTGTCCTGAAATAGTTCTTCTATATGTATATTCAGTCCATCTCATCAGTTTGTTTAGCTGTATGTTATTTTCTCATTCCAGTAACTGTCAGGTCATTTTGAGTAGCGTAAAGTACTATAGTTAACCATTCACGCCCTTAGGGCAGCTTAGTTATATTTCAAACCCGTTCCCACCATTTGATCTTGTCAATACCAACACTCACAAATACTAGCCCTTTTTGTCTAAATTCGAACACCCTGTAGATTAGCGCAGTCCGCCCAAAATAGCCATTTCAGACTATCCTTTATATCACACGCGATGTCTGGGCGCAGACGAGACCGGTTTGAACCGCCGAGCACGTCGCCTCCCCATTGGTCGACAAGTTACTAGGGCACGCTCTCGGGTTTTTGGCGAGCTCGCTTCCTGCAAGCAGGGAATTTAAAAACGCTCGTGGTGGCATAAGGTGCGTGAGGTGCTTTGGTGTGGTCATGGTAGCCGAGAGCTCTGTTCTTCCGTCGTAAGGCCGGGTGTGTGCAGGCCGATTCTTCCCTAACAGGGGATCTATCCAGCAGAGCTTCCAAACGATAGGCTCCAACGTTCCGTGGCCGTAGGAGGCCGCCATTACAGTTTTCTGGACTTTCCCGCCAATGCAGCTTTGACGCCCACGCTCCCGTTTCCGAATCGTTCGCAACAGGCGATGCTGGCTGACGTCGTCGCACTGCCCAAGCTACACAGGTAGCAATGTGAACATGTAATTTGCTCTTAGAGTGACCGCTACACTCACGAATTCTGACCGCAGTTCATTAATGATTCACTAATTAACGCCAGTATGTCCCCATTTGCATGTAGTGACTGCTTATTTAATATAATCTGGCCGTAGATGTTAATAACGAACTGTTTATATACGCAAGGCCTCCATTTATGTTCTGTAGCCATATAATTCACGCATTATGACCGCAGTTCATTAATGATTCACTAATTAACGCCAGTATGGCCCCATTTTGCATGTAGCGACTGCTTATTTAATATAATCTGGCCGTAGTTGTTAATAACGAACTGTTTATATACGCAAGGCCTCCATTTATGTTCTGTAGCCATTTAATCCACGCATTTTGGCTGCATTCTGGAATAATTCACTAATTAACGCCAGTAGGGCCCCATTTTGCATGTAGTGACTGCTTATTTAATATAATTTGGCAGCACTTGTTAATAACGAACACTGTTTGTATACGCAAGGCCTCCATTTATGTTCTGTAGCCATATAATTCACGCATTCTGACCGCAGTTCTTGAATAATTTACTAAATAACTCCAGTATAGCCTCATTCTGCATTTTGTGACCGCCTAATTCATATAATCGGGCTGGTTGTGTTAATAACTAACTATTTGGACATGTAAGGCCTCCATTCGTATTCTGTACCACCTAATTAACGAAAGCTGGCCGCAGTCAGTTTAACCTAATAAGTTGCTATATGTATGGCCTAAATCGACAGTATTACCTCTACTAATTAATGAGTTTGTACACTCCAGCTGGGGTCTAGAATTTAACTTAACTTAGCGTAAAATTGTGTAAATCACCCCAATCATTCAGACCAATAGACGAGTATTTGAACGAAGGCCTTGTCATTGCGGCGAATCTATGCATGCTCTTTCAGGTTAAGCCTTTTGTGTACAGATTTGTGTAAAGCGAAGCTTGAGCAGTAGAGCGACACAGGTAGGTTTGACAGAGCCCGCTGCAGTGACGACGAGGACTGGGAGGCCGAGTTCTTCCTCTTTCTAGACCCGAAATAGGTATTAAAGTATTTTTCCCAAAATTGTAATTCGGGGTTTATAGCTTCTCGAGTACCTTCCTGACGTAGTACCTTGTGTACTTCTCGGCCCGTCCAACCGTCCAGGTCCGGTTGTACGAGAATTTAAAGGCAGATCTGGTGGCGCCCCTTTTATTTCGACTTGCCCTATATATGTCACGCCACGCTTGCCCTACGACGTACCGTTTGGACCACGCCCATCTCCCTGAGCGTATCAGCCGAGGCCCGTAGCCTGTTTTGTCAGATCTCAGGGCAAGCGTGCCACCTTTTCCCGGACTTAACTAGTCGCGCGATACTCACACCGCGTGGGTGTCGTAACATAACTTCTTTGATTTTTCTGTGCATATTAAAACTATCATATATTTTTTCATAGTTTTCTATTTCTTGACACTGCTCACTCCACCATTTTTCTTGTGCCATTCTTATTTCTATCTTAATCCTTATATTTAGTCTGGTCTTTATTCTTATAAGTTCTCTCGTCCATAAGGCATAGAATCTCCTCCGTCATCCAGTTTTGTTTCCACACGCACCATATTCTCTAGACTTAGCCCCCTGCGAGTATTTTCTATTTTCGAACTTGAAGAAATGGCTCGGTGGATATAAATTCAGCTATAATGAGATCATTGATGCAACAAACGCCTGTTTTGAACGGTTTGAAAAATCCTATTATTCAGAAGGGATCGAAAAATTGGAAAAACGTTGAATGAAGTGTATCGAGCTAAAAGACGACTACATTGAAAAATAACATGGTTTTTTGCCAAAAAAAATATTGTTTCATTTTAACTATACTTATCACTCAGTCCTCGTATATAGCCAAAGAATTTTAGTATTCTGGAGTAGATTATGCTTGAATGCCTTTGCTTAGGTGAATTTCTTGGAGGACTGAGACATTTGTTCTATGGGCGATTCACGAAATACGGAGCATACTATGCCAGCACTATAGTTCGAATGCTTCTGTTCTACGACAATCGATAAAATGGAGAATCCATGTTTCGGAAGCATATGCTAGAACAGAAAAAACAGTTTTATCAAGTTGAGCTTCTACCAAGTTGAATCCGACGTCGAATCTTCGGTTCGCAGTTCCCTATGGTGTTCACCATTTCACCCAAGTACACAAACTGCGCAACCACCTGACACTCCGAGTTGTTTGATGTGTCAGGTCTGTTACTATGCTCACGGTCAATTAACAGTATCTTAGTTTTATTGTAATTAATACGGAGACCATATTGATTGCTAACCACTTCTAGTCTAGTTGTTATCTCCAGCCGCTTATGGTCATCACCAGCAATCAACACATCCCCGAAACAAAGATTGGACATTCTTTCTCTCTCTATAATAACTCCGCCTTGCCACTCACCGTTCGATTGTTTTTTCTTCAGGAACCTCTTCTTAGAGTAGAGTCACACCTATCGCACATGAACTTACATCTGTACGTACCATATATGATTGCGTTGGATCCGCTTGGCGAAATCTTTTAAACGACTGGATTTCCTCAGGGTCCCATCGTTCGGCAGCGATATTTTTTCACAGGGTGCTGAGCTACATCGGCAAATTTGTCTACAAATCTTGTGAACCAAGAACGAGTCAGGAGGAAGGTTAACAATTTTCTAACATTTTGTGGCTCAGAAATCAAAGTTATCGCGCATATTTTTTTGTGGATTTGGCGATATAGATTTTCGACCTTAATGCTACCAAAAGTGCTGTTCAGTATTAACCCAAACGCCCAAACTAGTCGCAGGCTTTTATCTGCGCACTCACGCTTGAACGGGAATGTTCTCTGGAGGATCTGGGATTTAGGATAAGATGCTAAAGGGCAGTTTGACTAACCCATGCTACAGGAAACATCCAAACGAGTTGCAGATTTTTACCGTTGCGGGCATATGTCAGAGTCAGGCTAGGTGGGGCTCGTCATGGAAGCCTATGTTGAGTGTACGCTACGTCCTGAGTTGCGCCGATTTGGATCTTCCCACCAATGTCTTGACCAGCAATCAAAAAGATCTTACGGTGAACACCTGGCTTTATGTAACCCCTGGTGGGGCCAATATGGTCTCGTGTAGGATCAGGTTGGAACCAGGTGCCTTTTGTGGCGGAAATAGCGCCGTACAAATTGCAATATGTGCTTAACACATTTTTACTTCCAAGTTGTAGGCAAGCTAAACCTCACACTGTAGCCCACTTTAAATACGTCCTAAAGCTTCAGGAACACCGAATCAACGCTTCCATTCTAAACGAGTTAAACATGCGTACCCGTTTATCCAGCATGGTATACAGCCGGACTCTTTAAGTTTTTTGGACATATAGTACGACGAAGTCCGAGTAATTTAGAGAGGCTAATCATGCAAGGTAACGTTGAAGGTAAACGACCTAGAGGACGCTCTCCAATCCGCTGGTCAGACCAAATCAAAACTCTACATCTTTAACTACTGCTACTAGGTTAGCCGAAGATAGAAACCAGTGGAGAGATGTGAACACATGTCTTCGACCGCCGTAGAGCATGCGGTTTTATTTTTTTTTACATTATACCCTTTTGGTCACTACTTCTCTGTAAGAGGATAGATGAAGAAGAAGAAAGCTTCAGACTCCGGTAGTCCTGTTGTTTCTTGTCGCTTGTTTGGCAATCATATTTTTTTCGTGATTGGCCCGCGTTTTCTTTCTTAGTTTGCATGAACACTGACAATTTGTTTTATTAAATTTGCCGTCATATCTAAGTTATGCTCAGAAGCGCCGACTTACCAAAATTTGTGTGGGTGCCCAGTCAGCCCATGTGGATTAGAAGCGATTTTAACGCGCTTTAAAAGGGCATTTTGGTTGAGTAATGAAAAATACATAATTTTTGGTCTGTATAAATAAATAAATAATAAATTTATTGACATACTACGTTCAACGAACAGATTCAGTAAAAGCCCTTCCCAGAAATGAACGTTAAAGTTGAATAAAACATTGCTATTGCTAGGCCGGTTGCGCGCGGCTCAATTTTATTTGAAATTAAACAGTTTTGGCATTCTATCGAGTTTTTAATTTGTATCGTGTAAAACTGGTTTTGCGCAATCAACGTCTTCCCAGTATTTTGATTTTTGAATCTGTTTGTCATACATAGTACCTATAATGATGGTGCCAACATTTGTATGTGCAGTCGTGTTCAAAAATGTGTTGTACAAGTTTATTAGTGGTTGTGTTTTTACTCAGCAGGCTCACACTGTATCATTAACTAGATAGACATAGATGTATACTAACAACACTGTTTGAACGTTGTGAAATTAAATCATTCATAAAGCACAAATGCTGTACAACACTTTAATGAACACGACTGTACAATAAGAACAAGTAATAAGTCGCTAAATCTCTTTTGGGTTGCAGTAGATTGTAGGCCGAGGGCTGACAAGCGAAATCGAGGGAGACCACCCACCCGATGGACGGACGATTTGAAAAGGATTTCGACAAACTGGGTTGCAACTGCACAAGATAGAGGAATTTGGAAAGATCTGGAGGAGGCCTATGTCCGATAGCGGACAATACTGGCTGGATGATGATGACTGTATATATGTGTTACAGGACGAAACGACTTTTACGCTTTGACACTTAATCTGCTACACGATAAGGTAGTTAGGACTCGTTAGTATTCAAAATCGCAAAGCTCGCCCTAATCACGCTCAACTGTCTTGCAACAGATAGTTGACCGACTATTGCTCAGGGAGATGGAGGTGGTTAAAATTCGCACGACGTTAATTAGGATGAGGTGCTATCGCACCGAGGATAGTTATAATTGACGTGGAACGAGGAACGGGCGCCACGAGGTTTGATAATCAGAGTTGAAACAAAGTTTCTCAGCAACCCCTGTAGAAACTCGAAAGCCAGGGGAGTTTGCGGTACTTCAGCGCTCCTGTGAGACGGCGCCAGCTGTTTCGGAACCTACCTTGATTGGTTTAATTTTCTCTCACCGGATTACCTTATATGCATCACAACAAAAGAACACAACACATGGAATTCTCGATAAACACATGCAGATATAAATGAAACGGTAAAAAATTGAAATGCGTCTATTAAGAGTAGACAAATATATCTTGGAGTAATAAACATATATAATAACGCAATTAGGTAGCCAAATATGACACAACTAAAGTTTGTCAGTGTTGGTGAATGGCATGAAACGTTTAAATGACGCGGTCGCTTTGAACGCGCCACGCTGTTCTAATTATCGACACAACAACGCAAAAGTAGGCCACCGTGACCTGGATAGGATTTGATTATTACTATAAATACGGCACGCCGAACAATGTCAAAAGGTGTAGCACTGTATCATTTAGTGATTCACAATATTAAATATAGTTTACAATACCTGAACGGTGATCGGCGGAGCCTTTATTGGAGCAGATGGAGGGTGTCTCGCAAGGGACGCCAGAAGCTGTTAAGTAGGATGGACAGCGTTGACTGCTGGTAGCGGCAATAAGGACCGGCAACTCGTAAGAGCGTTTACGACACGGAGATTGTTCCTTTAGCGGTGGCGAGAACGACAGGAGGAATGATTCCTTTGACAATGGCGGGTACAGCAAAATGGATCCTCGAGCGCAGCGAGTAGTGGAGGCTGCATCTCCTCGAAACTTGGCACTTCAACAAAACCAAACTCGTAATGGAATCCGCGGCGACAGTAATTGTATTCATTGCTTCTATACGACCGAGGTTACTTGGCACTGTTTATGCTTCCAGAACCACCAGAAACACATCTCCTGTACAGGGTGTCCCATTTTCGATGATATTACGTGGTATCTCACTTACGAGTAAAGATAGAGAGTTGCGGATTTCGGTACTTTTTTGTGAAAAGAAAGATGGTATAAACAAAATGTTCATAGCCTGCTTCGTTTCTGAGATACAGGGCGAAATTGAAAATCTAGCATTTTGGGACCCCCCTCGTATCTCCGTTATCCTTTAACATAACGCAAATCTAAGCACTGGTTCTTATACAGTTTTTTACGTAGAATCAATTCTACGCTATAAATCAAATTTGTTTTTTTAACGGAACACCCTGTATATATTTTTGTAAAGCTTACAAAATTTCCAATGAAATGAAAGAAAAATATACAGGGTGTCCCTTTAAAAAACATGTTTGATTTATAGCTAAAAATTGACAACTCATAGCGAAAATCTGACTACGCCACTCGATTCCACATAAAAAACTGTATAAAGACGATTTTCCACCAAGCCGACAAAACTAGGACTAAACAGAAACTGTTTATTTCGACAAAACTGCGTCTCGAGTTTCGAAAAACAGAAACATTTCGAAAACTTTGAGTCGGCGGCGACTGTTTTCGTCGACAACTGAAAGTCCCGTCCCTTGGCGGAAAGATCAAAAGGTTTCTGTGTTGCGTCTTGGTTTTTGCAAACAGAGTTCGCTCGTACATTCAACGTGTGCGTTCCATCTACTCCAGTGTAAGTATTTAGATTATAAATACCTAACTAGGCAAACAATTTTACTTTAAACAGGAACTGATCTAAAAGTTTTGCGTTGTAGAATATGAGTGGAAAAAAACAATGGACTGTTGAAGAATGTAGCAATTTGATTGAAGTTTATCGTGATGATCCCAACTTATGGAATTCTTCACATATAGAATATAAAAACAGAATTAAAAAATATGATTCTTTAAAAGAAATAGCTGCAATGTTTGGAACAAAGTGTGAAGAAGTCGAAAGAAAAATAAAAAACATATATAGCCAGTACCTACGAGAAAGACGAAATTATAAGAAATTAAAGAAGTCTGGAGCTGGGCACACATTTAAGGCTAAATGGTTTGGGTATGCCGCCATGTGTTTTTTACATGATAAAAACAAACCTATTAAAGGTAGCCAACGTGGGTTGGACTTTGAGGTAAGTTCCAGCACTTCTGTCAGGTCATTTTATATTTTAATTAGCCACCTAGGCTTTAGGGCAGCGTGCCCGTATGCTAAACCCTTTTAGTTACTTATTTGGCTTCATCGCCTAATTCTATAATAATGATTTTGCACATATTTGGCCTCAAGCGCAGTATTTCTCGTCATCCGGGGCAGCCCTTTGTTGGTACTTTGACAATCGGGTGTTAACGCTCGCAGGACTTCCGAACCTTCTAGAATTTACGCTGTTGGTGTGACTGCGAGGCCTCGCGCTGTCTTCGTTACAGGCACTTATTTGTTTTATTGGGCGCCTCGCCATTGGCTGTCTTTGTCACCGGCACTTATTTGTTTTATTGGGCGCCTCGCCATTGGCTGTCTTTGTCACCGGCACTTATTTGTTTTATTGGGCGCCTCGCCATTGGCTGTCGAGAGTCACGTGGTAACGCCGTTTTGGCTCACGCCACGGCGGGGGTCGGAACGCTGCTTGCTTGGGCAGTTCTACTCAGGCGATTGAAGAAGGTAGGTGTGTGTGTGTCGTTAGCGGCGATCTTATTACGCCAAGGCGTAGGTGTGATGGAATTCCATGCCCGGTTCTACGTCGTCACGTAAGGGAGTGTTCCCTTTAGCTCGTTGTGCGAGGATTCCGTTGAGGTAGGACATCACTTGGGCTAGTTTGGCCGTCGTAGCGGCGTTTGTTGAAGCGCCAGCCTTTGTCGCCATTTTGGGCGCATCCAGACCATTCACACGTCGGCCGTTTTAGAGGCGAATGAATTGCCACAGGCAACCTGTTTCCCGCAAGCTGGACCGCATGCTGATCTCTTGGATCGTCACCAATAAAATTAAGGTATTTGTAACCATTGAATTATACTAACTTCTCGTGCGCGAGCTGTCCGCTTAATCATGTGAATAACTGTGAAATCTTGTGCACCGTTAAAAACGTACCCTTCGCATCTTAAATTGTTGTCGCGAAGTGGCGTCGCTCGCTCATTTTTGATCTAAGCACTTCCCTCACTTGGGCTTTGCTGTGTTTGCCCAAATTGTCATGTGAGCATTTTTATGAACAAACGTTCCCTTTGTGGGACTCATATGTCAAACTGCTTTTGATTTTGTACAGTTATGGGTGTTGTTTAGTAACCGTAGTGCGCCCATCAGCTGATGCTTATTTATAAGAATTAACGCAATGTTTGCGGCACGCTTTGCTGCCCCAATGTAAGACTGGACCAATAGACGCTTATCTAATTAAGAGACGCTTTATTCTTGGTCGCTTTGTGCATGTTCTGTTTCAGTGTGCGGCCATAATTGAGGAGATGAATGTACGGTGGAGCCACTGAGATCAGAGCGTGCAAGTAGGCTTGGTGGTGACATTGCCGTGGCTGAAAAAGCCCCACTTCATGATCTAAGTATTTTTGCCATCACGAAATCGTTGTGTGAGTTTATAATTCACGAGTACCCCTATCGACGGAGTGTCTTGAATACTTCGCCCCCGTCTAACCGCCCAGGCCCGGTTATTCGGGTTAAGACAGGCTTGGTGGCGCCCTCATAATTTTGACGTACCCTATATATATGCCTCAACACGCTTGCCCAGAACGTATCGTGTGACTCACGCCCGACTCCCTGAGCGTTCCAGCCGTGGCCTTCAGCCTGTTTTTAGCAAATCTCAGGGCAAGTGTGCCAGTTTTCCAGGACTGATTCCGTGGTGCGATGCTCACCTTGGGTGGGTGTCGTAAAGTTGTTTTAATACCGTAACAACCTATTTAGCCCGTATAAGACATATTGTTTGATTTTTACTTAGATAGAAATTGCATTGCTAGTTTGTAACTTACCTGTCATCCCAAATATTACATTATGATTCAATAAACCTTTAAAATCGTATTAAGAATATAATACTTTTATTGTAGTACTTTGGTAGAATTAGATAATAATTAAGAGTATCACTTCATAGGTACGCACAATATTAACTCACAAATTGCAATAGTTATGTACATTTCTTTATTATTTGTTTATAATGATTTTCTTAAGTAGTGCACACTGTAGTTTGCGAATTTGAATTCGGCGCCGAGATGGCCCAGCGCTGAATTGGCTGGCACCGATTTGACTGCGCACCGAGTTGTCCAGGCGCCGAGCTGGTCTTGCGCCGAGATGGCGGAGCCGAAGTGGCGGCGCCGAGATGGCGGCGCCGACATGTCCTAGGACCGTATTCCAGATGGTACCTCAACTGGCCAGAGGGTGAGATTTACGTGCTTTGAGAATCCTCTATGCCAGCGCTAGCGTAGCACTGGTAGGGCTTCCCTTGCTATACAGATTTTAGATGAGACGACCAACTAAAAGATATATACCCTGGTCCTCCAAGTCTGGGGGTTAGACTTGGGCCGGATTTCCAGGTTCGGTGAAAAATACTAAATATTGTTAAATATCCCAGGAAAGAGCCTCAGAATCAAGACAAATTCAACAGAAAATTAAAAAGCCGGGAAAACCGGCCCATCAGAATAGGTTGTTGGAATCTACCCAAAACAAAACCAAGTCGCTGAAGAATTAGACCGATATATAATGGATGTGGCAGCCCTAAGCGAGATAAAAACAGGGAGTTGGCAGGGAATATAAAGAAAATACCTGTAGATATATAATGGTGTTTAAAAATGTAAGAGGACAATATTATACAGCAAGTACTACCTCGTCTAAGACAGGCTAGATGTTAAGGGCAGAAAGTCAAGGCAGTATTGCGCCAAGTGTGACAGATTTGTGAGCGTAGAACGTTCCATAAAAAACTATTCTACTCCAGTTGTGCAAATGGGGACTAATCCTTTTTGTATTGTGTAGTTTTTAAGTGTTTATATTTGTTTCATTTTGTTTAATAAAAATAATAAATGTTTTCCACAAACACACAAATTCTGTTTCACTAACATTTCGTAACTTTAATGGACAAGAACTGTTAAAAATACTGGGGTGAAAATGTATCCCACTTGGTACTGCACGTAAAAATTCATTGTTCGTTGCTGCAGTGAGATTTGAGATAATGGAAAATGACTTATGTGGGCGCTGGCTTGAGCGTGCCTCTTACTTTATGTTTCCTCCTGTCACTGTCAGCTCTACCAAACGTACCTGTTTTGATCAAGTAATTCAGTTGCCTCGTGCTATGTGAGTTTAGTCTGCACACCAGATTGTGTGGGGCTTTTGGTACTGATTCACCTGGGGAATAATTTGGCCTTTATTGTTGACGGACTTTTGGACTAATGAAGTAGTTCGACGTGTCACGTGTTTACCTGTCAAGTTAACGGGCCTTGTTGAAACCTGGCAAGCCAAGCGACAGGCCGGATAATTACCGGCCCATTTCCTTGCTCAGTTGTGGCTACAAACTACTAGAAAGGCTCATATATAGCAGAATCGCTGAAAAAACAGTCCCGGTAACACAGGCGGACTTCAGACCGGGTCGTAATTGCTGCGATCAAATGCTGGCCCTCACGACGCATATCGAGGCCGGTTTTCAAAATAAACAAAAAACCTCCGTAGTGTTTATCGACTTAACTGCGGCCTATGACACCGTCTGGCGGGAGAGCCTGATCTACAAATTCTTACGGGTAATCCCCTGTCGAACAACTGCCCACTTGATAAACCAGATGTTATGTGATAGACGATTTCAAGTCACCATGGGCGAGAAACTAAGCAAAGGAAGAAAGTTACACAGCGGCCTACCTCAGGGTTCTGTCCTAGCCCCCCTTCTTTTTAATCTCTTCATATCGGACCTTCCACAAACTACTTCCCGCAAATTTTGCTATGCGGACGATATAGCACTAGCAGCTAGAGACTGACTTATAGAAACCACAGATGATATACTGACAGAAGACCTACGCACCAGGGCCGAGTATTTTAAGAAATGGAGACTATGTCCAAGCTCCACCAAAACTGAGGCGTATTGCTTTCCCCTTAACAACAAACCAGCCCAAAGAAATCTAAACATTAAGCTTCACGATACATTTATCCCACACAATAAACATCCAAAATACTTAGGGGTAACTCTTGATCGAACTCTATTCTACAAGAGACATCTAGAAAATGTCTCGGCCAAACTGAGTACAAGAACTAACAACTTGCAAAAGCTATGCGAAACGTCGTGGGGATCATCAGCTACAACCTACGATCCTAATGAAGAATGGAAAAAGAGGTGGGAAGCCAGCACGCAGCAGCACATTCACAACGCACTCGCTACCAATCAGCCAGTTCCAGGGCTCAACCTGAACCGTAAAACCTGGATATTCCTAAACAGGTTCCGCACAGGATTTGGTGGATCTGCGGACATACTTAATAAATGGGGAAAATTCACTATGCCACAATGTGATTGCGGCGATGCTCCCCAAACAATGCAGCATATTGCATCCGAGTGTCCCCTAACAGCCTACCCAGGGCCCTGGCAGGATATTCTCGAAGCAACGTTAGAAGCCGTATAAACCAAACCCGCCCCGAATTTAGGTCGAGACCCCAAAAGCCGGAAGGAACGACCGCACAACCACCAAACCCCGCTCGGGCATTCAGCCAGTCGTCGCAGCTAGATGAAAGAGGTGACGGACTGAATGTGGCTTCCTCACTGAGTCGGATGGCAACACAATCGCTCGCCCCAACCCCCAGAAATCTCTACAAGGCCGAAAGAAACCAACCCAAATAATAATAAAATTAAAAAAACCCAAACAAGTATAAACTCGTTTCGAAAAAATCACATAAAAAACAACATAGCTAAAAAGCCATGAACAACGACCTGAAAATCAAATCGTTTAAAGTCCTAAGCGAACACAAGCACGAAAGGGGAAGCACTCTTAAAAAAAGTCCCAAAATATGGAGAGAAACGACCCCAACTGCTAGCGTTGCTTAGAGAGAGAACAAGATGACGTTGCTCCCAAATAGTGACCTTCCCTGCATGCCCAACCAACCACCTTATACTCTAAAAAGGGAAAGCAAGATGACAATGCTTCCTATCGTGACCTTCCCTGCGTGCCCAACCTACCACCCTATACGTTACAAAAGGGAAGAACTAGATGATGACGTTCCCAAACAGTGACCTTCCCTGCATGCCCAACCTACCACCCTAGCAGAAACAAAAATCACAAAAAAACAAGTTTTTAAAAGGAACACTGTAGGTGTTTCCACGATCACAATATCCTATAATACCATAGTCCAAATCCAAATAAGCGAAGCGCTTTTGAAAAAATCCTCAAATGAGACGGAAGTAATGGTAAGAAGAAGTAAAGTGAAAAGCACTAGAATGCAAAATCCATAGGAAACATACCCTACAGCAACTTTTAAAAACAGAAGAAAAAACAGGACATAAGGAAAAGAGAAAAGGAAAGAGAGGAAAATGAACCAAAAAAAAACAGAGTTCGGAAAAACTCACGCTGCCACACCCACTCATCCAAGCTTCGACTGGCTAGGTCTACTATTCCATGCCGTGACCCGGGTTTACGGATACATGGACACGCTTAAAGAAGAGGAAACACAAGGAAAGCAAACCGCCTTCAATCGCAAGGGAAAATCCGCACGCTAACAGATGCGTAAAAAGACGCAAAAAATTGCATAGAAAAAATGCATAACAAGATGCAATAGCGCATCAAAATCGACGCAAAAAATATCCCCTGTCACGTCTGACAGAAGAAAAACCTGCACCACATCGGACACAGAAAAAAAATAGACACCCTGTTTACACCGAACAAGGGCCTAAAACAAGGACTGCCTCACAGCGGACGCAGCCAACGAGCACAAAAATCGTATCCAAAAAGGAAATGCATAATAATCACATTTAAAAAATGAAGAGCCAGAAAAAACAACTCGGAAACAACCCGTCGAGACCCTTAGTAAACACAAGTACGGTGAGGCAAATAAATAAAAATCCCAAAAATGGAGTAAACTACACCAAACCGCACAAGTAATTCACGCAGGCCCTCGACCCACCGATACGCAACCAAAGGAAAGATAAGGAAAAAACCAAACATACTACACTACCAAAGCACACACGCAACCAATCAAAGAAACCATTCAGAAACCTCACTCACCAAAGCATACCCTTTCGACAAAGTCCATCACACTACCTATAAACATACCGCTAAACCAATCATTCGTCAAGAAAGATGAGGGAAGAAAAGTCAATAAACAACCGAACGAAAGGATAAGTAAAGAAAGGAAAAGAAAAGAAAGTCAAATATAAATACGTGCACTGCAACAAGATGTGAAAATTACAAAATGCATAAGAGGTAGAAATTTAAACAAAAGTGAAAAGGAAAATGAGTATAAAATTAAATATTGATAATTAAAGACATCCAGGTAAACACAGCTGATGTAACTACCAAAATCGAGCCCCATAGCGTTGGTCGCCAGTGAAACAATAAAGAAGCCGACCTGCGATTAATTAATTAAAATAATCGATGGTAGTAAAAAATCGCAGATCAACCCCCCTACAGTTTATACACCACGGCAGCTCTAAAAAAACTCTTTACTCACCGCAATGGCCCTAGCTAGCTTAATCTGAGAGGCCTTGGATCGTAGGTTCAAATCATCAGCTGTGTACCCTGGAATGTCTTCAAAAAAGGAAAGGAAATGGAAATGGGCGCCAGAAATCAAAAGATTTCAAATAATAAGAAAAATAAACTACAAGTGACTAGCGTTTAATTAATAAGCAATAAAAAAGACTTGTAGTGTCAGTAATAAATTATCAGAATAATTAAAATGCAAACAATTTTATAACAACATTGTGTACGTGAACTGAAGGTTGCGACACGCATAAAATTAAAAAACCCCTTTCGGGTTATTTTAATAACTCTAAATTTAAATTATTCATGGAATATGCATACCTCAATCATTTAATAATACCTTCTTTTTAGGCTATTGAAATAAAAAAGCGTGACTGTACCTTTTACAGAGGGTCGAAATACACATCAAAATAGCAACTTTAAATATAGCATAATTAGATATAAGCATAAAAACTTAAATATTAAAATAAGAGTATGTATGAAATTGAATGTTACATTACATGTTAATAATTGCGGAACGTATGCATTTAAATTTTAAATATTTACGGTTTTAAAATGTATAAATGTAAAATACAGGTATTGAAGATACGATATATCTCGGAATAGCACAAACTAACCTCGCTTCACCAACGTGCAAAAACGGCTAACAGGCGAACGCCGGCTAGGGGTTGCTACACCCTGTTGTTTAAAATAAGTTGGTCGTGATCTGCTACCATAATGGAATACAGCAAAAGCACCTTCGAGCGGCAGCAACTAAGCAGAGCGCCAGCAGGTGTTGAAAGTGCGATAAGGCTTGGCTTCCGAGAAAAACTCGTGTACGAAACTGGTAATTAAGAGCTAAGAAAAATATAATTACTATGGAGATAATAAGACAGAAAAGCGCAATCGTACCTGATCATAATCAGCCCTAGGAAACACACTGCTAATTAAAATTGGTTGAGCGCACGTAATTTGACGCAATTAAAATCAAACCTCAGCCGCGCCGGTATCGGCGGGCTTAAGCGAAGACAGCAAGCGCCAGGTACGAAAATTTCGAGCCCACAGCAAGACTCGGACTCTGATAAGAGATAGCGGAGGTCGAGAGGGCATCGTTCAAACGAAAAGAACTTGATACAGGCACAAAATGTGTTGGTTTGGAAAATTGAAGAATTTGAAATGCAAAAGGATTTATAATTTAACTAAAAATATACAGGTTAAGCCTGAAATAATTGGATAAATGGCGAAACAATTAGGCTAAGCCAAAAAATTGTTTCAACCTTCGTCCTGACTCACCCACTTATGTATGCAAGATACCAGGTATGTGATTTTGGTCAAAGTACAAACCTGTTTCTGTTAAGCAAGAGCAAAAACAACTAGCTGTGAGCTTTTTTAAGATTAGTGTAAATTCTACTTGAAAGAAAAATTTATTGAATTCACTTTGTATTGATTTTGTTATTATTTGGGCGACTTAATATTTCCAAAGGTGGTTTGAATCTTGCTTAATAATTGAAATATATGTTTATTTTACTAGTTATATAGACACTTTGTTTGAGGCAGTGTCTTCTATTTATATATATGTTTACCTTCTCTTATAATAACCGAGTAATGACTAGCAACTAGAAATAACTACACAGACGACGAGAATGTATACTTACAACTTGCTGTTTGTTAGAATCATTTAAAAATTCCCCTAACCGCCCATATTCAGCACGCTAAGGAAGGGTAACATTTCCTGCGTCTATAGCACGGAGCTTTTCAGTCACGTACTCGTTTTCCAGTAGTAGAGAGATTGCTGGTAACTGGGCGTTTTTACGCTCGTCTCATGCCCACATGCCTGAGATGGTCTAGTAGTTCTAAAGTAGACTAGAGGCTGTACAGCAATGTTTGCGTGTAGTGTGTGAATTGTTCTTAAAAATATAAGTTTGTTCAAGCTTTCTTGCGTCGCTCTGGCAAATTACGACAAATTTTCGAATGTAGTCGGCTTCACAATGCTCAGGCTATCATTTTAGAAGATTTCTAATTACTGTGTCGTCTCGAGTTATTGTGGAGATATCACGTCGACCTTCGGTCGGTTTTAGGAAATTATTGGCGCCCTGCAATGCAATTATCTTGTACCATTGACGCATCTCGATGCAGGCCTGGCATTCGTTATCAAGGGCCGATGTTTGTTTTGGGAGCTTCATAAATTCTGCCACAAACTTGGTGGTCAGCGCTCGTCTCGGTCCGGCCAATATTCTGTCTGCGATTCAGATGCTGTGGCTACCTATTATTTTCAACCTTAATCGCCGCCCAGGTATCGAACTGTACGCAGCTAAGTGTCTATTATTAATATTATTTTGCGTTGGTTATGTATTATTATTTCTGTTTCATGTTTCTATCATAGAATTTTGCCTTTATAAATTACCATTTATATTTACAAGTGTTTTGATAACAAGATTGCAGTTGTGATATAAATTTTGCAGCATTCATGTAGTAACACAATAACTCTTTCAGTACTTTGCTAAATATTAAAATATTACTTTCACTTATGGAATGTATTGTGCAGATTGTAGAGGTTTTGGCCTCCTACTTTTCTGAATTACAATATATTTTTAAGGAATTGTAAACTTAAGGTTTGTCACCGCTGTGGCCTTTAGCTGGGCCCACTGGTATATAATTCCATGTATATGTTATCCCAATATATGTTTAAATTACTGATTGCCTTTCATTGTGAAGGAAGTGCAGATTCTCAATTTTTGCAGTTAAAGAATTTCAGCACCATCGCCGACGAGGTTTGTTCTAATGGAACCTCTAGGATTTTCCTGGCTTTCCCCTAAATGGGCAGGGTGGCGCCTAATAATAGTAAACATCGATATGTCTTTAACGATTCGACCTTCATAGGCGAACATTTCATATTAAGACCCAGCCCATTTCGCAGTGCAGCTAGTCGTGCGCACTTTTCAGATTCGCTACAGATAGTAATTAGCTTTTCACCTATAATACATTTCAAGTATCTTAAAATACAAAACACTAAAATTTAATTTAGTGCATGTACTTTGATTGTACGTGACTATTTCATATTTATTGTCACATTTCATATGCAATTATTGCATAACGCTGACCTGATGACGATCGACTTTCCATGAGTTGAAGGATATGAAAATATGTTATGTTAACAGTGGTCTAGTGTGAGATGTTTTATCGAACCAAGACAATTGAAGAAATCCGACAAAACATCTCACATGTCTTAAAAATGACATCATTCGGAGGACAACATGAAAATATGTATGTATTGAGATGTTATGCTACTTATAACAACTCTGGCTCCTTTATTACTATTATATAAATGTTAATTAAATGCAAACCAAACATGAACAGAATTTGTACATTATTAAGCGGTATAGATAGAATAATATTATGAGGAATATAGTCCAGTCAAATGGTAGAAAATAGGTGAAAGTTTTGGTGGAGTTTTGATATTTGGTTCCTATACATTTTTTGGGTCGCTGTACATAAATATCAGGTTTGCGAACAATCATTTTGACCGGAAACACGATTTTTTAAGCCATTTTTTTAGTTTTTCTAAAATTATTCGAAAGGAATCCAATTTTGTAAATGTTGAACCTATCTGAAATGAAAGAGGATACAATTTCCTACATATTGTGTACTAGACGTTTTCCTCCCATCAATCGTTCAGTCGCCAGAGCGCCGCGAAATTAGTTGTTAAAAGCAAAAAAAAAAAGTAATTATTCCACTTTCTTTCAAGTAACTCGGAAACTATCCATTTTTTGTAAGTAAAAAATGGTATATGAAATAAATCTTCATAAACGAAATGTTGGCAAACCTGATATTCGCGTACAGCGACCCAAGAAACATGTAGGAATCAAATATCAGAACTCCAAAGCTGTCCGCTATTTTCTACTATTTGACGGGACTATAACTTCGCGGCGCTCTCGCGGCTGAACGATTGTTCGGAGAAAAAAACCTCACATACGTAGCATGTAGAAAATTTTATCTTCTTTCATTTCATATAGGTTCAATATTTACGAAATTGAATAGTTTTCGAGTAATTTTAGAAAAACTAAAAAATTTCGTCTTTTACATCGTTTTTGGTTGAAAAACGTATTTCCGGTGAAAATTCTTATTGGAAAACCTGATATTCGTGTACAGCGACCCAACATATAAGAACCGAATATCAAAACTCCACCAAAACTTTCCCCTATTTTATACCATTTGCTGGACTATAACTTCGTGGCGCTCTGGCGGCTGAACGATTGGTCGGACAAAAAAACCTCAAGTACATAAAATGTAGGAAATTTGATTCTCTTTCATTTCGTATAGGTTCTACATTTACGAAAAATGGATAGCTAACTAAAAAAATCAGGGTGTTACACCATTTTGTCTTAAAAAACGTGTTTCCGGTCAAATTTTTTGTTGGAAAACCTGATATTCGTGTACAGCGACCCAAAAAACATATAGGAACCAAATATCAAAACTCCACCAAAACTTTCCCCTATTCGATTTTTGAACACCATTTGACTGGACTATTAAACATTGATACATTTATAAACCGCAATTAACGAGTAATTTATAATTTAATTAGAAAAAGAATAGCAAAAAGGTTCGGAGAAACGATATCGGCAGGGTTTCGTTTACCTTAATTCAATGTTATGATTTAATATAGTAAGTGGTATTTTGGTAAATGATCAGATATTTGAAGTAACGTAAGGCATGCTAATCAGATTGTGTTAGTAAAGACGGTGGCGAAGCGAAGCGAAGCATCACAGAGAAAAAGTACAGTTATGCTTGCTGGTGGTCAATGCAGTTACGGGTAATGATACACTGAATAGATTATGCAACATGCTTAAGCGCATAAAGCAACTTGTAACGTCAGCAATTTAAGAGTGACAGTGCTTAATGAAACAAGAAAAATGAAAATTATGTGAATTAAAGCAAATGTGAGGCTAGCCCAATAATATTTGACAATTCGACAAAAACCAACATTTAACTTATAAGATTAAGTATGTGTGCTTACAAAATCTTAGAATGTATTAGGTTACTAAGCAACTGTTGTAAATATAAAAAAGAGCTGGCCTAAGCGACGCTAAAGTAAGAGTTTGTGTGCTGACTTCAAAAGAAATTGTTGTAGATCTTCGTGCAGTTAAAGTTCATTTGTGTTACAACTGGTTGTATTATTGTTGTCCAGACGGGGGGTAGTTTGTGTATGTGCAGTGTTTCCGATAAATAGTTTATAGTCAAGATTGAGACAGCAAAACTAAGGACTTCCACACACAGCCACGATTTTGAAGAGGTGCAGCGACGATTTAGAACAGCAAACGAAGCCTGAGAGCAGATACGACGAATAGTGACGACATTGGGGTACCAGCGAAAGCAAGCAAGCAGCAAGGCGGGCCACCCAAGAAACCCAGGCCAGGGAAATCAAAGAGCAAAGTGGTTTCAGCGAGCAGACGATGGCGCAGAGTGGAAGGAAAAGGCGCATTTTGAGCAGGTTCCAGCACCCGGGGGCCCAAAAAGGCTCTGTAGCAAATTGGCGCAATTTTGAAAATCGAATCGAGACAGCGTTGATCAAACGACGCCCTGGTTACCGATAAACAGGTTTGCATAGTTACGAAGTTGCAATTATTTTTATTTTTATTTACCTGTGACGCAATTACCAACAGCTTGTTTGGATTGAAAGTAAAATTGAACGCAAAGTTCTGTGTCATTTCGCTGTCATTATTTGAGGTAAAACTTTTATTAAGAAGCATTTACCATACTCGAGCAAATTTAATTTAATTTAATTTAATTTATTTAATTCACACTCAGCCAACAGCCGTTAGGCCAATTATAGGCGTCGCTGTGCAGTTATGAGGACTTCCAACCCCACTAACGACTGTCATGATGTTGTATGACCGCCGGAACCAACTTTTTTCCGTGATAGCCGTACCACGAGGCGCCGAGAGGTGCAGCCGTGGAACTCCCATCCAAGTTCTGACCAGAGACAACGTTGCTTAACTCTACTGATCGAACGTGGACGCTTGTTCAAGCTACACCACTCGGGATCATACAATTGCGTAAAAGTTCAACTGTGTAGAAACTCAACCCTGTGATTAGAGTTTTATGAACCTAACAGCTAGTCGGAGCAAAACAATTATGATATAGTGATTGATAAAGTATATAAAAAGGGTGGCATATCGGATAATAATATCTTGTATTCAATATAAAACGACAATCTTTATTTAGCCAGTGCAGCTAAAAATTTCCGTAACAGTACATGCCATTATTAAAGAAATCAGCGTAAATGTTCTGTTATTTCATTTAATTGTATTGAATGGTATCAAACATAAAATGGGGTCACCAACACGTATAAGCACAGTGCGATAATTAGAAATGCTGGAAACGTGCAGCTATGGAAGAAAAACCAGTGTCGTAGATTAATTCACATTGTTACAGTTCATTCATCTATCAATTTCAATGTCAAATTAAATTATGTTTACTAAAATAGTTTTCTCACAAGGGCAATAATAGAAATACAACATTCAAGCTTGTAGTAACAAATTTAGATACTTACATCTGTTTATTAATGTAAAATGGCAATAGCTAATTATGTCATTTTCTAATAAGATAAAAGGCTTCCAAAGCAGTAGAACAAAAAATTATGTATGCAACTTGTACGAAAGCGGACTTTTAGACTCGTCTTATTTATGTGCCTGGCTCGCTGCGCTCGCTTGGTCATAAACTCGGGCACGTACTTATAAATAGATCTTACATTAGATGTAATTGCAATATGGATAAAATGATTTCGAACAAGCATTGTAAAAATTGCAATCTTTTGCTCAGGTGAAGGTTTAGGTCATCCAGATTCTTCCGTTGAAATTTTTATGGTGCACGCATACTTTGTTTTTAGAGGGGTTTTGCATGTATAAATATGCGTTTGAAAACGATTCTTGTAAGTATACTTTCCTCTGTATTCAAAATAATTTCCTTTTTTATAAATTTCTCAAAGAAAGTGATCATTTACATTTTGCGGTTTAGGATGTCATAATATTACGACGGCAACCGTACATTTAAATGTAAAAGTGTTGGCTATATATTAAATAAAATATTTTTAAATCATTAAAAAAGGACAATAGAATTTGAATAACATATATATTATGGGAGCTGTAAAGACGTACACACATTCCGTGACAATTTTGAATTATTTCAGGTAATAAGGGACCTATCGTTTCATGAAAAATATTTAGGTATTATTTTTTGTGGCCGAGACATAACTTTGTCTTTGGATTTCGGACTTATAGCTTGATACCCGACTACTAGGTGGTGGAATCTGCGAATATCCGCGCAGTGGTGCTAAATAATGCTAGGTGGAAAGGGCCGGCATCCAATATGATGAGCAGGCATTTGGAGATCAGAGGAGAGATCGCATCAGGGATCATCGGGATGTCAGTTGACAATATACACACAGGGTTGATGCTATTTTAACCCTATTGAATGTGATCATATACAGTGGCAATCCCACCGCTCATGTTCTGTCCGGCCGTGTTACACTCGTAAACTACATGTTTATACCGCAAAAACCGCAGCTCGCAAATCGCTATCCACATCAGTGTCACGGCACGCATTTACCAATCTGCATTTTAAACTGATTGACGACTATAGCTTGCAGTTATATTGCTACCAACAGCAGGCTTTAGTCTTCGTTATTTCGGCCAGCATTCACGTTTAATTGGAAATAGTTGGCCTGGAGGCATTAAAAGCAGCCATTTTCTATGTGACTTAAGGTTTATTTTAGATAAAGTGTACATGTACTGATTAACGTATGAATGTTTAGCAAAATTTCTTAAACGATCATCTTACGAGCTCGATTTAGTGTGTAGTATCAAAAAATATTCGAAACACGCAGCCTCATTTTCTAAATTAGTAGCAACAAATAAGAATTTTAGTGATTGTTATTAATTTCCAAAGCCAAAAATACAGTTTTTGGAATCAAACTTTGAGGGATAAGACTGTTATGACTGCCTTAAGGAATTCGTCTACGATTTTTGACTACAGCTTTTTTCAGAATAACGTTGCTAAGTTTAAACATAGGTGTAGTGAGTGTCTTCATGTTTGAGGAAATTATGCTGAAAAATAATGCTATTTTCTAGCTAGGCACAAATAACGCTGTACAGCGGGCTATGGGACAATGGACCCCCCCTCCATCATCGATCTCCCCCTTTTTTGAGAACACCTTAATAGTGAAAACCAAAATTGGCTATCGTCATTTGTTTTGGGGTTATAAACGAAAGCTATATCTTGTTTATTTATGAAAATAGAAAAAGTAATTTATACTTCTTGGCCACTTTTTTTATGAAAACGCAGTGGCGTAGTCAGCTTTTCAAAACAACTTTCGAATTTTGAGTTATGCCATAAAGTTGCTTTTTTATATGGAACTGTGCCTTCATAAGCAACAGTGATTTTCCCATTCCAAGGTTGTGAGGCCGATTTATTAACTATCACTAAATTGTAGCAAAATTCACAACTTTTAATGTAGTTTTTAATATTTCTTCGTTTTCTATTTGAAGGCTTATGTCACGTAGAATATATTTAATTAAACAAAGACATACATTTGAACACATATGGATAATTCTTTTATTATCCACTTATCAGAAAATTTTATTCTTTATAAAAGTCCTGTATCTTCTAAAATTAAAAATGCACTTGCCAAAATTTAAATATCTCCTTTCGTATACAGGGGAGGTTCGAAAATATGAAAATGGCCGGAGAATAAAGTACTTCCCCATTTTTCAAAATACAGAAAATGATATTTGGAAATATTTGTTACTTGATCCCTTTGAATTTTTCTTGATGTTCTAACCGTTTGTTCCTAAATTGTTTTTAAGATACCGCTTTCTTTACTTTGTATATAAACAAATCAGATTTTTTAGTAAGAATTCCGATTAACGTAATTTTCTGGTTGCTAAGTAAGCGTAACTCAAGTTCCACAGTACATACCTATTGTATCCAATAATAACTTTGTAACATCCCATCCTTAGTAATACACAAGGTGGTGAGAAACAAATAGGAAAAACCAGTAAAATTGGTTTTTCATAGTAAGTGGCTGTGACTTCATATTTGACACCCTCCTTGAACTATAAACAACTTTTTCAAATAATATTTTCGTGTATTTTTAAAAATAAGGGTATTTTGTTTTTAAGCCGTTTTCATATTTTCTAACCTCCTTGGTATACGAAAGAAAATATTTAAAGTTTGGTAAGTACATTTTTAGTGTAAAAAGATACAAGAACTTTTATCTAAATAAAGTAACAGCATTTTCCATATGGGTACAAATTTATGGCGAACACTGTATATTATGCTACATTTTAGGATATACACTGTGTCCACATTTCGATGCTCACCATTGGTATCTCGGTTATTAGAAAACTTAGAGCAACGGTTAACTGAGGTATGTTTTGCAGAATTCAATACTCGCGACAAATATCATTTTAAATTCACCCTAACTTTTTTTAACTTTGAGATAATTTGAAAAAAATAATTGGCGATTTCAGTGTTCCTCAACAACTCCATAATACCTAATGTGACCACTTCTAAAGTTTTACAATGTTCAAACACTTTTTAAGACAATTTTTTTTAATGCAAACAGAAACCCCCGATTGTCATCTGTTTTCAAGTTATTAGTGTTACTTTTTGTTTTTCATATGGCAGACATATTGGATTTTTAATTAGTTATGTAGTCTTTAAAAATAGCTTTTCAACAATGTATAAGATACAAACGTTTTTATTTGTATGTGAGATGTTAACAAAAATATAAATTAATCTTCAATATGAAATTAGTAGGCTATGAAATGAAACACCAAGGAAAAATGTAATATGGTAAGTAATACTGTAAAATAACCAACCGATAAGAATGGTTATTTATGAAACAACTGCTAAAAGTGAATGTTTATGCACGAAACATGAAAATGTGCAATAACACTTTTAGCACGAGGTTTTCATACAATTTTTTTGCGACCCTAAATCCATAAATGTCGATTTAATAAAGGTTTTCATTTATGGCAGTTATAATTTATGTCATAGTAAAGAGATGGCCGTAACCAGCTTGACTGTTTCTGCAGCCGGTAGTTGTCAAAGATAGTTATCAAAGATAATTATAATAGTACACATTTTACTTTATTTATTACATAATGCTTTTATTATTCAAAAAAACACTTTACCTCTAACGAAAGTAGTAACTAGAATAACTTTATAGCCCCACTTCCAGTTAAAAATATGTAAATTCAATACCAGCTGTTTACTTTTAGCACGCTGTCGTATAATACTTCATTTTTAGTTCGACACGCTATTGTTAAAATGCCTAGTTTTTAAGTAGTGGTCGTAGAAACCAGAATAAAAGTAAAAAGTAAAGAAAGAGTACTAAAACTTCAGATTGACTTAAAGAAACTGATCCACATGATGACCATTCTGTTCCACGCACTTTTGACACCTTATCCTAACAAAGTTACAAACTCTACGAAGTGTGTTTCCATTTAGTGATCTTAGCACATCCAGCACCTTTTGTTCTAAAATGGCTCGAGTTTCTGGCGGTTCCCCATAAATAAAAGTCAAGGGGGCTAAGGTCGGGTGATCTCGCAGGCCACTGCGAAGTTAACGATGCCGATATACGTCGAAATAATAGTAATTTGCAAAATGTTACGAACAATCCAAGCACATCAGTTCGCCGAGTGGCTTGAAAAAGTGGAATTCCAAAATCCACTGTTTACAAAACCTTGAAGAAAACAAATAACACCCTTACAAACCAACAATTGTACAAGGTTTAAACTATAATGACTATCACCGAAAATTACAGTTTAGCAGGTGGTACCTACAGAAAAATGAAGATGATGCTAATTTTCCTAGGAAAATACTGTGGACAGATGAAACACGATTTACCAATTGTGGAGTGTTCAATACTCATAACTACCATCATTACTAAAAATCCACATTTGGTAAATCAAAGATGATTTCAAGTTCGATTTGGTTTCAATCTCCGGTACGGTTTAATTGAGATAATTTTTTTTATTTTTTGTCTTTTGAGTTTCTTAGATAATCACTTAATAAGTCCTTTCATCTTTGATTATAATTTAATTGGTAACAAATATTTTGAGCTACTAACAAACGAGATAATTCCTGCTTTGAGGCAAATTATTAACCCTGACAACATGCAAAACATTTGGCAGGATGGTTGCCCGGCCCATAACACTTCTGAAGTGCAACATTTTTTGAGAGAAAATTTTAATGAGAGAGTGCTTGCAAATAATGGACCAGTGCAATGACCTGCGAGACCACCCGACTTTACTACCCTTGACTTTGGTTTATGGGGTACCAGTAAAAATAGAGTATTTAATTTTGAACTGCCGAAAACTCGGGAAATGTTAGAACAAAGTGTGCTGGATGTGCCAAGATGGTTAAACGGGAACACACTTCGTAGAATTAGGTTAGAATAAGTGTATCCAACAGAATGGTCGTCATATTGAACAGTTTCTTTAAGTGAAACTGAACCTTTAGTAATCTTTCTTTACTTTCTACTTTTATTACTTTTACTGTTACTTATCGTTTCGTTATTTTACAGTATTACTTAGCATATATTTTCGCTTCCATTTCTCCTTGGTGTTTAATTTCATAGCCTACTAATTTATTTTGGACATTATGTTTTTGCTAATATCCACACCACAGTACAATTTCCGACAAAATAATGAAAACTCTAATATATTTTTTAAATAAAGTCTTTTTCAAATAATCAGATCATAGTCGTCACCACGCGGTTTTATTGTAATATGTAATTGTCAGTGTGGCATTTTATTTTTATTTTATTTATCTCGCACTCAGCCAACAGCCGTTAGGCCAATTATAGGCGTCGCTGTGCATTTATGGGGACTTCCAACCCCACTAACGACTATCATGATGTTGTTATGAGAGCCGGGACCAACTATTTTCGTGACAGCCGAATCACGAGGCGCCGAGAGATGCAACCGTGGAATTCCCATCCAAGTTCTGACCAGAAAGAGCGTTGCTGAACTTTACTGATCGAACGTGGACGCTTGTTCAAGCTACACTACCCGGGACCGTATTAAATCATTGTGACATGAAAGGCACCATGAGAATGTTTAAAATCAATAAAAGAACGAGCACTAAATTAACGTTGTTGTTACCATTTTTTGTTCGCAATTGTATCTATTCTTCCAGACACACTAGCTTACATTGCTGTGGCACTGTTTAGATAAATTTATAATTGCATCCAATAGATTGAACTGTGTTGCTTGATTATTGTCTGCTAGGGCAGCTAAAGTTTTTGTCAAGATTCTTCTTCTGTTGATAATTCTTTGATCCATTAGTTGTAGCTTTTTCGTCACTTTTGGCCGGTGGAAAACAACAGGAATAAAATTAAATGCCTTGCCAGTTTGTTGATGGGACGGGCAGTTATTCAGGAACAATAACATTTCAGGGTTTGTTTTTCTAAAATATAGCTTTTCTTCATACGGTTCGCTTGTCATCCGCCCTTCGATAATATATGTAACCTGCAAACAATTTTTAATCCCGAAGCAACAATCATTATTTGACTCACCGATGACCAACAGTTTCAGCTTTTTGGTACCACACATGTTGACACATCATGACACTAACTCTGTCTTTGTTGAGATTTCCACCGCAACACATTTCTTCTTCAAACGTCAACTTTTCGTCTAGTAAACACTAAAAGAATAATCTCATCTGGTCCGCATTGAAAATGCCTTTTTCTGTCTGTCTGTTTGTTTGTCCGGAGATTCAAAATAGGAAAACACTTTTTAAGGTGAAATGCTATCTTGACGCAGAAATTTCTTTAAACATTTTGGATGTAGAAAAATTTGGATCACCGAAGTTCAAGGTATGGAAGTCCAACTGTATTTTTGCTTTCATTAAGTTTGTGGGACAAGAGTATTTTAGTTGAAGTAGTAAATAGCCAAAGACGCACTAGCTGCTTTAAAATATTTAGAGAACTACTAATATAAGTAAATCAAATTAATATAAGGTCTTGGTTCCAAACGTTATTAAAACTATGCGATTTTACTATGTTAATTAGAAGAGCTGTGCACCTAGTAAAAATGGCTATCTTAAATTTTAATGCTTATACAAGCAAATAACTTGACTGTTGGTTAATGTACGAACATGATGAATGCAATATATACTTTTGCACTAACATCTTAAATTTTAGATAAATAGGCATTTCTCTGTTTTTGTAAATAAAGCTTTAAGAACAAAATTTAGTGTGTGTATTTTAAAAAAGCTGTCGTTGTCAGTAGTCTTTAAAACTATTGGAAAGTATGTTTCTATTAATAGCATGTACAAGAGGCGTTAATTCAAAACCGTTTTTTAAATCATGGCTGATGATTAAGAAAAATACATGGTAGAAGTAAAGATAAAGTTATACATTTCCTGCAGACTAATTGACAGGTAAGTAGAAAACTATTTGTTTCAGAACAACAGTACACCCCTTATTAGATATATGATCTTGCAATCGCCGTCAGGCAGTAGACGGAGTCAGTCGTTAACCCAAAAAAATGCAACCAGTGCAAATAAAGGAAACTGAAGTGGTGGCAAAAATGTTCACAGCTGATGAATGAGTTCGATAGGCCACATATCACAGAAAAACTAATGACAAGAGAATAGAGGTTGCATTCTTTAGTCCCAAGAATTCTGTGTAGTGAATTTATTGCACCCTCGAATAAAACGCCAATAAAGACCAAACGCAGATGTTTATCAAGATACTGAGAGGAACGGCCAACAGCGAAAAAGCAAGTTCCAGCTTGACGTTCCGATGAGCAGAGCTCGGAGACAATTTTTCAGGTTTCCTTGAAATTATTTCGAGAAGTATGTGGAATTCCGAATTCCGGGCATTTTTAAAGTGTATCGTAGATGGTTCGAAACCTTAATCATTCTATCATCAATCAAACTGCATTATTTACTTTCAGTTAGTTATAAATAATTATCCAAGTGGTTCTTTGATAAAAATGTTAAAAACCCTGATATTTATTATCTTCTCCAGATACGTATTTCAATAGTTAAGCTATCATCCATCGGTAGTAGAATGTTGAAATTAAAGCCAAAAAATAGAAGTTACGATATTTATACAATTTATTAACATGTTATTTGGATTGTTATAGTAGACAGTGGCCTGTTATGCGTTGTTTAGCGGACTTTTTCCACTGGACGTGGTTTCGTACTTTTTTCCTCTACTTAGAGTAATGCTTACCCAGGGATTTAAACCAGGGTCCACTGATCACTTGAGCTTACGAGTCTGTCACTCTTATCACTGAGCCACTAGTGCGCTACTACTGCGCACAATAATACAAAAATAGCCCACTGCGGATAGGCTACTGCACATATAGCGGTAACATATATATAGGTTTAATACCAAATGATATTTCTGCGCTGGTGGCTCAGTGGTGAGAGTTACAGACTCGTAACCACAAGTGATCAGTGGACCCGAGTTCAAATCCCGGGGTAGGCACAAGTGTACGTAGAAAAAAAGTACGAAAGCACGCCAGATGAAGGAAGTACATGAAGAACTCCCGAAACGTCGAGTGAAAAACACCCAAACAGGGGAAAAATCCGCTAAACAACTCAATTGAATAACAGTGATCGTGGAGTGATTATACTAAACAAAGCGTGAGTTATATGATAGAATATTTAGAGAATTATAAATTAAAAAATAAACCATTTTGTATATTTATAACACTATTTTTTTTTATTTCTAAACACTCACAGCAATCTGGCTTTCGTTTACCTCTAACTTTCTATTAATTGTGTGAACTTGCCGCCACTGATTCATTTTCGAAAGAATTCATATTAGGCCGATTCCGATCTGAATGCTGAATTCGGCGTGATCTCGATTCTTATCAGAATGCTGAATTCGAATGCATCGGCACTTGGCGGCGGTTGGTACTCTGTTTTGCACTCGAATCGTTTCAGATTCAGTTTTCACTAGCACAGCGCTGCGTATCATATGAGTTTAGACTAATATTACCACACAGACTGAAGATTGCACACTCAAACGATACAGCACCACCAAAATCACTAATGCAACAAAAAATCTGCTAAAAATTTCAACAGATACATGGAAAGGAAAGAGAAACAAACGCTGGGGTTGTCTTAATAATTTATGTTAAAGAAATACATAAGGGCCTGTAACAACAATAAAAAAAACTATTTTATAAACGGTCCCTTTCTCATATTCATTTTCGGTACTATACATTTAACATTTAAGTATTACAAAACAAATATACGTTATTAATAGGGTAAGCTGAACTGCCTACAATCAAAACAAATTTTTATTTTTGTTTTGTGCACGTGCAGCGTCTCGGTATCCCTGGTTGTGCGTGCCGCCGAGTCGAGGTCACACCTCACCACTTCCCAGTACGAGAGCGAGCGCACAACTCGATTCTGTATTCGGAAGTGCGATTTTGCATTCGAATTGCTTGCATTCGAACGCAAGAGCGCACAACTCGATTCTGTATTCGGAAGTGCGATTTTGCATTCGAACGATCATTCGATTCTCAAAAGTATTCGAATGCGATGAATTCGATTCTGAAAAGTATTCGATTCTGCCCAACACTAGCTTTAACTAGAATAAAAGAAAAGATGGTAAATTTCGATTGTTTAAAATTTGTTCCATGATCGAGATATTCTTTTAATTTCTGGGAAAGGGCTTAAGCTCAATTTCTACTGCTCAAGGCTCTTTACATACAAGTTGCCTAAAATTTTACCACACATGGCAAATCCATCAGTTGGAAAATGTTCAAATACAATTTTCCGTAAAAGTAACCGAAATAAAAAATGCAATATTTACTTTGATGGCTAGGCAACAAGTAGCTATGGTAGCCTACCATTACAATATAAAGAATTACAGTTCATTTCTGCTCTAGCGGGTTAAATATTGAATATCTCTGGTGAAATGAATAGGGCTCGTTACAATGGCAACAAGTTTTAGACTACTTGGTAAATTGATATTTCTATTGATTGAGTTATTAAAAAACATTTATATGTGACAATACAACATTGCAGTATATTATAGTAGAAATAAGTGCACTCAATTATGTTCTCTGTAGCAATCGCTGTTAGACATAGCTGTCAAGTCTAGTTGTGTATTTAAGTGGAACGGAGATTTCTTGTAGTCAGTAAATCGCTTAGGAAAATGTGTTAACAATCCCACAACACAATTTTGACATGGAGTATACCTGAACTTTTTAGATAAAATAAAGGTTCACAGTTTATAACTCCTCAGTGCTTTTAGTAATGCAACAGTTCTATCTAATTTGAATTTAATGGAGTATATAGCAAAATCATCGAGCAAATTCATTAGCCCCTAAAATAATTTATTGTTGAGAAAAAGATAGAAAGAGTTTATATTTTTATCCACTCTTTAAGTGCTGTAAACAATTTTTTGTACTAACCTTATTAATATTTTTGGTAATGAAACAACGGCGATTTCATATGTTGAATTTCTTTTCTTTGCGTAAACTATATAATCTATTCACAATGTTTGCTACCATAAGTTTATTAGGAGCATTTGGATCATCTTCAATGTAAAATAAGGATTCTAGAAATCACTAATCAACAACTCCTCATCAGACAATTCTTGTACCTTCATCTTCCTCTTCTTCCTCTTATTATAGGCCAGTGGCCTGTTTTAACCACGAAGTGGTTCTATGAGCACTCCCTACCCTTAGACCGCGTGGTGCCTAGGCTTGTCCGTCGATTAACGACTACTTGCAGGTGTTAGCGTGGTAGCCGGGGAGCGTACGATTAAATCTTGTACCTTGTACGGATGAAAATGTTTAAAGATTGTAGAAGTACTTTTCTATTAAGCGGGAAAGTAGAAATATGTGATAGAACTATGAGAAACTTCTTGTACTTATAACACAACTTCAAGCTGGGAATATGGTATTACTGCAGGTGGTTCTGTTTCGGGAAGATCTGTGATCTGATTTGTTTCTCAACACTTTTTCGAAATCTTATTACCGTCCCATTTGTGGGTTAATCAAATAATCGACAGGCCTCTTTCTGAGTTTTGGCCCAGTCTCAATACCTCGATGTAGTTCAGCAAAAACTTTGCGTACAGTCTGTACAAAATTAGTTATGCCCATAAGAAAGTACACTCGTATAATAGTGTGGCTTCAAAAGATATGTTGTCCAAAAGCGCAGGTTTGCTGTAATGTGACTATACTAATATACCGGGTGACAATGAGACTAGGGCCATGCTTATATCTTCTTTATTTATAAATCGATTTGGATAACATTTTATACCAAGATACTAAACATAATTTATGATTGGCCGATAGATATAGTCAAAATGGCTGACTTCCGGTTTTACCGGAAATGATACCAACTTTGATTTTTTAAATAAAACACCCTGTATATTTTATGTTTTTCTGAATCTACGAGTCAAACTACACATAATAGTCTTTCCAAATTTCAGTTTAAAAAAAAATAATTTTCTCAATTTTTATTTTTTACCATAGAAGGCCTTGACTTGGAAAACACTATTTTAATTGACTCTAGCAACTCTTAATAATAGCTATTTTATCAGTAAGGTCAATAACAAACCTTTAATAAAAGAATATAATTTGCTAAACTCGGTTTTTAAGAAAAAGTCACTTTTTATAAATGGCACCTACTAAGGGCCATCTTGCCATTAGATACAAAATATAATTACCAATCTAACGATATAGATGATGCACTACTTTAGCTTTTTCTGAAACTGCAAATTAATTAATTAGTTATTTTTTAAATCTATTTAAAAAACCAAAGTTAGTGTCACTTCCGGCATAACCGGAAGCGACGCTAACTTTGGTTATAGATGGCCCTATATGTTTTATGTTTTTCGGAATCTACGACTTAAATTACATGCAACAGTGTTGCCAAATTTGCTTAGGTATTATTAGTTATTACATAAAAATATTTTAAAAAATAATTAATTAATAAATTTTCAGTTTCAGATAAAGATAAAGTAGTGCATGATGCATATCGTTAGATTGGTAATTACATTTTCTATCTAATGGCAAGATGGCCCTTAGTTGGTGCCATTTAAAAAAAGTGACTTTTTCTTAAAAAACAAGTTTAGCAAATTATATAATTTTATTAAAGGTTTGTGATTGACCTTATTAATAAAATAGCTATTATCAAGAGTTGCCAGAGTCAATTAAGATATATTTACCAAGTCAAGGCCTTCTATGGTAAAAAATAAAAATTTAAAAAATATGTTTTTTGTTTAAAAAAAACTGAAATTTGGAAAGACTATTATATGTAGTTTGATTCGTAGATTCAGAAAAACATAAAATATGCAGAGTGTTCCATTAAAAAAATCAAAGTTGGTATCATTGCCGGTAAAACCGGAAGTCAGCCATTTTGACTATGTCTATCGACCAATCAGAAATTATGTCTAGTATCTTGGTATAAAATTTTATCCAAATCGATTCATAAATAAAGAAGATATAAGCATGGCCCTGGTCTCATTGTCACCCGGTATATGCCAAACGGTGGTAATAGACGACGAAATGTCTATACTAATGGCATAAAGCATCTGTTTTCATGAAACCGTTAACTTCACACGCGGTTGGTGCAAGTTCTTCAAAGTGTAACAGATATACAGAGTATCCCAGAAATCAAAGCATAAAAAAGCCCATAAGAGAAGCCAAGAAGTTAACACAATTTCTGAAATAATTATGAAAGTTGGCTTATGCGTTGGTGAATTAAAAATGATTAAAGTTTTACCTTAAAAATTCAGTGCGCAGCCGCTTTTTGAATTACTGCGGTTGAAAGTATTGTTGATAACCATGTGTTATACAAGGTGGCGCAAAGCCGACTGATACATTGTGTTTTTGGTTTTCTGTCGAAGTGACAGTGCTAACACAATTTTGCTATCGCAACAGTTAGTGTAAGTTTTCAAGTTAATGTTTAGTAATTATAATGGAGCAACGGACCTTAGTTCATCGTACAGTGGCAGTTCGTTTTTATTATGAGACTAAATCCATTACACAGACAAGACGCAATTTTCAACGGCATTTCAGTATTCAACCGCGTGCAGCATTAGCTTCACGGCCACTTGCCTGATGTAATATTTAAAAATAAAATTTGGTGTTTTTGGTTATTATAAAATCCATGTTTCGCTGTTTTAAAAGAAATATTTCTACTCCAACAGTGATTTAAAATGTATGAGTCGGCTGTGCGCCACCTTGTATTAAAAAATAAAGACATAATAAGTAAAATTTATAACAAAATACCAAATATACAAAACTTGCAATTTACTAAAATAAAAAAGTTTAATGGAAGAGAAGCAACTATTAGGTACAAACGTAGTGAATTTTATGGGTTTGAAGTTTCCAGAGCAGAAAATTATTCAAATGGTAAAAGAAATTTCTTCTTTTCCTTTCCCTTATTCACTAAAGTTACTTGCTTTATTTGTTCTATTTAAGATTTTTGATCTATTGCTTCATTTCAGCCAATTCCATCTCCTAGCTATTCAAAGATGTTAATTTATTTTATTATCTTCGCCAAGTTATTTAGGGTTTTCTTGTTATCTCCATTATTTTGCTTCCGTGGAGGCTATTTTCATTACCTATCTTTCAATGGCTTTACTGAGCTCAGTGGAGTAAGGGTCAGCACATCTGCTTAGCATTCGGAAGGTCGTGGGTTCGATTCCCGTAGCCGTCAGTTCTGATTCAGGTTTTTAAGTGGTTTTCCTGAGCCAACAAGGTTACCTTCTCTAGGCGAATGCCTGGTCAGTACTTCTCCACATTTCCTGGCTTCTCTTCCATTCTCCACACCTCCTGTCTCTCGCCCATTCTGAAGCGCCAGTTATTGGCTGAAGAGGGACGCAAAGTCCCTATAGCAGCCAGCCTCAGTTGGGGCAATTGAAATGACTTTGTACCTTTTTAATGGCTGTATTCCACTGATTAGTTATTGGTTGCAGTTTGACAGCGAAAACTGAAGGTAGTACTACATCGTCTGCATATAAAAGGCATTCTTACTATGTAGATTGTAGATGCCAATTTCCCACTATTGCACTAAATCTATTCTCTTTTATTCTGATGTAATATTCTTCTTGAGTGATATAAATTGCAGTGTATTTAAGGAGTCTCTCTGTTTTATTCCTCGATCTATTTGGAAACTGTCTGATTCTTTCCCTTTAATTCTTCCTCTTGGTTTCTGATATAGTATTTTGACAGATTGTTGAAAATAATGTGTCCTCTGGTTCTTAGAAGAAAAATATATAGTTCTTCGTCTCTCTGCATTCTCCCCTTCCATTAATTTTTCTTCAATTTCTTCTCGTGTCCCTCCTTCCAAGATTATCGATTGTTATATTGTGCACTACGAATGATAGACATATTACTGTGTAGTTAGCGCAATCCTTGTTATCCCCTTTCTTGTAAACGGGTAGCATAATGTTTGTTCGCAGTCATCTGCTGTCGTTCTTACTTTCCATGTTAATAATTGTTTTGTATCTTATATAAATTTCTTGACTTTTCCCGCTTCGTTGTTGGTCATTTCTGAAGTTACTCTGTTTATACCAGCAGCTTTTTCTTACTCCAGCTGCTTTAGGGCCTCCAGTACCTTTTCAATTTCGATATCTTTCTTCTTCTTCTAAGACTGCACCTCTTCTTTCTCTTATTTATCCTCCGTTTTCTTCATTGAATTTTTCTTTATACTTCTTTCAGAGCTTGGCCATTGCTATTTCCTATACCCGCAATATCTTTTTCATAAAACTAAAAAGAAATGCAAATAAAAAAACAGTTTAAGTTAAAAAATAACTAACAAATTAAATTACAAAGGAGAAAACACAATATGTGCAAGAGTGTAATAAACTAGTGTTTCTGCTGTTAATTTAATAAATCGTAAAAGGTAAGGCGAGAATGTGGAAATTAAAGTTTTATTTCTGTTCTTGAAATTAATTTATGATTCCGTCAAAATATGAGTAAAAATTTAGATACAATCCTCTGTTTTTAAGGAAAAAATCACTACCCTTGATATACAAATTACTTGAAACTGGATTTAGTAGTTTTCAGTTAGTGTCTCAGTCCTCTTCATTTCCGTAGGTGTCGTTATTATCATTGTTATCGTTACTGAAGCTAATCACAGAAAATTCTAAGTACATATGACTAAAAACGTCTATTGTTTTAAAATGGACCAACAAATTCCTTATATGACCTTGTAAACATTGAAAATAGTTAGCAAAAGAATAATAGCTCTATCTAACATGTCAATCAAATAATAGGCATATTTCCATTAGAAAACACTATAATAATTTCACCAAAAACAAATAAATGTTGGATCCTTTAAAATACATGCAGCAGTTTAGATTGCCATGCCCCTTCAAGCTTGCTCTCAAAGATAATAAATGTTTTCCATATTTTTGATATAAGTACACTTTAAACAAAATTGCTATTTATATTGATGGAAATAAGTAAATTGCTACCTGGCAAATTACTAGCTTTAGAAAACTAAAAATATCACACAAACATCTATGTGTTGCATAAACGTAATGACAATTATTTATTCAACAACGCTTCGACAATGAATCACTTGGCAATGCCATAGCTCACCTCTCAGCGGCGAGTCGCCGTCATTATTTTAATTTCACACCGTGGTAACCCGACAGATTATGATTCCATCTTGTGAATCGAGTGCGATGATGAGACGCAGGTCCATCCGCTGAGTGACGTAACGACGTGCTTGACGAATGGATCTCGCGGGCGGTTGATGGATCTATGACCGACAGCACATCCTCGTTCCAGCTCCTCGCGTTTATTTGGGCGCTGTTGATGGACACACGGCTTCCACACCCAAGCAATTTCACGAGAAATTAAAATAAACTCGTTCGTGTATGACGATAACCGTAAGTTCGGATGCTCTCGCGATTTATGATGAAAATACAAGTGCATCGATCAACGTGGGAATCCTGGGGAGGGCGAAAAACATGTGGGAACTGTTATTTTACATTTTTTAAGGATTATTGCTGGGACAACACTCTCTCTTGATGGACTGTTCGTTCGATTCTGCAGTGATAGTTACTTATCTGGGTTGAGTCAACGTAACTTCGTACTTTAGAAATACAGTAACGACACCCGCTACGTCTTTTAAGACGAACGAAGAAAATAACGGGAGTCACAAATTTTGTATAAAGATTATGTTTGTCCGCAAGGGCATTAGTTTCTTCTAATATAAAATTAAAGGATCAATTATATTATTAATGCAAATTTTGACAAATTTTTGCTGTTAAGCATGTTTCGTTACATATATTGACAATGGGAGATAAACGATAAATAGTGACCAAAATAAAGATCTTCAAAATTGAAACATTTGTCGATTCCAAGATGAGTGATTACCTGGGTACGAATATCACCTGCGATAAGGACTGCTGAAGTTTCGCTGGCCATAAAACGATAATAACGTTCTTCTCGAAGTATGCCTTGGACTTCATTATTATCATTATAACCGTAAATTGTATTCTCGACAGAAGAATGACAATATTATTGTTTTATAAAAATTATAAGTCACTTGAGGAGATTTTTTTGATCACTTGCTCGAATAGATTCATTCGACATGGACTTTACGTTGAAAAGTGTTTTATACAAAACATGAAAAATGACTGTTACAGGTCAGTTTAGAGAAAACCAAGTAATTGGTAGTAGTGGATTCTGGTACTATACTCGGCGAAGCGAATAAATAGAGTATGCAACCCAAATGACATATTAAAAAGCTGGCTGGATCAGTATTCTAATAATAATTAACATAGGATCCAGATAACAGTAATTATGGCAAAAAAACTTGTTTGTCAAGTTTGACATTTTCCATCATATGTGTGCTTGATAGTTTACGTATTTTACTTTGTTCGTTTTAATGCACTGTTATTATTGTTCTATTTGTACCATAACCTCAATAAATTATTTAACTGCAATTGCAATTATGTCTAATTGTAAAAACCGTTAGCTCCCTATTATTTAGTGATTATTATTAAAACACTGATCCACGAGCTTTGTAATATGTCATTTGGGTTGACTGCACTACTCCATTTGTTTGCTGCACCGAATATAGATTTGATGTCTGAATTAGTGACAAGGTGACATCACACGTATACAGCAAGTGACACATTTAAATATGTGAGCGCGATTTTATATCGACGGGATTGGACAACAGGAAATTCAAACGCGAATCAAAAATTGTTTTTGCGACACAAAAACATTAGTTGCAATAACAAAAATCGTAATAAACAAGAAGTGAATCGGCAAGAGAAACAATCGCTCAAAAAATAGAAGAAAAGGCTTGTGGTGTTTAGATACTTGCTAAGAACATACAAATTGAAGTGACTGAAAATAATATTTAGCTGAAAAAAAACACTTTCTTAAGATGTAGAACAAAGGAAATATTACTACTCGTAATAAAAGCTTCATTTTTTAATATCATTAATGAAGAGATTGGTGTTACATTTGAACGACAAGCTTGGTACTGTCTTATTCAATACCACAGAGTTCTTTTCACATACGCAGAATCTGGACCTTAGAAACTAAGCTCGAATGGAAAGCTCACATCAAAGAAAAAGGAAGGAGATATGTATTAAATATAGTAAAGTGTATTGATTGATAGGAATCATCATAGACGGCAATTTCTTAGCATTTTCTTGTCGTTGCTTTAAGCTTCTCTTAATTTAAAAAAATTGGTAAGTATTTTCCCTTTTGCAAGTCTTATTACATTATGCAACTTGTTACGTTAGAAATGTTTGTTAGTGTTAGTAGTTTAAGTTTGGGAATTTAAGATGCTTTATATGTGGATTTGTTAGACATCGTCATTTTTCTTGTAAAATGAACACCTATCTACATTATCTTAGGATTTGGTTGGTAGAGATGTTGAAAGTGGTTGCTTTCTTATAAAATGAATACCTAAACGCATTTTATTTCAGTTGATTAGATCTTGCCTCTTCTGCCCTACTTTCCTGGATTTCTTAACTTTCAGAGTGGAATTTGTTTTGGAATTTACTTTTCGTATTATATGTTCTGGTGGGTTTTTACTACTATTGTTTTGAGTATTGGAGGGGAATGTTTTGCAGTTGTGATTGTGGTTGGAGATTTGATTGTGTGATTATGGAAAACTGGTCTTCTGTTAGGGTATAGACTAATCTAGCCACCAGCGTCTATACTTGGCGCAGCGAACAAATAGAGTGGCTTATGCAACCCAAATAACATATTTCAAAGCTGACTGGATCAGTATTTGAATATTCTTACTAAAGAATCAGAGATGGCGGTTCTCATAATTAGACTTCATTTCTTCTGACATTAAATAATTTTTTGAGGTTATGATACAAATAGAAACTTAAAAGCATGACATTTGTGCACTTATAATATGTAAACAATAATGAGATTTAACAAGCTCCAGGCCCCATGCCTACATATTACACGTGCACAAATGTTATGCTTTTTAAATTGGTCGAAGTTTCTATTTGCATCATAACCTCAAACAATTATTTAATGTCAGATGAAATTAAGTCTAATTATGAGAACCGCCATCTCTGATTCCTTAGTAATTATTATTCAAATACTGATCCAGTCAGCTTTGAAATATGTTATTTGGGTTACATCTGTTGGCTGCGCCAAGTATAGTTCACCTTTATCTATAAATACTATTATTGGTGTCAAGTTTAGGCAGCATTTTCGAAGTCGTTCTCCCTTATTTTAGACCTTTTATATACATTTAGGTGGATGGTTTTTAGGGCTTGTGTCCTGGAAATGATTCCGAAGCTTCTATTTGGATTTACTTTGTTTTTGCAAATTTCTACCACTATTGCTTATGTTAGGTTCCCTACTCTTCAGCTCCTAAAATTTAAAACAATCTTGAGCCTCTCATTTTTGGTAACAAAATTGTTAATAAAGGGAGTTATTTCCTGTTCCCATTTTAAAGGATTTATAATAATTGATATTGCTTATTATGCCTTATGGCATATTTTTTAAGATGTTTCTGGTACACGCTTTAGAAGCCGGATTTCATCCTCTAAAATAGTTCATAATCGGGTTTAGCACTAATTCATGTGCAGGTTTCGTGATTCGCTGATCTGACAGGTTAAACCAGGATCTTACGATATTTAGGAAGTAACTAACCTTCTGCTGTCTTACGTATGAGGTATAAAATATTTCGTTCTTCTTGGACCTTCTGTGATTTGGGATTGACGACTGCATATGAAGTTTTTCTGGTTTGAACAATCTCAAACCAGCGGCGTTTCTGGACACACCGCTTGCTCAAGGATCAGCTGGCACATTCGCTAGATATTCCGTCAATCACGAAGTATGTTAATGTTTTACAACTAGTTCATTATCATTTTCACTTACAACTACATTTTGCATCCCAGGTGTAGCAAACTGTTAAAGCAACTTAGAATGCAAAAAATGTTAGTGGAAGTCTCTATACCAAAATCTAAATTGTTACTTTTCCTGTCTGTATGTATTTAGATTCAGGTTGATTTCATTAAACTGTAAAGTGAATTCTAAACACGACCTATTATTTTATTTTGTTTTCTGTAAAACATGACGCAAGAGTGCTTACATTAAACAGTTGATATAACCTTAATGAGCTTTCTTCTGTATAAGCATTGTCTTTTTCCCCCTTTATTTTATAAATCATATATAGGTTACCAAGTTTCATTTCCTTTTTGCTAAAATAGTTGGTGTGCGCTAATTAATATATTTGCCAAAGTATAGTTTGGTTTTGTGCAAATATTAATTTCCCTTTGGAGTAATATAGCCTTTAAGTTAATTTTATTGAACCTTGTTACGATTTTAAGAACCTCAGTACTTTTAATAGCTTAAGTAGTTTTTGTAAAATATGTTCTTCAAATTTATATATATATATATATATATATATATATACATAGCATGCTTCATGTGTAATAAGTATGTGATGCAGAATCGGAAATATATAAAATATAACACTTATAATATGTAATTAAAATAAATAAACAATATTTTAGCAAATGTAGGTAGTTAACAGGAGGCGACAATATTTGCCTTTTCAATCGGAAACCCTTTGGTAAAACTTTTCTTTCGTCATTGCACTGTATATTATAATGATTTTAAGCTATTATCTAGACAATGTATTAAGTTGAAGTTTGTAATAATCAGCTCAGTATATGTTGATTGTTATTTAAAATCATTTTAGTAATTCAAACATTTAAGTCTTAAAAATTAAGTGAATTTTATGTGCAATTTGATCTAGTATGTAAATTAGGTAATGTAATTTATAATGTTTTGAATCTGTAGTTGGTTGGTATCTTGGAATTAGAAAAATTAAAATAATTGTTTTCCCAAAAAGGAAAACACGTTTGAAATTCCCAAATTGGACAGAAATAACTACAATTTTATCAGTAAAAGTGTTAATATGTCCTTTTATTAAGGAAATACATGCGTGGCAGAAGAGCCGCAAATAGATATAAATTAAAAATGGTAAATAAGTTCAGAAAATATTACCTTTGTGGTACACAAGATAAGAAGTCCGACTCATAGTGGTCATCCAAAGCAGCCTGTAAGCACGGGTGCATGTACAAGACAGCTTGAAAGGTAGAACCTTGCGGATACCACACAGAAGAATCTGTTGCTATTCTTTCTACTCCTGGAGCTGAGGGTTTGGTGACATAACGGAGATCCATAAACTACGAGGCAGTCGCCAGAGTTGAGCCCGAAGAAGCAGCAGCTTCAGCGAGGGCAGATAACGAGCCTAGTTACAGCTGTGCAGATATCGCTAGCGGCCGCCTGCAGATCACTACTGAAGACCCATGTGAACGAAAAGATAACCTATGGGAAGGTGGTCAACCTTGATGGAAAAGCAATGCAAGTTAGTATTCTTAGGAAGCTAAGAAAATCTATTACTTACCTGTGAATTGTTGCCGAGTACAGTGGGGTATTTTCGTCCAAGTGAGGTTAAGTAAAATGTGTGTAATTTAGAATAGAGCAAGTTGAGTTCCGTATTACCCAGAACTTCCCTCGTCGACAATGTGACACTCAATAATTTTAAAAATTAAATTAAGTCAGGAGTAAAAATACCTTCACGTTTCTAATAAATTAAATACATTTTCAAATAAAAAAACCTTACCGGTGGTCGAATTCGAAGGGCAGGCGGACCGCGTATACAGTCCTAACATTTTGTGGGATATTGTAAGGAAACGCGTTATTTCTACCTGAGCTACGGAGCACCGAACCTTAGAATTCCTGCGTTGCAGCTGTATTAAGTAACGCACTAATTTGTTGCTTCTTTTTGTATCGTACAACATTTATTCTCTATCTATTGGGGCAAATTTTTGGTAAGAATAAAGCCTACGCTATGTACAAATTATTACTTGTATTTATTGCAAAGTTAAATAAAAAATAAACAAAATTTTATTTTTTAAGGTGCTCACCCTGTATATATTTGTCTGAAATTTTCACGGTTTCAATCCAGGTAGATACATAATGTGTATGCAAAATATCGTTTTCCTCCGACAAATAGTTTTTGAGTTATACCGCCAACAGACCGAGAGATAGATAGACAGACAGACAGACAGACAGACAGACAGACAGACGGGATTGGGAAGACCTGTTTTTCGTCATCTAGGGACCCTGAAACGTGAAGATCTGAAGAAATCTCGAAAGGTGATTTTTTCGCGATTACAATACTTCCTTCGTCTTTCAGAGGAGGGAAGTAAAAAAGAAGATTAATGAATTATAATTATTACATAAATAAATGTATTCTAAGTGAGGTTAATAGTAGAAGCCAATATCACTTCAGTATAATAAGGAAGAAGCCCACAAGATGAAACATAACTTTCTGCTTTTTTATATTTAAACAAAATATTACACATCTACAACTGTAATCAGGCCATGTTAAAGTCACCCATAGTTAGATAAAGGGTGATTTATTAGAGGCGGAGAACTTTAAATTGAAATAAAACACAGAAAAATGTTTTTAATATCCATGAAATTGGCTTTATTCGAAAGATAATTTTATGGCATTTATGTTTGAATATGATTTCGGGCATGTGACCGCCGCGGCTGGCGTGTACATGACGTAATCTGGAGGTCCAATTTCTACACACTCTTCGCAGTAAATCAGTAAATGTCGAATGTTGGCTTCCAAGTGCTCAATTGTTTCCGGTTTATCGACGCAGACATGCGACTTTACATATCCTCAAAGAAAATAATCTAATGGCGTCAAATCGCACGAAAGAGGTGGCCAGTTAACAGATCCATTTCGTGGATCTGTTAACTGGCCACCTCTTTCGTGTGATTTGACGTCGTTAGATTATTTTCTTTAAGGATATGTAAAGTCGCATGTCTACGTTGATAAACCGGAAACAATTGAGCACTTGGAAGCCAAAATTCGACGCGTTATTGCCGAAATACAGCCTGATTTACTGCGAAGAGTGTGTGAAAATTGGACCTCCAGATTACGTCATGTACACGCCAGCCGCGGGGGTCACATGCCCGAAATCATATTCAAACATAAATGCCATAAAATTATCTTTCAAATAAAGCCAATTTCATGGATATTAATAACATTTTTCTGTGTTTTATTTCAATTTAAAGTTCTCCGCCTCTAAAAAAAACACCCTTTATATTCTGAAAATTTCGAAATGCGTTGGTATAATAATTGCCAAGCTTTGTGTTTACTGAGAAATTAATGAACTGGGTTTCTGTAAAAATAGTATATTAAGTATGAGTGGATAACAAGGTCTTTAAAACACGCGCGAGCTTTCGAGCATGACGGCGTAGCCGGTGTGCTCGAAATAGAGCAAGTGTTTTAAAGACCAGTTCTCGACGAATACTTTACGCTATTTTTTATTATACCTGCAATACTGGAAATAAATTACGCACTAATAATTTTTGTCGTGATAAATCGAGAGGGCATAATAATATTGCTACTATAGTTACGAGAATTATTTACGTTTTTGTCGCGTCCACGTCCGTTGTTACATTCAGTCGTTTCCTGGACAACCTTTAAAGCTCGGCGAGCTTTAATCGCCTGTTTTCGCACGCACAGGCGTGCTTTAAACGGCGATTCTGATGCAGGTATAATAAAAAACATTAGTTTGGTATTTTGAATATGAAGTTTTATAATTTGACCATCGTTGCAACGTAATGAAAAATTTGGCCATAAGTAGTATAATATAAATTGTTATGATACAACCCTAAAAGTGTGTTAGAATTAAATTTATTAAAATTAGGAGATTACAATGGTTAAAAATATTTTGGATTGGTATAAGGTGGAAATGTGTAGCTATTTGAAAAACAGGTGGATTTGAAAATGATATAATTGAATAAATTACAGTTTGAAAATGAATGGCAAATACTTTATTTGAAATAAAATAAAAATTTAGTAGGTTTAACTCAAATAGATAAGACTGGAGTGTACAAAAAGGGATATGATATGGTTAAGTAAATTTGTTTTAGATTATTGAGAATAAAAAACTTTTGAAAAATGTAGAAAAACGATTTTGGTTTGATAAAAAATATCTAACGTAATTAACAAATATAATAAATATGTATATATAAATATAAAAAAATGTTGTACTAATATAAAAAGGGTATAATAGAAATCTACGTGGTGAAATAAAATGGAATTTTAATAAATAACAAGAAGAAGTGAAGACTTAACTAATGAAGATTATTGGTATGTGGTAAAAACTAATGGATAGCAGAATTGTTCTATACAAGTGAATCATTGAGGAAATATGCTGGGTCAACTTTATTGGAAAGATTATTTGGCATATTACATTAATCAAATTGGATCACGTTAAGAGGTTTGTTGCAGAGTAAGATTTCCAGAGGAGTATCATCGGAGAAAAGAAAAACATTCCAGGAGGGTGGCAGTTTGCTGTAGCAGGTGGATGCAGGTTATCTGTTTGCTGAGTACTGTGGAAAAATGTAAGTTTGCTGATCTTGGACGGTTAGGACGTGGTCTGTCTGTGAATAGTGTGAACCAAGTAAAATGTGGGTGATTTTCTATTAAAAACCATAACTAGAAAGTGAATACAGACAATAAGAAGGTGAACTAATTAAAAAATAATTACTTACTGTGTTTTTAATATTGTTGTGTACCATTGAAAAGATTGGGCAGTTGTCATTTGAATTTCAATTTTGTTTTGACAGTTGGTTGATATAAGTATTGTAAATTATGAGAGTGATATTTAAAATATTAGAACGTCAATGATTTACTGCGAAAAGAGTGTGTGAAAATTGGGCCTTCAGATTACGTCATGTATACGCCAATCGCGGCGGTCACATGCCCGAAATCATATTCAAACATAAATTCCATAAAATTATCTTTCAGATAAGGCCAATTTCATGGATATTAAAAACATCTTCCTGCGTTTTATTTCAATTTAAAGTTGTATCCCTCTAAGAAAAGCACCCTTTACATGAGAATTGACGTCTTGTCTTAAAACTACGTTTAAATGGCTTTTAACTACGTTTAAATGGCTTTTAAGATTATAATGAGTTACTCTGTGTTGTCAAAGTCTCAAAATCGTTTAAATAAAGTAGTACTATTTTGATCTTACTTATGGATATTCGATTATGATGTCAGGGAAAAGATCGTCGATTGAAACTATAGTGATTTATCCAACGCATATTACTTACCTTTACAATCACACATAGGTTTTCCTAGTATTTGTATGTTTCCCAATCTTCTAAAATAGTATCAATAGTCCTCTACACGAATAATTTGAAACAGAATTCTCATAGCCAGTTCGCAGTCTGACTGTATACAAACATGGACAGTCCGGCGGCCAATATTTATGCCTATTATTTCGTTGCGTGATGCTAAAACGATGTGTGACTGCATATGCTTACAGCAACTCGTGTTGCATATAATTCGTGCCGCCACTGTTTGAGACGGGCACGATTTACAGCAGCTGATGTCAAATAGGCGACGTGAATTAGGTGCTATTTTGTAGAATCCGTTCGTGTAGTTTATTTTTAGTCAGTTGATGCCATGAATCTGCCCAATAGTGTTGTCTCTCACTGAATATTTATGTTTCCTTCGTTGGCGGATTGATTCCTTTTTATTCTTGCAGTTGGCGGGACTGGTTTCGCGGCGAACCGAATTGCTCTCTTCGTGCAGTCAACAGATCCATAAAGTACCTGCAGAATTTGGATTAGGGCACTTCCATATCATACGTGAGGCTTTATTTGCAAGTGGCGCTCCTCAACGCTTCTCTTATTTCGCTATGCAGGTTACTCACCTTGTCGATTTGGGCTCGAGGTCGATTCTTTCTCTTTGGTGAAGTTGCAAAACAACGAAACTGGCACAGTTCTTGAGTGAAGAGCTATAAAGAACCGCAAAATGTTTGTTTATGATTTTCACTTCATAAGATTCGTTTTATTTCCGAGTAAAAAACGCTACGAAGGGCTGAATGTGATGTGCTAAGAGTGAAAATAAAAACATATTTGTCTAAAATTTTGCTCGATTGTGAAAACACAGGTAATTCTAAAAATGTTTACTTACCTAATCTTCTTCACCACTAAATATGCTTCGTGCAGTACTATTGCATACCCTCAAACAATTATTTGGAAAGACCACAGCTTTCAGCTATTTACAACTTTATCTAAGGATATTTTTCAGACTTTAACAATGATCAAGTCATCCACCTCTGCGTTAGTTCCGTTAGGTGAATATTGTAACTCAACAAATAAAGAAATTTAGACAAAGTAATATCGAAAAAACGTAGCCTAGAAATAAGCATCCATTCATTTCCAAGTTAAGTCGTGATTTGTAAACTGAAATTTTATTCTTGGAAATGCTCATTTGGCGTTATCAATTTGCATTATCCTGTTCCGGGTCACCTTATACCCATTACTCGCGTGTATTTGTAATTGTATACTTTATCTTACTTGCTTGATCCACCCAACACACATTCCACGTATCCTTATATTCGCATTTATATGTATACTCAGCCCGGAGATGCTTCGCAGCCTTTGACCATCTAAAGTTTGCCGAGGACTGTGACCCGTTGAATTAGTTAAGCTTGCTATGATAATTATATTAGGGCACATTAATGCCTACCTTATAGCAGTGTCATAGCCGATACAGCAGCAGATATAAAACATGGGAGAGGATGTTGTAAAGTAACATAAAAAAAAGGATAACCAATGATGAATTTACAAAATGGCATGATTAGGAGGGAGAGAGATTGATATACTCCTAATGTAGCTATGGTAGAAAAGCAAAAGATATGTGAATAAGGTGAGGCCCGAGTGATCTTAGGTAGAAAAGGTAAATGACACAATGAAACAAAAAAACCTAGAAAATGAAAAATACCAAAATCGAGAACATTGGTAAATCTCATTTAAAGAAGGAATACAGTGGCGGCAATAAAAATACTAAATATACATATAACCGTTTCTCAACGTCAAAAAGATTGTCAACTGTTGTTAGCATCAATTGATTCGCCTGCCAAATCTCTCAAAAATATAACATTAGTGACTACCTGGATAAAACTGCCGGCCAGACTAACTTACGCAAACGTTTGCAGTTATTTAATTACTTAAGGTTAAATTATAAAGCCGAAATGAGCACCAACGAATCTTTTAATAAACAACAAGTGTATTCAGGTACCATAGAGAATGCGTAAACTTCAGTAGCATAATTATTCTAAAAGAACAGCTCAAGATAAGTACAGGTACAACTAACAATAACAAAACCACAATGCTGGTATCACAGTATAATGATCACGAATTTGGAATCATATGGTATAAAGTACAGCTAATTATTTGCTAAACAAAAGTTATCGTAGGGTAATAATCTAGGACAAAATTTAAGGTGCACCTAATAACACAAACTCGGCTTGCAAGAATAGCCAAGAGCACATATTAAAAAGTACATATATAAATCATATCACACACTACAACAGTTGTGTACGAGGGTTGCTGCAATAATTTCGGGAATGGCGTACTTCTTGTAGTTTTAGTAAGGTGGCTGTGTCATTTTCAGAACATTTGTAATTTTTTAGGGTAGTAGACGTTGATAGAACAAAAAAAATTTAATCTGTTTTAGTTTGACAGCTCTTCAAAGGGGAAGCGATTGCGATTGTCGAGAACATTTTCGTGCAATAATTTTTTATGATTTTCGAAGCAATTTAACTCAACAGCAGTGCGTGGAAATACTTGTTGTAGCTTTTGGTGATGAAGCACCGTCCAAAACAACAATTTATCGGTGGTATCAAGAATTTAAATTTGGACGTAGCAGTCTCGGAGATGAGTCTTGTGAAGATCGCCCACGAACTGCTGTTGTTCCAGAAAACGTCGATGTTGTTCGCAGAATGGTAATGATTGACCGCCATGTGAATTATCGAGAGATTGAGTCGTCCCTTGGCATCGACATGAAACCAATTCATACAATATTGCATGAACACTTAGGTGTCAGGAAACTTGCTTCTAGGTGGATGCTTCACAATTTAACTCATGTTGAAAAACAGAACCGCGTAAAATGGTGCAAGGACATGCTCAAAAAATCAGTGCAGGATCATCAAATCTGGTTTACGACGTCATCACAGGCAATGAAATTTGAATTTACTCATATGAGCCTGAAACTAAATGTCAATCGGCTGTGTGGGTATTCCAAAGTGAACCAAAACCAACAAAGGTTGTTCTATCTCGAAGTGTTTCGAAAAAAATAATCGCCTCATTTTTTGGCTTTACTGGACATGTCTCAACTGTTGCCTTAGAAAATAAAAGAACGGTTAATGCTGAGTCGTATACTCATTTGCTTACCGGAAGTCATAGCTGAAGTGAGGAGAAACAATGCAAGGAGGAGTATCATTTTGCATCACGATAATGCAAGCTCCAACACGGCAGCTCAAACAATCGATTTTTTGAAGCGTCAAAACATTGAAATAATGTCCCACTGTCCTTATAGTCCGGATTTATCACCGAATGACTTTTTCCTATTCCCTCTGGTGAAAAATAAAATGAGTGATTAGCGGTTTATGTCAGCCCAAGAAGCAGTTGAAGCATATAAATCCCATGTTTTAGCTATAGCTCGTTCAGAATAGAAAACATGTTTTGAGAATTGGTTTGAACGCATGCAAAAATGTATTAATTGTAAAGGAGAATATTTTGAAACGCAATAAACATATTTCGTTGAATTCTTTTGTGTTTTTCTAGTACTTTCCCAAAATTATTGCAGCAGCCCTCGTAATACATGTTGAATCAGTGCCCGTGTAAGAAAAACACCGAGTGCCTTTAGCTACTTAGTTCGTGAAGCGAACCGTACAAAACAGCCAGAATCCCAAACTAAAACCTTCACATTTTTTACGGAATTCGGCAACTAACTGTAGCAATCAAAAGAGTTACACAGCACCGGCTCACAGCCCACTGTATTAAATGATTTGAAGTACAGGAAAATCAAAACATGTTGCTCGATTCCTTTGCCCAGACCCTTTCTGTCCACTAGGAAGGTTTCGTAGCTGGCACAGGATCGTGTGAGGTAAAAGCCCAACCAGACCACACGAAAATCGGCCACGGCAGGTACTTTTTCAAGCCGATACAGGGTCAAGCTCGACGCCCTCAATGTGAGAATAGCGATTAAGGGGAACTCCGAACCTGCGGCCCAGATAAATTTGGGCCACATGTAGAAATGGGTCAGCAAAGTGCATTAATCCACCAGAATTGGAGTAAGAAAAAAAAATTTCAATGTCATGTCCACCGTCTTGGACTTAAAAATTAATGCCATTTTTGCAATCCACGTTCCAAAAAACCTCAATAATGACACCCATATCGATTTTTAGGATTACTTACCGCAATTTCACCCCCTAAGGGCTTGATTTTCGGAAAATCACGAAATACGTGTTTGCTTATTTGTTGTTAGGAGTACTCCTACGAAGTTTCAAGTCGAAATGTCTATTTATATTATTTTTCCATATAAAATTGGAACCCCCATTTAACCCTTTAGGGGTTGAATTTCTGAATCTCCTTCCTTATTTCAGCTTTCTAGGTTCAAGGGTTTGGGCTGGGCGTTGATGAGTCGGTGAGTCAGGACTTTTCTTTATATACAGGGTGATTTTTAAGTTGATTCTTTCCTTTTGCCAGTATATAAAGCTTAAACAACTAAGCATTTGTTTCATTTACCACTTTTCCGAAATATCAAAACTAACGGAGGTACAGGGTGTTAAAGTTTCAAATTATGGGGAGTTATCAAAATGCCGCTGCCGCATCGCTCTTATACGCGGAACGTATGTATAGAAGCGAATGGTGATAATTTTTAACATATCACAGATTAAGTTCAGTTTAATTTTCGGTAAGTAGGTAATTTTAGTTCTTAATTAGTTTTGATAGTTTGCAGAAGTGGTAAATGAAAAAAAGCTTATTTTTTAAGCTTTATATCATACTAAAATGAAAGCATCAACTTAAAAATCACCCTCTATATAAGATTAGTGGTATGTTCTTAGATGCTTTCAATTCCAATTGCTTCAGTCGTTCTTCGCTCCGTTGCATCTTTAGTTCCTCGGTTTGCAGTCATCACTTCTGTCTTATTTAAATTGATCGTGTTGTATTCTTCCAGTACATCTTTCCATTCTGCTTAATATAATCAAATATTAATAGATCGTCTGCATAAAGAAACTCTTTTACTATCACTGCCTGGACGTTTTTATTCAGACAAATAGCAGAAAACCTAGAATTGTATCTAATTGGACAACCTTAGTTGTCACAAAAAAGTTTTACTTTTAACATGTTACAGTATGCTAATACATTATAAAATAAATTTCCAGTTTACTCAAATAAGTCTTTTCATGCACCTCACGACACAGCACTGATTTAAGTGTTACAAATTAGCTTATTTGATTGCGTCTCTAGCTGAAAAATATTATATTACTCGCCCATATGCGAAATGGCTGATAGGAACTGCGAAAATATCTTATATTATAAGAGCCGATGCCGGCCGTCCGTAAGCAGGCGCGCGCACCTGCCGATCGCGCAGCAACACGCAGCATGAACGCGCACAAGTGGCGACGCGGCAAGCATTTGTATTGTTAACGCTGGCAGGGCCGGACGTCGGCTGGCTACCAGCTTAAGCAACATTTTTATTGTTAACCGTTTCTTTACGCTGGCACGGCCAGACGTAGGCTGGCCAACGCGTTCTAGTATTGAATATGGTAAGGAAAGGTGGCTAACGCTACGGCAACACGGAATTTCATCTATTTCTATTTATTATTTGATAATAGTTAATTGGTGCATTTCCCCGAAAGTGCATTTCCCGTAGTCCTCCTATTGTAATAGTAATAAAATTGCCTCCGAGACTGCTACAGGTCTTCACATGTCAGGGTCCCTAGATGACGATATTTTCTCAATTCCGTCTGTCTGCCTGTCTGTTATCGGCATAGCTCAAAAAATATGTCTACGAAAAGAATTTCGGTCTCATATCCAGGGTGAGCGCATTAAGAAAATACAAAACTGCTTATTCACTTTAAAGAACTGTTAGTTAAGTAAAAGTAATACTTTGCTCATAGCTCGTGTTTTTACCCTTGACAAAAAAGGACATATTTTGGATCTAACATAGATCAATGAGAACACTGCTTGAGTCCTATTGTAAGTGCGTCGTTTGTACCGCGTTACGTTAATAATTGCCGAAATATGCTGCCGACTAAAACTGGAGAGGGTTCACTAACTTCCGAAAAGATGAAATTCAAATTAACCAGCGCGAATAGGCTCCAATTAGCACGTCTCCTAAAAATGTTCTGTGTTGACGCACCACTAAAAAAATATTTTTTTAGGCAAAAGAAATGAAACGCAAGGTTTACTATAGATCATATATAACGGTAATCCTGATTAGAATAAGAATAACGATGAACCGAATGTAAATAACAACTGGTAATTACTGGCATCCACAACTTTTCGGAAACACTTAAATAATTGACAAATATTACAAGCAATGTAAATATCACAAACAAATCATGCACAAAGCTTATCACTGGCTCATATAAATATCACAAATAACTTCCGATCCGCAGAGACCAATTTCAGTATCGCTGTGACTAAAATTCCTTACAAATTGTCGTGTAAAGCAATGACACAATCTTTAAAGGAACTCTTATAAATTTTTAATAAATTGTTACATTTAGTAAGTGAAAACGTTCTCCCCAAACTTTATTAACCGAGGGTGTTTTAAAACCGGGTACCTGTTTTTATTAAGCTCTAAAGTAGATACTGAAGCATGAGTTTCTAGTTAACACTAATCCAGCAGGTAACTAGGATAAAATGTTCGGGCTTCAATAACTTGGGAAGGCTTGCTTCAGACGTGTATTCAAACAGCCGTTCCACTTTTAAAATCGCTCAATCAACTTAAATGTAATGTATTCTCAGGAAAGTGCTACTCAAGACCATAAGTAATTGATCTAATGCAGAACATTACTGATAAAACACAAGAAGCCAAAGATAAGTTAATCAATATAGCCAAATAACACTGCTTCCGGGCGATATCGTATTGGAGTACATGGTAATAGTTTTACTTAACTCCAAAAACAGAGCGGATCTCCAAATGGGCATCCTTGAATCTCACGGCCTCGAATAACAGCTCCGGAAAATGCTTCGCGGGAACGATTTGCTGCCCTGGATTTGCTGAACGCCTCACATATATGTTTACGGGACCAAGAATCCCTCTAAGATGAAACTAGTCCTGGGCGTTGAGTCACGCAGCCAAACCGACTTCCAAATTGACTTCTAGTAGCATTTAGGTGACGTTTTAAGAATTCAATACGGTACAGTTCATCACAAAGGCTAAACGAAGCCAAAACGAAGCCAAAGGCTTAGGAACTTGTATTAAACAGAGAAAGCAAGCTTACCAAATTGATCTGCCTTTTATTAATTACCAACGAAAATTGTCTCGTCTATCAGCACATGGCGTTTTTGGGGTTAAACTCCGAAAACATCTCCGGCGAAAGAGCAGTAGCTACTTGGTGTCAAAACTTCACACAACCGCGTAATGACGTAAATACATTTAGATCTCCAACACTCACAGACGTTGCAACAGTTGCATACCTCGCAGACAAAAACGCTTTGCTATTTCGAAAATAAATTGGTAACAACATAATGTAAGCGAGATTTCGTAGTCCAGAGTCAGAGCTCCGGCCTAGTATCATCGAAGCCCGAGTTTGAATCCCACCGTCCACAATGTTTTTTTATTTGCAAATTGATGTATTTCACATTGCTCTTGCGAGGAAAGTTTCGTGTAAACCCTTTTACAGATTTTTTTATTTTATACTCAAATAAAAGGTTTAGGCAATATTATTATTGCTAGTCTTGAATAGTTCTAGAAAGTTTAAATCTCGCTTTATTTTCACTTCGCACTTAATTTCCCCATTAGTAGTTTTTCTAATACTCCTTTACATACTTTTTGTACCACACTTAATACAGCAATCTGTTTAAGATGTGTCATTCTTTTGCAAAAAAAAAATATCAAATGAGCTCATGAAATAAGTGAAATATTTAAAAATCATAATTGTTTAACATTTCCCCATATCGTCTAAGTATACATAAAAGACGGATGATGAACGACTGTAATTCAATCATTAACATCATTCGAAAAGTTTCAGTTTTTCCATAATTTAAAAGCCAACCGGTCGCAACTTAACAAATTTTATTTGTACAACATAGATTGCAACTGTAGTAATCATCAAATGGAGAGAAAGAGCTCAAATGAAAGCAAACAAATCTCTCGTATATTGAGTTTAAGGTTTTGTGCATCTCTTGCAAAAACTTTACCGTAGTCCTGATGCTGGTGTAAAGATAAATAGAAAAAAGAGAAATAAAATGTAAGATTTAAAATATACTATTGTTTACCATACACTTCGCTAATGTGGAAATTAATTTATTTTCTTTCAGTATTTTTTTTATTCTAATTCTTGCAGTAGGTATGTATGACATATTGCACTACAATGTTGTAAAGGCTCCACCATAAGGTGCCTGTTTATAGTATTTTGGTCACACAATTAATAAGTTAAAATTAGGACAAATCCACCTACACACACAGTTCGTAGATTATATTTTTATACTGTGCTCAAACTTGCCTGTCGTTAAATTAAGGCTAGTTAAAATGAAATGTAATAATTAATTACACAAATAAATGTTTGAATGTCCCTCTTTCTATTTTATTTGACTGCAATATTTATTACGCTAGCTCTCGGCGAACACAAAACTGCTTACCTCAGGTTGAGTTCTGAAATGGGCTATATTTCTAAGTTTTAGGTTATTTGTCTTAACGTAGCTAATTTGCTCGTTCTTAGATAATTCAACACCTCGTAAATTAACAAATAAACACAAAATGGTTTGTGCGTACAGCGTGTACTTGAACGTTTAAAATCGTGAAATGATGTGCGAAAGCGTCAAGTAAAGAATTCGAATATTCCCGCTTGGCAACAATTAAAACATCGCCTTCGTTATTAGGATGACGTAGACCATTGCCTTTGTTATTTTCAGGATTACATTGAACTCACGCCAACTTTCATTTGTTTATGATGCTTGATTCTGGCTAATTTCGCAAATTGTACTGACGCCAAGGCTTTTACTGACTATTACGGCGTAGCTGAATTTTTTGAAAAACGGCAGGCCTCTTCGGCAAGGTTTGATCTTGGATTTCAGTAGTTTTTCCGAACTCCAACTCTCAAATTACAGATCTATCCTACCTCGTGAAGTTTGCTTCTATGCTGGTCATAAATGACGTTCCCGGTTTCTTCTGCGGGAGACGCTCCCCTGGTGGCAGACGTTGAAAGCGATGTTCTTGCAGACCGCGCTGATGTCCTTGATCGCTGACCTCTGGGTTCCCCTGCTAATTTTGGTCGTAGTCGAAGGTCGCAAATTTCAGCTGCTCGGGCTGCTGATGTCTACTCGAAGATGAGATTGAAGAATTTAAGTTTTTCGTTGCGGAAGCTTATGCAAATACTCCCACAGCAGCACGGACACTTAGGCAATAAATTGGACCACTTTTTATAATTGGTAAACACTTTTATTACGTAAAAATCATTAATTGAAATGGAGCACAAATTCAACAAGTTTTCAAATAATTTAATTCGATTGTTCTCCCCGTTAATAACAAAAATGCATCAGGTTGTTAAGATACGGTGTTCTTTTACTATTAATTGGAAATTAATTTTGATAATCTTAACCACAAATAGAATAAAGTTTGATTATATAAATTAAAAATCTAACATTTTCTTAAATCTAAAATATTTTGTTTTGCTTATAACTAGTATTGTTCTTTAGCGTTGCAGTCACAAACTTTTTTTTAAATTTTACTGCTCTGCTTTTGCACTATGTTTTTAACTAAAGCACTGGTATTTGAGTTCCGCACTTTTCACGTCGCTTGCTTTTACTCTTCAGTTGCCTACTTCTGGGTTGCTGTTTGCAATTTTCTAGATTATCGTCATCTTGCTCTACCCTTCAGTTTGCTCACAATTTTCACTGTCCTTTGCTTTTATTGATAACTACGCTCATTGATATGCACATAACAACCTTTTGTGTCAATTACTTTCGTTTGGTTTGGCTTTACATGTGCACAAACCTATCATTTTAATTATATTACTTTATTCAAAAGCCAAATTCAAACCCTCTGAAATATGCTTTGTTTTTGCGTGCCTTTATTCGACTGATTACTGTTTCTTTTAATACTGTTTAAAATTGCAATTATATAAAATATCTTTACTCTGTGCTTTATTGACTTGGTTAAATATTTTGCACTGCAAACAGAGCCAAGTTGTGAGCTTAATACCATTTCGATATGTATTCTTTGCTTCCAGAATTAAATGACTTCGCTTCTATTATATATAGAATAAAGCAAATGTGTTCTACTTTTTAAAGTTTTCATTTTGCAACCGTATATATAATATTTAAAAATTAAACTACTTCTACTAGTGTTTCTACTAAATATAACATCAGAAACAATTTAAGATATTAATTTTATTACATCGTATGTGCCATAACGAATGTAATGCGAAACGCATCAATATAATAAAGCATAATTATATTTCTAACATATATACACACATTAACAAATAATAAACCAAGTTCAGTTACATGTTAGGCAAGAAAGTAAAATAAATTAAAACGATTTGCATATATACCAAAATGTTACCGATGAAAGGGTAATAGTTTTCGAAGCTTAAGCACAAATTAAAATCAAAGCTTTTATTTGATCAAATACACCAAGTGTATAACATCTACTAACTGAAAATCTATTATTTAAGTCGGGAGCTTCAGAAAATAATAATGTTTACCTACTTGGTTTCCACATAAAAAAAAGTCGTGAATACCTACGCTGCCTTGGACTCGCACGGTGAAAGACAGCTGCGAAGCAAAAGGTGAAGCGCACGAGACGAGAGGCCATTTTTAAAAAATCGAAACATTATGCTCGATTATTACCGCTATTGCCGCCGAAGGAAACCCGCAAAAGCGGGTAAGTGCTGCCTGATGTTGCCTCGGCAACGCACATTTGAGTGACCGTTCATCAAGCGGTTGGCATGGGAACTAATCTTTGACATGACACGTGACAGGTATTATAAGTATTCTTTCGCACAAGTCTCGAAATTTACTTTGAAGCAAGACGAGAAATACAGAAATTCACTTTGTTCCTGAAAATATTTTTAGACGTATAATACTTGGGGCTTTTCACAATGTTATTTGTTGTTATTTTTTTTTGTACAATACCAGTTTCAGCCAATAGCTACTTAATTTTTTTCAATTATTACAACTATGACAAATAATGACGTGTGATTTTAATACTGATAATTGTAAGAAGTGCCTTTATTTGTATCCGAGGACAAATTCACGGTGAATGTACGTTTTTCAGTTTCTATCACACATAAATGATCAGTATTTTATAATGACAACATAAATGTACGGTGCCATCATAAAAAAATCCTCAAGGACAGCTGTGAATTTTCCAACAGCAAGTCTTAGCACATGACCAATACAATCAGCTGTAGCCATTTGGCTTCAACAATCCTCTTTCTAAATTTATTAATGCAGTTACGTATTTTCATTCAATATTTGCTTCAATTCCATTTTGAAAAAAACGATCAATTTAAAAAGCTCCGTGTTCTTACAAGAAAACCATTTTAATAATCACAAAAAAATCATAAAATATATCAAGTGGATACAATGAAAAAAATAGAAATGCCAGAACACGCTCACGGCGAAATAGCTGTGATTTCTTCTAAAAGCGTTTGTTATTCAGAAGTGAATAGATTGATTGATGGCTGACATGGCTCATCTCCACCTGATGCATAATTACGAAGCTAACTACTTAGTGCTTTTATACACGTGTACAAAGGTAATTACCGATTTTTGATAACTCTGATTGAAAAGAGCGTGTGGAGAATCCTGTGGGATAAAACAATCTTAGCTTGAACAACGAGCTTCAACTTCGCAGTATACTTGCAATGTTGCTTTTATTTAATAAGTTTTAAATATGGAAAGCAGTTGCTAATTACTTGCCAAACGAGTAGTATTTCTCCCAGTGTTGCTAAATTTTCCAATAGAATATCATAATTGTAACGTCTGAAGTGTATCTGGCTTTTGATTAATATCGAGGACTGCGAGAAATGCGTAGCGTAAGCACCGTACTACCAGCAATAAAAGCCACTACAACTAAAATGTCCCAGTATTGGATATAACACAAGCTAAAGATAAAGAGAAAGAAAATATACCAGACATTGCAACTACAACAATTGGAATACTTAGGGTACAGTGGTTATTTTATTCATGCTATCTAAAGAAAAATTATTTCTCAGTAGGTAATCGTGTTAAAAAAGTTTTATACACATGTCTGTGGAATATCCGAACGCACATCTCTCCATCTAAAAAGAAGTATTACTTACCTGTTATGTCTGATGGCTCTAAGGTGGTTTGCTTTAGGAACTTTTATGATGTTCTTACCGGGTTTACCACTTTGGAATTAATTTGGTTCAATAAGATATACCCGATTGTGGAGAACAAAAATTACAAACACATAAAAACGTCAATATGTGGAATAAACAAATATAAATAGCTAATTATCTAAAACCGAACGTCAGAATCTGATTCTCAAACGTAGGCAAAGGAATCTGACCAAACCCCTGGACTCGCTTAAAGTAAGTCAAGTCGGAATCCGGAGACGCAATTCCCTGGTGCCAGACTGTCTACCCTTATATATAGGTCGCTTGTGCAAGGCGAAAGGTTTCCTATTCTTTGAGTACAATAAGTATTGTCGGCCGGGTACAAGCTACACTGTCGCACAAGGGTTGATCTTACTTTCACCTCGAAGAAGAATTTCACTTTACTTGGCTCCGGTTTATTGTCCGCCGAGTCACATGACCGGCCGTTTATTCACATTACGCCGAGGATATTCTTGCAACCATATCTAGAGTGTCTTTGTTGCCCAATACTTGCACGCTGTGACCAGATGGAAATTACGCTGTTTTGTAGAAATTGCAGCTCGACGTTTTAGGAAAGTTTATTTACTTTCATTGCTTGATAACGTTACTCAAATCTGACATTACAGACAATTTTTAACTGCATGCACAATTGGCTTAGACACCCACTGGTTTAACTCGTGTCGCTGCACCTCGAATTGCATCTTTATTAGTGTATTTCGTAAAGCAATACACACAATTGACTTTGATATCAACTGAGAGAAAAACTAGAAGCTCTAACATGTTATTGCAACTTGAAGTAAACAATAAAATAGATTACCAGTAAGCTACTTTTTTTGTAGTGATGAGAATTGACCCTCACGCTCGATCTTGAATTTCAATTCTCGCTTCGATCTTGTTCTCGAGTCGAGAATTCTCAAATTATCGAATTTTGAAATCTGTTTGCGCTATTGTATGAGCTACTAAGTTGAGTAGACGTTTAAAACTACATTTTATCGGCAAAACCGCTTTCAAGTTTAAATCTGTTGGTAAGTCATATAGCACCTAATATCTGTAATGCACATTTAATTCGTTAATATGTAAAATTCCTCCTTATTAGAGTTTTCTATCCGACTGAATTAAACATACATTTATTTCCAGAGTGTCCACATTATTTTCTCCAAAAAAGGATATTAACGATGCTCCAAATAAATGTGTTAGTGTGTTATAAATTTCACAGCAACAAAGTTTTCTCACTACTACACGTGAAGGTACTGGCGTTTCCTTAGTTTTATTGTTTAACTATTTCCCTCTAGTCACATACTTCATAGTTGAAGTATCGTGATCACATGCCTGTCTGTCATGTTGTGTCATCTGAGGCATATCCTACCTTTTCTGGTAAACCCTTTGACATGGTCGATCCATCGTTTTGGAGAAAGCGTGCGAGATCGTACTTTTTCAACTTTACCCTAGACCATAAGTTGTTCGGGATTATCATCTTTTCTGCATGTAATGTGTATCCTCGAAAGCTTTCTCCAGCACCACATTCCGAAGGTGTCCATTGTCGATCTGTCTACAGCCTTCAGAGTCCATTCCTTCATTTATATGCGAGAATATATAAGCTATTTTTGCAACGTTCTCCACATTACGAATGTTGGATGCATTTTATCTTATTTTGATCTTTTCAAGGGGTTAGTTCATGTCCCCTTCGTTTTGTATAAGGCGCATAGTGTCATCGGCATAGCGTAGGTTATTCACTTTTTCCTTTTATATATGTCTTTTATCGCCAACCGTCAATAGAGCCGTGCATTACCATAGCGATTTTCGGAAGCAAACAAACACTATATCTTACTGTACAAATCAAACACTTTACTTGCCGCTAATATTTATCAAGATAGCCATGACTGCATGTCATTAAACAAAAATCGTTTGTCGCTGTCACGAGGTCACGACTCCAACAGCAAAAGTTTTGTCGCGAATTATTTATAAAAAGTAATGGAAGAAAACATTCAAATAATGGAAGAAGACATTCAGTCCACGCCGCCTGAAATTCAGAAGAAGGCATTAGAGACGTCTTTGGAAATTCTATCACAAAAATTAGTCGAAAAATACAATCGGCAATATGACATATTCATGGAGTGGTGCAAAAAACACGGAATTAAAAAATATAGTAAAAACGTTTTACTGGCGTATTTTTCCGATTTATCGAAAGAGTATTCTCCTTCTTCGATGTGGTCGTATTACTCCATGGTGAAAGCAACCCTTTCAGCAAAAAATGACGTTGACATTAGTAAATATAAAAAACTTACGGCTTTTTTAAAACAAAAAGGAAGAAATCACATTCCAAAAAAGTCCAAAACTCTTTCACAAGAAGAAATACCTAAATTTTTAATAAATGCGCCGGATGAAATCTATTTGATGATGAAGGTAATTTATGCAAACCTTTCAAAACCAATTTGATATTAATGTAGTAATTATTTTAGATTTGCGTTGTGTTTGGCATTGCTGGAGCTTTACGTAATGAAGAACTTTTGAATTTAAAAGTAAGCAACATAGAGCACAAAGAAACAATTCTGGTTGTTCGTATAACTAAAACAAAGACCAACAGGCCTCGATTATTTGTGATCACTTCAGAGTTTGAAGGAAAAGTAAAATCCATAGAATTATTTAACAAATATTTAGCTATGCGCCCTAAGCAGACGCCCCATGACCGATTTTTCCTAACTTATAGAAATGGCAAATGCACAGTCCAGCCAGTTGGAATTAGTACATTATTTTCGTAATTGTTTTCACGGGTGATCATAAATGGTTGTGATTTTTTTCTTAAGTTGGCACTGTTAATGTTGGTTACCCTGCTGTCAATTTCAAGTCTGTTTCAAATTCGAGGTTAGCAGGTTAGGTTTTCCGTCAGTTTTGACACAAACTGACACAAAACCTAACCTTCTAATCTCGAATTTGACATAGCAATAAAATTGACAGCATGGTAACCGACATTAACAGTGCGAACCTAAGAAAAAAAATTATATTTTGCATTTCATTCAATATATTCTCTTTTTAAATATAATTCGTGTAATGATTAATGATCGATGATTTTTTACTCCCTAAAACGGAAACAGCAAACTTAACTAGTGCTATAATAATTATTCCACTTGTTATATTACAATTGGGAATAGTCTCCCATTCATCAAAATAGAATATTTAATCGTCGGTTTTCGGAATTAGATAAATATATATGAAGAAATATATATGTGAAGAAGGATATGTCCTAATTGGACCTATTCTGAATAGAAATTACGTTTAGAAACCTAAATGAAAAGGAGGAAGGTTCGTCATGTTCATAGGGAAGTAATAATATCAATCAATAAAACCCTTTAGTCTTCTCTACACGTTTATTACAGTTTAGTTTAGTAGACAACGACATGTTTCGAAACCAGAATGGTTTCATCATCCTACCCAAACATTAATCTAGAGAGGTGCAATATTAAAATAGGTATTCGTCATACAGGGTTACACTTACGTGATGTTTCACAGCTAAAATAGAAAGTACTGAAAGTGAGGTTGAAACGTATTTATCACCATATACAAGTCAGCAAAAATGTAAAACACTATCAAAAGGGTTAAGTAAAACAATTAAGCAGTAAACTACATTATAATAATCGTAATCCTGGTTGAAACAAGATTATTGAAAGAACAAGTTAACTGACTTAGAATGCAATAATATCGATATGTAGCTGAACCTAATATGGAAAAATTTCTAGATTCAATGAAAATTAAATTAACAGAGCGGTTCCAAAACTAATTAGACAATAGAAAAGCCAAAGGAGCAAATAAGGGGTCGAATCAACTATAGTGCCCAAATCATTTAATATTCAGAATAGCTATTTATGCATCAAGTTGCAAGATGAATAGTATATTATGGGACAAGTGGTTGAAATTTTATCAACCACGAGTTGCATATACTATTTTTTCTACGAATTTTCACTCATTTTAACAAATTAATGCACTTTAGAAAAAAGTAAATATAAAGTGAGATTTCTGTTGTCACCAATTGAATGTCAAAACAGGTTGAAATCCCGGTAGTCCGAGCATTTCAATCTCTAGTGGTTGAAATGCAATTTCAACCACCGGAATCAATGTCAAAATGACCGATTTCAATGTCATGAGTAGAAAAACTATTTTTCACACTAGACGTGAAGTTTGCCCTATGAGTGCTGTCGAGTTGGGCAACACGTTTATGTGAAAAGCACTAATTTTGCAACGAGTTGCATACAAGATTTTCTGTAATTTTGAGTTATATTAATTTTTATAGTAAATAAATTTACTCAAATCTATTAATTTCTTCTAAATTTTCATATTAGCATTAGTGTCAATATGAAATCTCATATTGCAGCTGGTGCGAATATATGCATCATTTTGACTTTGAAATCACAACAAAATGTCATTATATTAGGTCAAAAATATAATTAGTGTCATAATCTGTGATATCATTGAGTCTGAATTTGTTATTGTTGGACATAATTTCAAATATCCCAAGTAAATTTAAAAAATGTCTTTATTAGCAGCATGAAAAATTTTATAGTCTTTGTTACGGTCGTAGTTGTGTTTAAACTGTAAAATGTGATTGGCAAAAGTAGATTTATTAGGATGATTAATAATAAAGTCGCTATTTCTGACACATGCGAAATGTTCTTTAAATTTTAAAGTACGTCCGGTTTGACCAATGTAGAAACAATAGCACGTTGTAAACATTTGAGACGGAAGACACCAGATCTTTCTATTAAAGGGGTAGGATGTTTATTACAAACTAATTATTTCTGAAGAGAATTGGTAGTGGAAAGCGAAATTGAATAAAATATTTTATTTTTTGAATTATTTATTGGAGTTAAACTCGTAGAAAATTTTAATAAAGAGGCTACCCCTTTAATAGAACGATCTGGTATCTACCGTGTTAACTGTTCGTCGTCCAATTGCTTCTATATTAGCCAAACTGAACGTACTTTCAAAATAAGAATTAAAGAACATTTTGGTTGTATCAGAAATAACAACTTTAATATTGATCATCCTAATAAATCCATTTTTGCCAATCACATTCTACTGTTTAACCACAACTTTGGCCCTATCAAGGAATAATTAATTTTAGATACTGCTACTGTTGATTCCATCCATTATTTGGTCTTCTGTCTTTCCTATTGTCTAATTAATCTTTGAACTGCTCTTGTTACTTCATTGTCATTTAATCTAAGGATTTTTCCATTTTAGGTTAGATACATATCGAATTTACTGCATTCTAAGTTTTGCCATCTTACATGCCAATTGCTCTGTACCTTGTTACTTCAATAATGTTGTTTTAACCAGGATAACGATTTTTATAATGTACTTCACTGCTTAATTATGTCACTTCTCCCCTTTGATGGTGTTTTAGATTATTGGTGACTTGTAAATGTTTAAATTTAAATTTTAACCTCACTTTTATTATATACTATTTTACCTGTGTAAGTAAGTGTAACCCTTTATTACGAATACCTATTTTAATATTGCGGAACTACTATAATTTTTTGTTAAATAGTTTTAATTTAAGAAAAATGTTCAGCTCAATTCGAAGAAAAGATGGTTGCCTTTCTATCTTTCTATCTAGATTTAGACGAAATTCTGTTATCGAATCTAAATTTGGAGCACCCTGTATGTATATTTGCATGCAAACGAAGCATAACCCCAACACTAGATGCAAACAGCTACGAAACGCCATTCGGCCAGTGCATACGCCAACAATGAGCAAATGCACCGGGAAAGTTTTAAAACTAGTCGCGGATCGATACCAAGGTGGACCCGCTTTTCCATAGATGAGGGAAAAACACTGCACCTGTCAGTCAGTCAATCACCGTCGTCCTCCCCTCAACGCGGCTACTTGTATCGATTTGCCTCAGAGACCGCGTTCATCTCCCTAACAAAATCTCGAATTAACAAGACAGGCGCTACTGCAGAATATGACTCCCCCGCACCTCGATTTGATGGTGCATGTATTTATGCACCGAATATTTGGGCTTAAACCGATTAAGAGATCAAATAATTATGCTGCATTATCGGATTTGATTTTAAGGCAAAAAGTTGTCATTTTAGTTTTAAATTTTGATTTTTTTTCTGAAAACATACTTTTCTTCATTATAATTACATACTTAACAATAGTAATTTTTATAAAACAAAATACTTTTAATCACCCCAAAAGAATAGTATTATTATTGAAGCGTCACAAATAACTTTCAGGGATTATCTCAAAATACCTTTAATATTTCATAAATTAAAATATATTAGCTATTTGATAATATTTATACAAGATGTCTTGCAATATAGCAGCAGTTGATGATTATGGCACATTTTTCTGCTGATGCTGTTAGAATTATATTTCTTAGGTGAAACGTCACTTCTCACTTTGCGAACAAATAGTTGTATATCGGACATACAGGCTGACAATTTTAAAAGTTGCAATGAACCTTAAGTCTGAAACTAAGAAAAAATAACGGTAACATGAAGGGGGAACTGAAATGATGTAATAAGTAACGCACCCCAACTACTCCTTAAGCCTCAGCCACGTTAACTAAAAAAAAACCAATAGGAACATCTTACTTGTGACACATTATTGGAAAGCCCTTGAAACATGCTTTTCAATAATAACACATAAAGCTGTGTTTGATTAGATTGTTTTCAATTAATTCAAAACTAAGGTACCATAGTGTAAAACTCATTAATTTTAATTAATTCTTATACGACATTTTTTGAAATGGTTTTTCTTCTTTTCTAGACTATAACAAAAGTCAGTTTTGAAAGTCTTTAAGTTTTTTAAACTTTACCCTAAGAATAGCCTGGCATTCTTTAATAATTCGTTACTGTAATTTCTCAACTGTCTCTGGTTTGATTTTATGACGACCGACTTCAGATGACTCCATAGAAAGAAATCTAGTCGAGATACGTTGGGTGATCTAGGGAGCCATTCAACCGAACCTTTTCTACCAAAGCTTTGATTTGCATAGTGATGATCCAAGTATTGCTTAACATGAAGTACCTAAGGGGAATGGGCTCTATCGTGTTAGAAGTGCAGTCAATTTTTGCTTAATACAAGGTTTCAATGTAGGTTTCTTTGGCTTTCCAGTTAATGAACTATTAAAGGCCCGATGATTGTATCTATCATCTTCGCATAAGTTTCACCATTTAAATTTGTATCTAGAAACAAGGGGACAATAATGGCATCTCCCAATATAACCGCCCCAATATTAACTTTTTGCGGGTACTGTGTATGGTCTACTGTGTCTGAAAACATGTGAATTATAATCATCACTCCAATAATGGCAGTTCTGTTTATAAAATTTCCATTTTGGTAAAAATCTCATTCATCACTTCAACAAATATTTTTCAGGAGTTGAGGCTCCGCAATAATTTTGTCGGTCATAATTTAACAAAATTGGATTTGTCCATGCCGGTTGTCATCACCAAGTTCTTGAAGAATTCCATTTTATAAGGATGAAATCTGTGTAGTTTTGCTACCTTTTTAATCAATTCACGAGTCTTGTTACTGTAGCTGCTTGACGAAACAACGTAGCTGGATTTACCTACGGCAAATTGTTTAACTTCAACTTGGGTCAGGTCGATAATTAATCTTGCTCTATTTGTTTTATTGGCGACGGCGAAATTTTCTTCAAATTTAGCAACCAGTTTCTGGATGTATCATTATATGCAAAAGTATCTGGAACAGTTTGTGTTACCTCTCCTATATATGGCAATAGATTTATTTGACATGAGAGCTATCTTGCCACAGTACTGTCAGTCAGTTGAGATTTTTATTTTAGATTTTGCATAAGCCAGTTTAATACAGCTTAAAAGTTCTAAAAATCCACAAGACTTGTCCCAGATACTTTTGCATACAATGGTACGTGTTTACCAGGATATCTCTCATTGAAAACTCTAGCTGTGATTTCCAGAACCATAAATGAATATTTATCCTTCCCGTATATTCCCCGTAGTATAAAGCACTGTCAAGCAGAAAAAATAAATTTTAACTCAATGGTCTTAAATGTCATTTTGGTACAACAGATAACAAAAGCCCAAAACGGTGGCTTGATTAAATACAGCTTTATAGGGCACTATTGAAGAGCATGTTTCAATAGCTTTACAATAATGTGTCACAAGTAGAGTGTTGCTGTTTACCTTTCTTCAGATGTTGTGGTTATGGTTTAAGGCGAAGGTTACTTGTTACATCATTTCAGTTCCCCCTTATGGGACCGAAACGGCTTCGAAAGATTTTTTACATTTTTTTAGATTTTGACTAATGGTTCATTGCAATTTTTGTAATTGTCACCCCGTATATTAGCAGCAAAATTAAAATTATAATTATACAATAACACCAACAACATCTAAATAGGTTATGCATACAACTGTCGATTAGTTTACACACAACTGCAGTAATAGATATTTGTTTTACAGAGAAAATAAGATGGCACATAATCGTACCTCTTGTACCTGTTGTCTAGCTATCAATTTGTGTTGTACTGTGGGTAACCTCATTTTACCTTGAAGTGTAGAGGCTGGTGCTTTATACGCTAGCATCTGGTGGTACAGTGCTCAACTTGCCCCGGATTCGGGTTACAAAGTTGGCGCGCCTGTTGTGCTTGCGCAGCAACGATTGTGTGAGGTGTGTGTCTTGGTGCTGTGTTGACGTTGTTACTCTATCTCTTAGGTATGTGGTTCTGAGTACAGCACAGTTAATTTGGCGCCCAACTGTAGATGGTTTTACCACGCCCGATTCCAATCGCTAAGGCTGCGAAAAAATTCCGGCCCCTGTGGGATTGGAATCGAGAACTTGCTTAAAGCAAGCCTAGCGCTTTCCCAACTATACTACTCGGCTTCTCAGTTACCAAAGTAATTATTGCATTTCTCATTTGTGTTACTCTTATGGCAAATACTATTTGAACCTTTCTCAACTCATAGAATTGTCATGTTTCATACAATTTTAGACAACCTGTATAAACGTAGATCAGCCATACGACATTAAAACGTTTAGCAACTTTCTTTGAACACTAAAAAATTTGAATATCCATTAGCTATTTTTGACATTTTTTATTTATATGACCATATTAAATTATCAATGGTCAATAACAGTTAGTTTGAGTTCAATGTACGTTCTTGAGATGTAGGAGAAAATCTGAATATGAATAAGTAAATGCAGAAGAAATTTCGCTAACACAAAAATTGGTGCCGTTATTGTTGCACATTTTCGCGTCTTCGTTACTCTAATTCTTTTATTTTTTGCTATTGCTTCGAGTATATTATAATTAAACTAGCAGCCCAGTGAGACAAATGTCTCATTTAAAAAAACAAAAAAAAACCGTTTTTCAAATAGAACGCGTATTAAATAAAAACTGTACCCAGACCTGGAAGGTGTCAAAATGGTACGCCGCATCGGAACATTCTGGAAGCTGTCAAAGTGGTTGCCTAACCGATCGAGGTTTTAAGGCGCAGAGGGTCGCAGCTCCGTTTGGCTGCTGAAACAGCTTACTGACACTTCCGGTTTTCCAGAAATCACGTGATTTCTCGAAAACCGGAAGTGTCACGTGACTGAAATTCGGTTCCTGACCTGACATGACCATTCCAAACATATAACTTTAATAACTTTTTCTCTATCTCTTACGGTTTGGCTGCTGAAACAGCGTCCCGGACAGACAAAACAGCGTCCCGGACAGACAAGTCTATTAGATAAAGGATAGTCTACTTCCATAATAATTTAATTAGATGTGGAATAATTTCAAGGTGCTATTCCAAAGTATTACGTGATAATAAAGGCGTTTATCTACTCCTACTGCACAATGGACATGAATTATGATTCATAATTCACGGTTTGCAGCCAATCATAAAATTCTATTTTCATTATTCAATAGTTTGCAAATTGCAACCAATCAGAAAATTCTGTTTTCATTATTCAATAGGTTGTAGCCAATCACAAAATTCATTCTTATTATTAAATGACTTTTCAAGTTAACAGCTGTCACAAATGTCATAATTCTGAAATATGAACACAAGGCTCCTATTGCATAGGAGTAGATAAAATATCGTATTATATTCGCGATTATGGCCATTATTCACTCAGATGACTTGCGCCACGCGCCTTCGGCTTGTGGCGCAAATGTCATCTTCGTGAATAATGGCTGTCATAATCGCTCATATAATAATATACTATTATCCCCGAGGAAATGTAGCCACTCTTGGAAGCTTTACTTGATTTTCTAAGCGTATCACTTACAAACCCTTTCTCCAACTTCCTCTATAGTTTTTCGTGTGTTTTAATTACTGTTTGATTTTTTATATTCTTAGTGGCCGATTCACCTTCTTATCTTCATCGTTTATATGTCTTTGGCACCTCATCTCACCGTATCGTTTTTCGATTTCCTCAGGGAACTTTTCAGTAACCTTTCTTATATTTTCTTCTTCATGAGTACAATAAATGTGACATATCCGGCTGGTTCAATTTGCTTTAACGAGCTTCACTATGTCCTCTTCTACGCTTTCAAAGATGTATTTACCCGTTTTTATGCTCATCACTACTGTATAGTCAGTTTGTTTTCGCTCACTCTTTTTTCCAACTGCTTACAGATTTCAGTAATTTCTGTTAGCGATATTTTGTTATATTGGTTATAATCTTACACTCTGGCATGAAGAAGGTCATGGGTATATGTTGTAAGTCTTGTTAACATCTCCTCTTCTGGGGTATCGGTATCTCCTGTATGGGGAGGTTTTAAGCATGAATACCTCACGCTTACCAAAGGATTGGGGAATTGCAGCGAGGGTCGTTTGGGTTACTGAGATTTGAACCCAAAATTTCTGGCCAAGAAACAGTATCTCGTACTACTAAGCCATATCCACAGCTATTCCATAATAATAGGAATACATTTTTTAGCTGTTAAATATTACATAATAATAAGTAACTTTTGTGTTGGTACTTTTGTGTGACTACAACTCATTTTAATAGAAGTTAGTGTGGTAATATGAACCACAACAGCATATTGCAATAGCAATTTATTATAAGATAACCTTTTTTCAGTTAAACCAATTCTATACTGCTAACTTTATACAGTCCATCGAAAGCTATAAGCAGCAATAGGACTTTTGTCTTAACATACAACTACAGTACAACAGCAAACGTTTAAATAACATCAGACACGTTATTAACAGATAAATTAAATTCGTAACAAATACGATGACAAATTAGTAAATGGAATAATATAAGAATGAAATAAATATATTTATTGATAGTATATTACTCAACTAGTTCGGAAAAGTGATGTTTTATTGAACAGGTATAGCTTGTTTGAGTACGAGCATTTAATAAGATTTTTTTTTATATAAAAGTGACCCTAAATGTCAAAACATAACCAAGCTGAGCAGAACTCGTTTCTATGTACTAATGCACAATAAGCAGCTCCAGTTGAAATTATGCGTTTGGCAGTACTGAAGTGTATTGTTGGTGGTACTGTAAGTCTATGTCCAATTCGAGGTTAGTAGGTTAGGTTTTGTTTCAGTCTGTGTCACCGCTGACGCAAAACCCGACATGCTAACCTCGAATTTGACATAGACTTATAGTGCTACCAACAATACACTTGAGCAGTGCCAAACGTAAAACAAATCGCCCTTGCTATGCAGAAAAGTGTTGCAGAAAAGTACCACATTTCTAAACAATTTTGAATGTATAAGTGTAGTACATCCCCAAATTAAAGTGGATAAAAATTGTTTGCAGTATACAGTACATGCTTAAATTGTAATTTTGCTGAATGCATGTTTCTTCTCGTAAATCTGTGTCTATTTTTAAAAATTACACAAAAATATTTTTTTTTATTTTCCATCAGAAAGAATCCAATGGCGTTACGCCCGACAACAGTGTGTAGTTGGTTTACAGCGCCACAGTTGCTTACTTATTTTTCAAGAAAATGTGTAATTTGTGTGTTTGCTTAGAATTAGTAAAAAACATTATTGATAATTGTGTTTCACTTGTGTACTTCCTAGGGAAGTACAAAAACAAATAATTAAAAAACACTGTCCAACAAATTTTTTATTTCTTCTATTTTTTTTTTGGCTTATCTCGATAAATCTAAAAATATTGTGCCAATTATTGCCGAAAATCGGAAACTTTGTAGGTCTGAGTAGACTATATCACAAATTTCTACATAAAATGTTGCCTTCGAAAAGCTTTCATAGATTCTTCAAACTCACACTATTAAGAAGCTGCACTCAAAAAATGGATTTGATCGTATTTTTGTCTTTCTTCGATATATAAAAACTAAGTTGGCTAGACCAGACCCCTTTTTAGATTATTACTCAACACCAAACTTTATCACTATTTATTTTTATTATTTTTTATTTTATTCCGCACCCCGCCAACAGCCGTTAGGCCAATTATAAGCGTCATTGTACATTTTATGGGGACTTCCAACACCACTAACGACTGTCATGATGTTATTATAACACCGGGACCAACTTTCCTCCATGGCAGCCGTACCACGAGGTGCCGGGAGAAGCAGCCGTGGAACGCCCATCCAAGTTCTGACCAGAGAGAGCGTTGCTTAACTCTGCTGATCGAACGTGGACGCTTGTTCAAGCTACACCACCCGGAACCTAAATTTTATTACCTTGTATCTCTTACTGCTTTTGATTTTCCAATGGTAAGGTTCGAAAATGAATTACCCTGTATATATTGTTTGATTTTTCCATTGAATTTAGTACTGTATTACTAACACATTATAAGATTATGATAATTCCTTCTCTTTTAACGCAAATTCTCAAATGTGTATTCACAAATCATGGGGTAAAATAAAAAGGTAATGTTAACGAAATATGTAAAATGCGAAGGTAGCTCAGAAATTCTTGTTCTCTTTTTATTTTTAATAGCAGAATTTATTTTTCCATCGAAACTATTCTTAATATTAATATGAAATCTGGACAATAACAATAACTTTTGAAATGTATGTAGAAATTGTGTCTACCCAATTCGCGCCCTTCTCCTCCAGTGCAGAAATCCTCATGTTCCTAATATATGCAAACCCTACGACTTCAAAACTTAAATTCATTCAAGTTTGGATTTTGTGCAGTTGGAAACAGCCCAAAATGAAACACGACTAGTCAGGGATATTTTTCATCGCACGGAGCCAGATTTCAATTGAACTCCATCTCAGTGTTCTCATGTTGAGGCACTGCCGCAACCATGCATCAGTGGAGATGAAAGTTGTTCCTAGATCAGCAGGTTTGTCCGAGGGAGTCTGTCTATCCCGGTAAATTATTGCTGCCGCGCCTACCGATAAGATGCTTTAATTAAAATGCTGTCTCAGCCACGATTGATGTGACTTTGAGGTGAAACACTTACGGTATTCGTGCTTGCGTCTATCCCGAGCTTATTTTTGACCTCTGGACTTGCTCGCATGCGAACATGAGAAGCTCCCCGCGAAAGAAAGGCCCCGATCCGCCATTGCAAGTTTTCTTTCTCTAATTAGGAGAATTACAGCTCCGACTGATTTCCCCAGATATTCGGGACTTAATTTGCAAGAGCATTAAGTCACGCGGTTGTCGCGAAAGAAAACAACTATAGATTAGTCTTCGGCACTTAGATCTCATTAAGGAAATGACAGATGAAGATCACAGCCAAGATTGGCGAGTGCGAACGATGGCTGCGGTGAATTACAAAACTGTCAATACCGCCCCGAACAACTCATTGTTTAAGAGCGTAAGAAAATGAGATATGAATGAACAAAATCTCCAGATAAAGGAGCTGTCAATTTTCGGAGATTTTTCATCATGCACCATCTGAGCATTGAAGTTCTTATAATGAACAAAAACTGGTAATGATGAAGGACGTTTCATTCCGATATGAACCGATAAGTTGTGGGTGGAATTTCAGGCGGGATTAATATATTTGTGAGTCTCGGCTTGGCATGTTGAATAGAGCAGTTTTTCTTTTGCATGCTTGCAGCGCAGTGTTTTGTTGCAAAATAAAATTTAGTAGCGACAAAGAAATACGTTTCTATGTTTCATTACAGTCCTAATGTTAAATATGCAAAAATATGTAAGTTGTGGGCTACGCAACTTGGAGCCCCTTACCAACTGGAAATGCGATCTACAGTACACATATGGCAATACAGATACTTGTTATTTATAACGTCATTTCTATTTTATGATTTAAGTCACATTACTGCTCTCTAAACTTAAAGCTATCAGAATTAATTTCAATTGTTTTAATATTAACAATTTTCATCAATATGTCTTTTAGATAGATCTGCGTTTCCATGACATGTGTACGTTGGGTTGTAGTCCCTAGTCGCAAGGGGCCTTAAGTTATGCGGCCCACCCTGTATACGTAGGGAAACAAGCAATTGAATTCTAAATAATTTTTAAAAAAGTAGTCGCAGATAGGTGGCATTTTGTTCCTTTATTTTTACTTACAAATATTGTAATCGTGAAAAAAAATCATCTATCCAAATTTTTTCAGATCTTCACGTTTCAGCGTCCCTAGATGACGAAAAACAAGTTTTCCCAAATTCGTCTGTTTGTGTGTCTGTCCGCCTGTCTGTCTGTCCGTTGGTCTGTCTGCCCGTCTGTCTAGTTATCCATCTGTAGCCGGTTTAGCTTAAACATTATTTGTGCGAGGAAGTCGATATTTTCCATACGTATTATATATGTACCTTGTAGGAAACCGAATATACTTTCGGGCAAATTTATACAGGGTGAGAACCTTAACTCTTTTTGTCTAGTTTTGCTTTAACTGAGGAATAAATAAAATTAATAATTTGCACATAGCTCAGACTTTGCCCTTGACGAAAATGGTACCCACCAGATACAGCGTAAATGTTGCAAAAGAGACAAAAATGGGCAACAATAGCCGTGTTGTATATAATAATCCAGCTGCATTGTGCAGATGCGAAGCACTCATTCGTGGCAAAACAGAATCAAGAGGCGGGTTGCGCGTTAAAATCGAGCTGGGTTTGAATCCCACCTCCCGCAATGTATTCTTTATTCATAAATTGATGTAATGCGCATTACCAAGTGTTTTCTTTTATTGTTTCAGTATTATTAGGAACGTTAAAATATTTTTAACTGCAGTTTTCTTTGATTTTTCAAAAATTTTCTTGTCACAATTTCCACTTGCGAGTTCTGAGTCGAGCCCTTTACAGATTTTTTGGTAAAAAATTCAATATATACACATGGACTACGTGTTTCACAGAATGTTTTTTTATTTTTCCATTAAATATAATTCTTGATATTTTACCACATTACTAGTCTCATCGGCGATGTTTTAAAACATTTTAGGGTTTAATTTTGAAATTATATTAGAATTGTAGCGCACTTGAACGATGAATGTTTTATTTTAGTAATAATAGCTATGTGTGCAACAAGTTCTAAAATTGGACGTTTATGCACGAAACATCAAAATTATGAAACAAAGCCGAAGGCTGAGTTTTATAACATGTCTCGTAAAAAAGCACTTTTAACACGAGTTTGCACACAACATTTTTTCTACGGCCTTAAATTTACTGTTAATAATCCATAAATGTCGATTTAAAAAGGGTTTGCATTTATGACAGTTCTAATTTATGTCATAGTAAAAAGATGGCTTTGACACGCAGGTGACTGTTTCTGCAGCTAGTAGCTGTTAAAATTAGTTATCAAAGTTAATTATAAATAATAATGGTGAAATTGGAGATGAAATCAGCTAAGATGGTTTTATATGAGGTTTAGCTGCTTGTAATTCGATTTGAATATATCAATATTTCAAAAAGAGAGTAGTATTATCAAGTTACACATTAAAATTTTATTTAAAAAGAGTCACAGTAAGTAACGTTTCGCTGGCATACCAGCTTCATCAGACGATGTACAATTTAAAAAAAAACAAATAGCCTTTTATAAATGGATTGCTGATTCTAAAGTGTAATAAGGTTGATGAGCAGGATTCGTTCGACTACCCTTGTAAATATATTTACATTTCAAAACTTCAAACATTTGATTAATAATCACTGGAATTGTTTAGGGACATTTCTGGTTCTTTAAATATTTGGGTTTAGTATTTTATTTTAAACTTTTCTCTGTTTCCTCTTCGTTTCAGTTCTTTTTTCTTGTAGACGGGTTCATTAATAATTGTTTTATGAAATTAGAAATTCCTTCCTTGTAGTTGTTATTAATTATTGATTTCTAAAAAAACCTTTTTATTTTCAAATTTTTTTGTTTCTCAACAATGTTTTAGTTTGAGTCTGTTTCAATTTTTAGTTGTTAAAATTTGATTTAAATTATATCGGTGTGATTGGAGAAGGTATAATTTCTTTCTCTTCAAACGGTTAACTTGTTAAAACTTCTTTTTTACTTTTGTGACGTTTAACTGGCTAGTCGTTGCAGTGTTATGTTAAATTTTAATATTAAAGTTCGTGGTCTTTCGAAAATTTTAGGATTTCTTTTGTGTAGGTGATTTTTTTTCAAAATCATTATTTACTTTTGTTATTTTCATGGTAAGTATCAACAATTTTAGTCTTTTTGTCTACTGTGAATTTTATGTACGTATGCAGAAGTTTAGCGAAGTTTCCTATTATTTTCCCTTTCAGGGTTGCTCGTAATATTCTGTTTATGTTGGTTGACCCGTCTTTCATAATTAGGGGAGGCGTGATCATTTAGACGTTATTTTTTAATTTTCTAATTATTTTTTGTTTTCGGTTATGGTATTTTTTCCCCTTTGTAGGTGCAATTTGGAGAATTTATTTGTTATTGCAGGCCTTGGTTGTTTTTGTTATTTATATCATTGTTTTATCGTTCTTCTTTTAGCTATTGCTTGAAAGGTAAAATTCTAATTTTATTGCTGCTTTGCTCCACGACCTTCGAAAATTTTCCGCTTTGGGTTTATTGTTGATATTTATCTTAAAAAATTACATGTAGTTTTAATGGCCGCCTAACCTTCAATGTAAGAATTGCTCCGTCCAAAAATGTAATTATTGCAAAACAAGAAAATTAACATGTTTACCGAAATAAACCATCAAAAAGATAAATATCAACAATACACAGTGTTGAGAAACACAAAAATTTGAAAATAAAAATTTTTTTTTAGAAATCAATAATTAATAACAACTACAAGGAAGACATTTCTAATTTCATAAAACAATTATTAATGAAGCCGTCTACAAGAAAAAAGAACTGAAGCGAAGAGGAAACAGAGAAAAGTTAAAAATAAAATACTAAACCCAAATATTTAAAGAACCAGAAATGTCCCTAAACAATTCCAGTGATTATTAATCAAATGTTTGAAGTTTTGAAATGTAAATAAATTTACAAGAGTAGTCGAACGAATCCTGCTCATCAATCTTATATATACTTTTGAGTCAGAAAAGCATTTATAAAAGGCTATTTATTTTTTTTAATTGTACATCGTCTGATGAAGCTGGTATTCCAGCGAAACGTTACTTACTGTGATTCTTTTTAAATAACATTTTAATTTGTAACTTGACAATACTACTTTCTTTTTGAAATATTGATGTATTCAAATCGAATTACAACTAGCTAAACCTCATATAAAACCATCTTAGCTGATTTCATCTCCAATTTCACCATTATTATTACAAAAACAGGTGTAGTCCAAATTTGTAATTATAAATGTACACATTTTACCTTATTCATTACATAATGCTTTAATTATTTAAAAAACACTTTACCTCTAACTAGAATAATTTTACAACCTCACTTCCATTTCGAAATTCTAAATTCGACACCAGCTGTTTACTTTTAGCACATGGGCTAAAAGTAAACAGCTGATTTCACTTTTAACAAGCTAAATTATAAAACGTAATTCTTAGTGAAAAAAGCTAGCGTTAAAAGGCATACTTTTAGTAGTGGTCGTAGGAAAAGTAATTTTTATTAAAACATGGCTATTTAGAGTCAACAATAGACTATAATGAAATACATATTACGGATGTTGTATACAGGCTGTCTCTAAAAGGTTCACACAAAACACTAGCACAAGTTCGTATGGCTAAATTAGGATAATCTAGCCCAACTTACCTTAATACAAAAGTTGATAGTTTTTAAAATACAGGACGTCAAGGTTAGGATGCTTTTTTTTTACTTTTTTTAAAATTTGTAACTTAATAATAAAAAAAATTTCACGAAATTTGGCACTAATGGTTTTTTATTGGGCTGAGAAAACCAGCTCTGATCACAGTTTTTATGGAGATTGCAGAGGGCGCCACCAACAGCATTTCGTATACATCTAAAGCTTAGTAACTTTTTTGTGCCTCGGTGTATTAAATTTCTAACAAAAGATTATTTCTTGACATTTATTGTCCAAAAAAGGTAGGCTTAATAGGTATCGCTCCGAGCAACCGTTTCTAAGAGAATCGAATTTAAATGTTTTATTGCGTACCAAAACTCGTCGTTGTCTTCCTTCACCTTTCATCCAGGCTTAGAACTGGTCAACGGGGGCAACAGCACTAAAAATTTACAATGGTCAGAGACTACTACTAAGATGGTAGAAAACAACGAGGGAGAAAGGCTAAGGATTGTAAGGAAGTGAGGGAGAAACATATAAAGTCAATAATAATAAGTTGACAGGAGCCACTAGATCATGAATGCTCGCCTAAGATAATGGTGACGTTCTCTAGTCCAGAAAAGAACGACCACGGCGAGGATAATGTAATCGAAAACAGGTAACTGAACCTACTCGTACCTTGCTTCCACCTATTAACACAGCTGTACACCTACTATGGGAGTGCTACATCCATTCTCCACCCGCTCGAATGCTTTCCACGTGCTTGAAGTCCGCCGCAGGCAAATATGCCCGTGCTCCTCTCCTCTGATGGTTGGAGGTACATTTTCTTTGCCGTACTTAAACCAACACATTCGGTCCTGAAGTTGTAGCGTTTCAGTGCAATAGGCCCGTGGCAAGGGTCCTGAACCGCCAGCGAGGCTCTAAGAGTGTCCCATTTACGCGGAGCGCTGCTCTGGATTTAGACTAGATGGTTACGAACCGAACGTAGTTTTTTGTGAGTACCAACACATGCCCCTCTCTAGCTTTATAGCAGTAAATCTTTTGTAATTCTAATTGGCGTATTTTGCCACGTAATACTGTGATGTTTAAAAACAAAGACTTTTGGAATTTATCGTGCACGGTTTAAGATAAAAGATTAACTTTTGTTTAAGCAGAGCTACCTACTTCAATTGCAGTTACTGCTTTCCGCGTGTGCTAAGACCTGCAAGCAAATTATGGTGGCCGCTGCGTTGCTCACATGTTAACATTTTAGGTCAGTTTTTACAATGTCTATGTCCTAAATTTAGCAGAGTTCTGGTCATGTCCATTTCTTTTGCTTGATTAATGCAATTTTGCTGGGCGTTTGCATTGCGACCCAGGTGTAATATATTGTTTGAATTAACACTATATAACCTTTTTGTACTTTTGCTCTGGCTTCGTAATTGAGAGTCCGTGTTATTATCTGTGCGTTAGCACGCCAAGCTTAAATGCCCTGTGATACATTTTTAACTTATATTAAAGCATCTTGTTACTGCTACTACTGTTTTATCTAGTCGACCCCCCAAAACCGTGCTCGTTTTTATTTTTGAGTTTAGGAGTGTTAAGCGAGAAGCCACAAAATGTATTTCAGTTTTCTACTGTTAGCTAAATTTTTTCGTTGTCGCGGTGAACAACTGGCGCTCACTTGTATTTGTAAATTATTATATGCCTTTTTTAATTTACAGAATCGCCGCCTTGTCCTAATCCAAGCCAATAATCTGCCGAGAGTTTGAGCTAGTCAAGGCTATGGTCGCCTTTCGTTTAAAGGTGGCACATCATATCTGTGGCACAACTAGGCAATCATAAATATTAATAATTTTTTAAGATAAAATTTGATTGGCCGAGTTTTTTTCATACAGAAGGTTTCATTGGTGTTGTCCATAACTGAAGAAGGTAATTGGATCGCTGATGCAGTATAGCGTTTTACATCACAGCATATATTTGGCATTCTTAATAAGTTTAAGTTGTATTGTTTAGATCATGGAGAATATATTGCAATGGTTTAATGCACACAGCAATTCTGGTTGCATAACTAAGACGAAAATGAAATAAAACTTCAAATAGAGACATAATCTATATTTTGTTTATTGCAACATTAAAGTAATTGTTAAAAACTAATAAACGCACATTGGCAGAGATTAGAATTAGATTAAAGCAGTGTCGAAAGAGTTTAACTTAATTTTCATAAAATGTGCTCGTTATGGCAAATGCTCTTAATTTATATGGACTTACAGAGTTAATATTGAAAAGTCAAAGCAATAATGTGAATTTAATATAATACAGAGATGTTTTGAAAAGTACGACAATTATATAAAGCGATACGAGTTAAATTTTATAAGGCCAGCAAAAGGCTAACGCAGCTGAAAGGTGAAACGCGCTATAAAGGAAGCATAGAATGCAAATAACATGATAAGATAACCTCGGTTATAACAAAGAACAATAGTGCAGTACTAATCACAACTCACGAAAACAGTTCATTTAAAACGAAAGTGATTAAAGGCAGAGATTTAAGTTACAAAGCGCTGCGATTGACAGTTATCGAAAACAGTTTAGTTTCTAAGTAAAATAATTGTATAAAATCTTACTTCCAGAACAATTGATGTATTAGTTGCTACGATACCTGATGTTCAATTATTATGGTTGTCAACCCAAGCCATGAAAAATTTAGCTTTGTGCAAGTTTGGCTCATAGAGTATTGTAAATTTTCGAATGTAAAAGTTTTCTGTTGAAGTCGTAAAGTTGTTTCTAATTATCTTCAGTGTGCAGTGTATCTATGAGTATAAATTCATTGTGCTAAAATATCCCAGTGAAGAGGGAGTTGTGCTGCAAGATTTGACCAAGTGCGTTCAACATCGGGGTCGTTTTCTAGGAGTTCCGGAGCAGAGGTTGGCTGAAATTAGTATCGAGCGTGTAGAGGAGACCGTCCTTGCTGTTTATGCCCAGAAAGCAAAAGCCAGGAATAATCCATATTTGTGTAATCGCCGTGACATTAGTAATAATTGTATCCAGCGTAGGAAGCCCATCTTATAAAGTAAATTCCAACAGGAAAGCATATCCCATTAGCTTTGCACTGCTTTAATAATAGACAATTTACTAGGTCTAGAGAGAGTTTTAGAGCCTCAGGGTCGTTTGGTTGGGACCCGAACACTTCACCCACAGACCACTTCGCCCACTCGTCTTTTAGTACCATATCGCCCAACCGGAAGTCCACTTCGCCCAATTTTTGATATGTACCACATCGCCCAACACGACCACTTCGCCCACATTTTCACGAGGGACACAACGCCCAACAGGACCACTTCACCCACATATTAGCGAGGGACAAAACGCTCACATCGACCAATTCGCCCAAAGTTTATATAGGCCCACAACGCCTACAACAGGACCACAACGCCCAAAATTCGTTCGTTAGAACTCGGTTAATGCACACGCACAGTGTTGAATAATAGTGGAAAAGTTCTGTGGCCACAACGCCCAAAGTAGATTCGTGCGAATTAAGCTAGGTTAGGTTAGATTAGGTTAGGTTAGGTTAGGTTAGGTCAGGTTAGGGCGAAGTGGTCCTGTTGGGAGTTGTGTCTCTCCTGAAAAGTTGGGCAATATGGTATAAAAAGACGGGTGGGCGAAGTGGTCGGCAGGCGAAATGTTCAGCCACGTATGTGTGCATTAACCGAATTCTAACGAACGGATTTTGGGCGTTGTGGTCCTGTTGTGGGCGTTGTGGGCCTATATAAACCTTGGGCGAAGTGGTCGATGTGGGCGTTGTGATCCTCGCGAAGATGTGGGGAAGTGGTCCTGTTGGGCATTGTGTCCTTCTTGAAAATGTGGGCGAAGTGGTCGTGTTGGACGTTGTGTCCCTTGTGAAAATGTGGCCACAGAACTTTTCCACTATTATTCAACACTGTGCGTGTGCATTAACCCAGCTCTAACGAACGAATTTTGGGCGTTGTGGTCCTGTTGTAGGTGTTGTGGGCCTATATAAACTTTGGGCGAAGTGGTCGATGTGGGCGTTTTGTCCCTCGCTAATATGTGGACGAAGTGGTCCTGTTGGGCATTGTGTCCCTCGTGAAAATGTGGGCGAAGTGGTCGTGTTGGGCAATGTGGTACATATCAAAAATTGGGCGAAGTGGACTTCCGGTTGGGCGATACGGTACTAAAAGACGAGTGGGCCAAGTGGTCTGTGGGCGAAGTGGTATAGACCCGTTTGGTTTTGCGGGTGGCTACAGATTTTTTCACCAAAACCGGAAATTGAAACAACTGCCAAGTCGGCGTCCTTTTGATATCAGAAAAACCAATCAGATTAGCCCTATTACGTCATAATTTGCATTGCATATTTACCTGACGCGAAATTCGTTGATTGTTTGATTTCAAATTGCGCTAGTTTGTGACATCATTCATTTCTGTTCACGCTGCCAAGTAATAAGTTAAACTGTCAGATGCAAGAAAATCGGGTATTTGCCAAACTTGAATAACATTTATACTAAACAGTAAATGTTATAATGGGTGTTAAAACCTAACCCTCGCAGATAAGAGTTTTCTCATGCAATAGCCGGAGCATTATTTGGATGAGTTGCCATTGAATAACATAATAAAGGCAATAAACCATTTATTTTAGAAATTAATAATCACAAACATTTTTTTAACGAGACCTGAGGTTTTGACACAATTTTGAATTCTATATTATTACAACTATTAACTGTATTTATGGTAATGTCCCTAATTATTTATTTTATTTATATTATTAGCGCCTTTTAGTACAGGGCTATCATCACAATATATATACACTGAATTAGATACAAGTCGCACTTAAAAGCTAGAGTCACGTCTGATGTCTTGAATGACTAACGTAATTCCCTTTAAAATTATTTTACAAAATTTCATTTGGGAAATAGTGATCAATTACATATGTGACTTCAATATATCTTTTTTCCTTTTGCCCGTTTTTTAAATATGCGTCTGAAATTTGACAGGTAAGTATTTCTTCACATGGCTCATAAAGGCCCAAGGCATAAAGACCATATTTGTATTGAGTAATGCAATCTCCATGGTGATACTTTTTTAGAAACTATATTACCTTAACTCTTCAAGACTCTTTTTGAATGCACTGTAATATTTAAAGACCTATTTACGTTACCAGACTCATTGCATGCGTCCTATACTCTCAAGTTATTGAATTTACTGCTAGTTTTAAAGTGCATTTGTTTCGACCAAGTAATAAATTCAATTGTGTATTCACGTCAGTATTCCTTTAATTTCATTCTAATGAAATTGTAATGGTTCTATGATCCAGCTAAAAAACTTCTAACAGATACTAGTCTTTATGTACGTTTTGATGGATGCAAGTGTTAATTATTCTACTCTAACTGTGATTCACTAGTATCTTTAGTTTGTTTTTATTATGTTGTTATAATTGGTTACAAAATCGTATTGCTATTTACTTGTACTCGTAAATAGCACCGACTTATGTACTGTAACGAAGGATGGCGAAGGGCGGCCCTTACCTGTTGGCGAAAGTTGTATTTGGTATTTTGCCAGCTGATAAATATCGGCCTAGGTTGGCTAACCAGTCGAGAGTGTCGGGATTCCAGCGAAGCTGGAAAATAAACCAAGGGAGACGGCGCCAGGTCCTCGACGTAGACATCCTTGGGTCGGAGCTCTCCAAGGTCAGAAGTATACCAATCAAATCAAAATAACAGCAGAACCAATAACTAGTAACAATATTTATTCAGAATTTGATTCTATAGTGCAATTACGACAAATTCATACAAGCCACATGCCAACAATATACATATACAGATAAAACAAATCAACAAGCAAAATAAATATATTACAGCCAATACATATTATCATAGGTTGATCTATAAAACAACGAATAGTGCTACGTAATTCCAAATCATAACTCAAATAAATAAAAGCAGAAGCATGTTTGACTATCTAAATAGTAGCGGTCACTGTGATGCGGCGATCGACACAACACGTGACTTGAGTAAGTTAACCTACGGTCAAAAACACACAAAGCTCTAAATACTCAAATATACTCCCTTAAGCGGAGTGCGAAACAAAGGGGTGCGAATAGCGCAAGCATAAAGTAAGGCCAACATTCAATCCCGAGGGTTGGCTTAATACATTGACGTTATTGCAAACAAAATTTAGGCGGGGCGGTACCTGCAGTTTATGAGATCTCAGAAAGGGGTGCTAGGACCTATAAGAAATTCATAAGGCGTTCTCTGAAGCTCCAAGTCATTACTTGCGGTCATTCTAAACCTTAACCTGACAATGTATTTAGAAACGAACAGGAAATTAATACAGCAATAATCCCGTCGGCGGTAGCTTAGCCACGGCACACAAATTGAAAAGAAGGCCAAAATTTATGTCAACGTACTAGGCTGTTACGCGTGAAAAAACATGAATAAAAGTGATTACTAAAGCAGCCGCAACACAAATCAAAGCAATCTAAAAGTGGCTACACAGCAACCGGGTAAGTATAGTACCAAACTATCAAAAATCTAATTAGTCAAGTAAGCACAAAACGTAATACACAAAATACTAATACAGCAATTCTAAAAAGGTCATACTAAATTAATCAAACAATACACAACTAAAACACTACACAAACCTATCAGGTACACACGGCACGTGGTGCAGAGCTGGTGGACGTGGCGACCAGGCAATTCGCTGGCCATAGAGACGGCCTCGTAACACGCTGCAGATGAGTCTCGTTAGTAGTCACAATGCGGCGATCGCAGGGAAATGGCAGCAAACCTCAGCCGCAGGAACGGGTAGCACGCCGGCTCGCAAATGCACCATATGTCCCAGACAAAACAAAACACGCCAATACGGAAAAACCATTCCAAGTAAACACACATTTCCAGGGTAGTATAAGAAGGCTAAAAATACAAATTTCCAGATAGATTACGGCACTAAAGGGAGGAAACCGTAGGCAACAAACCGTAAGATAATCTCTGAAACTTCTTTGTGGCGTGAATTCATAATTCATTTTCTTATATGGGTATTTCGCCACTCTGCAAATTAAAATATTAAATAACGAAAATATTAACAACGAACGTTTCGAGGGACAATCTGCCCTCGTTATCAACGAATAACAATTAAAACTAACAAGAACTTATCTTTTTTTCACTGGAAGAAAAAACGACCAACCTCCAATGAATTTTCTGACATTGACGTTTGTTGATATCTGTACCTACTTGATCTCATCTTTAAGAATCGATAGCCAACTATTGTCTAAAAATATTGAGAAAGACGACACGCATTTTTCTTCGTTAAGTAAAATGTATGCCGTTTCCTTAATTTTTCGCCTAGTTGACATCGATTCTTTAGACAAGATCTTTGTGTTGTCCCATTGTATTTTATGGTTTTCATCCCAAGCATGTTCTGCCAGCTTAGACTTATTGAATTGATACGTTTTCAACATATTTTTATGTTCTTTAACTCTTACTGCTAAAGGCCTGGATGTTTCACCGATATAATATTTCCCGCATTCACAGGGAATACTATATATACAATTCCTTGAATGCTGTTCTTCGTTGAACGGTTTAGTTTTTGTAAGAACTGACCGTAAAGTATTCATCGTTTTGAATACCGTCCTAACATTGAATCTATTTCCAATTCGTCTAATTTTGTCAGATATGCCTGGAATATATGGTATAGTAAGAGTATTATATTTTTGAGTGTCATTCCTTTGTATGTGTGTGGCATTGCTTCGTGTATTGAAAATGTTCCGAACAAGAGTCTCTGGATAGCCATTATCTTGTAAAACATTAATAATAAATTCTTTCTCTTTTTTGAAAATTGTATCATTAGAGCAAACAACTTTGGCTCTGTCGTAAAGACTTTTTACAACGCCTGTCTTTATGTTTTTGTGATGGTTAGAATTAAAATGTAAGTACCTATTAGTATTGGTTTTCTTACGGTATACTGATGTTTCAAAAGTATTTATTGTGCGTGTGATTAGTGTATCAAGAAAGGGTAACTGATTGTTTTGCTCTGTTTCTAATGTGAATTTAATGGAGGTTTCTTTACTGTTAATATTAACAGTAAAGAAACCTCCATTAAATTCACATTAGAAACAGAGCAAAACAATCAGTTACCCTTTCTTGATACACTAATCACACGCACAATAAATACTTTTGAAGCATCAGTATACCGTAAGAAAACCAATACTAATAGGTACTTACATTTTAATTCTAACCATCACAAAAACATAAAGACAGGCGTTGTAAAAAGTCTTTACGACAGAGCCAAAGTTGTTTGCTCTAATGATACAATTTTCAAAAAAGAGAAAGAATTTATTATTAATGTTTTACAAGATAATGGCTATCCAGAGACTCTTGTTCGGAACATTTTCAATACACGAAGCAATGCCACACACATACAAAGGAATGACACTCAAAAATATAATACTCTTACTATACCATATATTCCAGGCATATCTGACAAAATTAGACGAATTGGAAATAGATTCAATGTTAGGACGGTATTCAAAACGATGAATACTTTACGGTCAGTTCTTACAAAAACTAAACCGTTCAACGAAGAACAGCATTCAAGGAATTGTATATATAGTATTCCCTGTGAATGCGGGAAATATTATATCGGTGAAACATCCAGGCCTTTAGCAGTAAGAGTTAAAGAACATAAAAATATGTTGAAAACGTATCAATTCAATAAGTCTAAGCTGGCAGAACATGCTTGGGATGAAAACCATAAAATACAATGGGACAACACAAAGATCTTGTCTAAAGAATCGATGTCAACTAGGCGAAAAATTAAGGAAACGGCATACATTTTACTTAACGAAGAAAAATGCGTGTCGTCTTTCTCAATATTTTTAGACAATAGTTGGCTATCGATTCTTAAAGATGAGATCAAGTAGGTACAGATATCAACAAACGTCAATGTCAGAAAATTCATTGGAGGTTGGTCGTTTTTTCTTCCAGTGAAAAAAAGATAAGTTCTTGTTAGTTTTAATTGTTATTCGTTGATAACGAGGGCAGATTGTCCCTCGAAACGTTCGTTGTTAATATTTTCGTTATTTAATATTTTAATTTGCAGAGTGGCGAAATACCCATATAAGAAAATGAATTAATAACAAACCGTAAGATATAAAGTAGCCAAATCGTTCAGTCCGGCGCACAGAGCAGGGCCCTCCAATCGAATCCGTCGACGACGAAGCGAATGCCGGTAATATAACTCAAATTACCGGAACATTCGAAAGAGGATTACGATGCCTCTCAGATCCTTCAAAAATGAAGTTGGCTACCAAAGCCGATAAGACAGGGTCCCCTTAAGGAGCGATCCAACCTACACGATACAGGACTGGCCGGGAAATGGACGAAAAATTTCTCAAAAACAGTCTAATGTGCTAACAGGTTACAACAGAGAAAGTTGGAAGTTGAAACCTTTATACGGGTCAAAAATATAGATATTTTACTCATTTTGGAAACTCATTACACCTCAAGATCACACGTAATAATAAATTATTATTCAATATATCATACAGAGCATCCAGATGGCACACCGCATGGCGGTTCGGCCATAATCATCCGTAACTCTATAAAACACCATGAACTACCGCCTTATAAAACGGACTATGTACAAGGCACTATAATACAAGTTGAGAAACTTCCGGCACCCATAGTATTATCAGCTACTGTCCGCCACGCCATAATATAACCAAACAAGTATTACAACCCTTTTTCGAACACCTAGGGCTTAGGTTTCTAGCAGGTGGAGATTTGAATGCTAAAAACACGCATTGGGGCTCACGTTTAATAACTACAAAAGGCAGAGAGCCTTATAAACTTATAGTATAAAATACATACAACTTCCTCTCAACGGGCAGCCCAACGCATTGGCCTTCGGATCCCAATAAAATTCCGAACTTACTGGACCTTTTCATTACTCACGGCATGGCATCAAACTACATAAATATTGTCCTCAATTACGATATTTCGTAAGATCATACTCCTGTTATAGTTACTGTAAGTGCAACCATACTCTATAAAGAGCCCAAACCTACTCTCAGCAATGCAAAAACCAACTGGGACAAGTTTGAAACTCATATCAACGAATGCCTTAATATAAATTTAAGCTTGAAAACAAAATTTGACCTAGAATACTCAACAAACCTTCTTCTTCTAACAGCCCTTCTTCATCCACCCCTGGACATAGGCCTCCCCTATGCTTTTCCATGACTCTTTGTTCTGTGCCAGTTGGTGCCATTTACTCCCTACTTTGTTCTTAATGTCGTCAAGCCAACGTCGTTGTGGCCCGCCAACACTTCTCTTGTGTAGTCTCGGCCTCCATTGTGTTATCCGTTTTGTCCATCTGGTTTCATCTTGGCGGGCAACATGCCCCACCCAGTTCCATTTCTGTTGGGCAATGCGTTTTATGACATCTTCTACTTTAGTTCTTTGCCTTATTTCCTTATTAGTGATATGATCCCTGAGACTTATCCCCAACATCATTCGTTCAATGGCCCTTTGTGTTGTTCTAAATCTGTTGGTTGATTTATTGGTGAGTGTGGCAGTTTCCATTCCGTAGGTCATTACGGGAAGTATGCAGGTGTTCAATACTTTCCTTTTAAGGTTTATTGGGATACTTGTATTTCTAAGGATGTATGATAATTTGCCTGTGGCTATCCACGTCATTCGAATTCGTCTTTCTATTTCGGCAGTTTGGTTCTCCTTGCCTAGTTTAATGTTGTGTCCTAAATAGACGTATTCTTCGACATTCTCTATGACATGGTCGCCCAGGCGTATTTCTGTGTTGTCTGTTGTCGCAATTTTAGTTTTGGCTAAGTTCATGGTAAGCCCAATTTTTTCGGATTTTGACTTTAGTTCATTCATCATGTCTTGCAACTCCTCCATGTCTTGGCTAATAAGCACGATGTCGTCCGCGAAGCGAAGGTGTTTAAATATCTGCTGTCTATTTTAATAGCTTTGTGATCCCAATCCCAGTGTTTTGAAAACATCCTCCAATGCAAGAGTAAACAGTTTTGGGGAGATGGTGTCACCCTGTCTGACTCCTCTTTTTATTGAGATTTTATTTGTTTTTATATCTTCAGCGATGTTTACTTCGATTGTTGCATTTTCGTATATATATTTTAGTAAGTTTGTATATCTTGAGTCCACTCTTGCACTGTTAGAGCTTCAAAAATAGACCATAGTTCCACTGTGTCGAAGGCTTTGTTGTAGTCAATGAATGCAAGGTGGAGTGGTTCGTTATATTCATTGCATTTTTCTATAAGTGAGCGGACGAATTGAATATGTTCGATAGTGCTGAAGCCTTTCCGGATCCGGCCTGCTCAGGAGGTTGATAAGCATCCAATTTATTCGTAAGTCTATTTGTTATGATCTTAGTCAACAACTTGTACGGATGAGGGAGTAGACTGATAGGTCGATAATTGTCTATTTTTAGTTTGTCACTTTTTTATGTATTAGTACAACCTGGGCGTTCTGCCACGTCTCTGTATCTTACTCTCGGTCAAGCATTTGTTAAGTAGTATTTTCATGGATTCGATAGTCGCCTTCCCTCCAAATTTTATCATTTCGGTTGTAATAAAGTTTTCTCCCGGTGTTCTATTATTGTTCATTTGGTTTAATGCTGCTTCGATTTCTTGTGATGTGATGTCAGGTAGTTCTTCGGAGCAAAGATTCAGAATTGTTTTCTCAGTTATTTCATGTGGTTTTAGATATTTTTCTGAGTATAATGATATGTAGAAGCTTTCCGTGATTCTTATTAGGTTTTCTTTATCTTCTTTGATGTCTCCATTTCATCTTTTATCTGGTGTATTCTGAGTCGCCCATTGGTATTTATTTTCTTTAGGATTTTCATATTTTTGCTTTCTTCGATGGTCTTCATTACCAGTTCTGTGTTATAGTGTCTGATGTCGTTTCTTATTTTCTTCTTAATGGTTTTGTTCAATTCCTTGTATTCTGGTGTTCTCTTCTTCATGTTTTCTCCTTTTCTCCATTTGGTCTATTGTTTCTTTTCTTATTTTTGTATTCTTTTCTTTGTTCTGGTGCATATCTTCTTGTTGACTGATTTTATGTCTGTTTTTATTTTGGTTTCTAGAGTGTTTATATTCATGTTTTCTAGTATTTCGTCATTGGATAGTTTTTTATTTAGTTCAGTTTGGTAGACTTGTAGATTTTCTTTTATTGTTTTTATTGTGGGAAAACGTTGTTGTTTAAATAATTTCCTTCGTTCTGCTTTAGTGTTTATTTCTATTCTAGCTCTTATCAATCTGTGGTCACTACCCGTGTCAAAGTGATTTAAAACTGACACATCTTTTACTGTATGTTTGTGATTTGTTAATATGTAATCAATTTCGTTTTTCACAGTTGAGTTTGGGTTTCTCCAAGTCCATCTTCTTTTTGCTGGTTTTTGGAAGAAGGTATTCATACAGTACAATTTTTCTTGATTCATATAGTTCATAAGTTGTTCTCCTCGTTCATTGGTGGATCCAAGGCCGAAGTTTCCGATGTATTGATTACAGTTATTTTTTGGTATCCCTAATTTGGCATTAAAATCGCCTATAATAAATTTATAGTGCGCTTTTTCTGATGACGTTGCTAGAGAGATATCTTCGTAAAGATCTTCTATTTCCTCATCACGTGCAGAGCTAGTAGGGGCATATACTTGGATAATTTGAATGCTATATCGCTGTGATAGTTTGAGTACTATATATATATAACCCGATGTGATATGGATTTCATTTTAGTAACTAGGTGTTTAATATTTTTGTATATCATAATCGCTGTTCCTCCTATGTGTGAATCTATTTCTTTGTTGTGATATAGAAGATGACCCGATTTTAATGTTATACATTTCTCGTCGGGTAGTCTGGTTTCACATATGCCTAAGATGTTCCATTTAATAAGAGACAATTCTTTTTCTAGTTCTTCTAGGTGTTCGTTGGATCTCATGGTTCGGATATTGTATGTTGCAATGTAGAGCTTAACTTTTGTGGCGTTTTTCGTTGGGGTTTGTTTTGATGAATTTTTGCCTCCCCAGATTCCTTGAGGCTAACCTTATTGAAGGTGTGGGAGTTGTCACTGAGTGAGCTACCCACCTGGGGTTCACGACCGGTCGTTTTGAAACTCATCATGTTTTGTATAAGGGGGGGTTGTTAGCCTTAATCCTCCACGTTGGCTAGACGGCTTGGAGGATGGGTAGGAAATGTAAGGTAGGATTATTTGTGGTTTATGGACGGGTTTAAGGTTCAGAGGGGAAGGGTGTTAGGACTTGGTTACCGCCTCAAGGGGATTGGTGGATAACCAAGGCTCACGTAGGCAGGGTCGCATCCCTGAAGTAGAGCTATTCTTTATCGGGATTATAAAAAAGTCTCTACCCTCTACCTGACTCAACAAACCATCTCATAAAAACTGTACAGGAAGCAAGATGGAATTCAACACCGCAAGTGCTCAATCTGAAAGCCAATACTCCTAATATCCCTACTAAAATAATGGAACTAGTGAAAGAAAAAAGAAGAGCAAGAGCAACTTCGCAGCGTACCCGTAATATCGCAGATAAAACCAGATTGAGCTATTTAAATAATAAGTTAAGACGCAGATTGCAAGAAATTTGCAATGACACCTTTCAATTCTACACAAATTGACTCTTTGTTCATGATCACTCAATTTGGAAAGCGACCAGAGGAATTAAACGCCCTAAGGAGCATGTACCGCCTCTACGAGATCAGACAGGAACGTGGGCAAGGTCCGATAAAGAAAAAGCCGAGGCATTTGCACAGCATTTACAAAACACCTTTCAACCAAACTCCAATTAACCTGATCAAGAGGTTGAACACTATTTATAAATTCCATTACAGCTATCGCTTCCAATACAAAATTTTACTCTCCATGAAATTGAAACCCAAATAAAACTTCTGCATAATAAAAAATCACCAGGGCACGACCTTATAACAGGAACTGTTTTAAAGCACCTACCTGAGGAAGGACTTTGTTCAATGGAATGCTGCGTCTCGCATACTGGCCATTATCACTCAAATTCGCTCAAATTATTTTGATACTTAAACCCGGAAAACCCCCTACCCAAATCAAGTCCTACCGCCCTATCAGTTTACTTCCGACAATCTCTAAGTTGCTGAAAAAATTAATACTAAAACGTATACATCAAAATGCACTTCAAGATAAATGGCTACCAGATCATCAATTTGGTTTCCGATCCGAACACTCAACAATACAACAATGTCACCGACTAACAAATATAATACGTAGATCATTTGAAGACAAAATTTACTGTAGTACAGTGTTCCTGGACGTGAGCAATGCTTTCGATAAGGTGTGGCACAGAGGTCTGCTTTACAAAATGAAGAGTCTATTACCATACCACTACTACTTACTTTTACGCTCCTACCTGGAGGATCGTTTTTTTCAAACCAAGTTTGGTAATGAAACCTCCCAGATAAGAGGAATTAATGCCGGTGTTCCACAAGGGAGCGTACTTGGACCGCTAATGTACTTGCTATACAAATATGACCTACCAACCTCAGCACAAACAAGTCTAGGGACGTTCGCCGACGACACATCAATCCTTTCATGTAGTGAAAATCCGGCTACAGCATCAGCACTACTCCAAGAACACCTAAATCTTCTGGAAACTTGGTTAACTAAATGGAAAGTAAGAGTAAATGAAGATAAATCGGTGCATGTTACGTCCTCCAATTACGCTCAATGACATACGCATACCTGAGGCAGATGAAGTCAGATACCTGGGCTTACATCTCGATAAACGTCTGACGTGGAAGACACATGTGAGCAAAAAGCGGAAAGAAATGGACCTTAGACTTAAAAAATTGTATTGGCTTATTGGGAAAAACTCAGCACTTACATTAGATAACAAAATACTGATATACAAGAGCATAATCCGTCCTATTTGGTCCTACGGCTGCGAACTTTGGGGATGCGCTAGCAAATCAAATATAAATATAATCCAACGTTTTCAATCAAAAACACTTAGAATGTTATCCAACGACCCATGGTTTGTGTCAAACCTAACCCTCCACAACGATTTCAACATTCCATATGTGGCAGACAATAAAAAAAAGCGGTAAAACGAGTCTCTAGAAAATCATCAAATGTAACAGTTAACCCACTAGTCGAAGAACCTGAAACAAGAAGATTAAGAAGAAAGTGGGCAATGGATATAACAGACTAAATTAGGGTTGACGGCAGTGGGTGTCTTCCTCACACGACTTTAATTAATTATACAAAAAATTAGCTGATGGAATTATTGTAATTATTCTGATTGCTAATAAAGTGAATAAAAAAAAACTTATCAATAGTTCCAAAATTTGAAAGTGGACCATCAGAAAAACTGAGGAATGCAAAGTGTGGTTCGAGTTAATAAGGGTATAGCTGTAATTTATTCGATAATTGTGAATGATGTTAAAAGGATTGCCTAACCATTTAGGGAAAATGTATTGTATATTTAGGAAATAAGTATAAATTGCGAAATCTAATTAATTATTTCAAATATTCCATGCAAAACGACAAAATGAGTGTAACAGTATGCTTTTAGCAAACACTATTTATTGCATACTGTATTCTACTATAAATCGTCATGATTATCTATAAAAAAAGGCAACTGTAGATATAACAAAAAACAGCTGTCAATGCAATAAATAGAAAAACTAAGTTTTCAGAGTTTATATTGTACACTGTATCAATTTATAATTATATAATAATAGATGGTCCATCTCTACACCGCTACTAGATAACTACCAAACCATGCAAGTTCATTATATAATTATTACCAAAAGAAACACAGTATCATAGATAACAATTCCCTCAAAAAGTAGTATACTAGAAAACCTAAGTGCGCATGAAAATAAACCTTCTTAATCGCAGAGCCAGATCCAGGGCGCCTTTACGGCTTGTCTTTATAACGAATAAGATCAATTGGTTGCCAATAAAGCGCGACATCCGAATCTTTGAAGTAGTTAACTACTGTATAATGGGATCTAAATCTGACCTAGATTTTTAAATACATCTGCCAAACCAAGTAGAGTAAATCAGTCAACTGCGAAAATATATACGTGTATAAATCACAAGACGTGGCACATATATCGGTCGCTTCATGTCATTTAAAGCCTGCATTACGAGCTCTATTCTTGGATCCGTAGCTCATCTCTTCGTCACCTGTTCGCATGTGGACACTCCACGAAATATTGCTCTTGCGGTGGCAAAGGAGCCGCCGTTGCTTTACTTATCGAAGTGCTTAGTCTACGTTTTCGATATCTGCTTAGGTTGATGGTGGAACTTTTTCAAGTCTCATGTTACGCCCGTTCCGTAACTTAACTGTATTTTAATGTACTTTATTAGTTAGTATGTACAGCAGTGCAGCACCGTCATTTTGTAACAAACAAATATGATTGCTTATAATGAAATCCACAGAATACTCGAAAATATTTAATTAGAAATAGTAAATCATTGCCCCTTTTTCCTTCTCTACATCCGTAGCGAAGTATTGCGTACTTAAAATATTAGCAATGTAGTTTGGTAGCTTTAGTATTTACTATATCAGTGCTGTGTCTGCATTTAAATTATATTTGACCATCCTATATGAACTGCCCTGGTTGTAAAAGCCAAACCTGACGCAAATGATTGAAAATTAATATATTATTTTAAATAAATAAAATTAGGTAAAGCTCATACAATAGTTTGAAGAAAAAACTATGGAAATATTAAAGCAGTCACATATGGATAAGTTTAGCAAATTTTATTTCAATAATTAATGTATGTTATACAAACTTAAATTAGATAAAATGAGGTTAACTGTCACTAGCTTCATAAACAAAGACATTAAGTATAGACAAAGTAAATACAATCAGCAGTCTGTGCAAGTGAATATTGTAGTTTACCTAACTTGTTACAGAAATTTGAAGTACATGAAATTGGTAAACAATTGAATTTGCTTGTTTCTTATAGACAAGGTCTAGGCATGCGAAATACTAGGTATCTTAGACACTACTGAATTTCATTAACACAACATTATATGTTCATCATACGGGTCCCGGGTGGTGTAGCTTGAACAAGCGTCCACGGTCGATTAGTAGAGTTAAGCAACGCTCTTTCTGGTCAGAACTTGGATGGGAGTTCCACGGCTGCTTCGCTGGGCGCCTCGTGTGACGGCTGCCACGGAAATAGTTGGTCCCGAATGTCATAACAACATCATGACGCCTATAATTGGCCTAACGGCTGTTGGCTGAGTACGAAATAAATAAATAAATAAAAATAAATAAAATAAAGAAAATAGAAAACAAGCTTTGTAACATCCACAACTATTAAACTGCATATCAATTGTTTGTTACCATAGTGTTGATATCGATTCTGTGCTATAATTACTTGTTTAACAGTTCTTGCAGGGGTAAGTTATGTTTAAATCAGTTGCAATAAAGAGATTTTTCTTAACAGATACATGTTTAAATCAAGTAAATTTTTGCATATGTTTGAACTCGTCAAACTAGGTGCTGGGTGAAATCACAGGTTGGAGATAGCCACGGGAATACAATTTACATAGAAATTTTCCTAGTGAAACAAAAGCATCCGGAAAACCTACTACAAACCTTTCGACTACAGTTGAAAGCGGTTATTGCAATGATATGTGATTTCGTCCAGCAGTATGTACGTACCTAAATCTGCAGGAGTGAATCGACTTTACTATACAATAAACGTATACAGCTTCGCACAACTCTAGAAATTCCAAAGGTGAAATTCAGTAATAACTAATTTTATGAGAACCTACAAACCCTAGACAAAATAAGCGCTCTAGATAACCTTATTCGATTAAGGTAGTATGGCCGTCCCAGACGCTAGTCAAATATTCGACCATTAAAAATATTTATAAAATACTTTAAATGATATTAAAATTTCACGAATTATTTAAAAAAACTTTTTAAATATTTGAATCAGGTTTATCAAATTGTTCTATAAAAAATTAAGTTTATTATGAAACGTTGACATTTGTATCACTCCTACGTTCAACACCATACTCTATTCGGGAAACTTCGGCTCTGCCAGGTGGCGCCGCAGTCACACGCTGTGACAGTTTTGACTGACAATTTTGAAATTACTCGGAAACGAGCCAAAAACGGTCGTCTTCTTAAAACAGGAGAAGGAATTCGTATATTTTTGCCAAAATGTGAGTCCTAGTTACTTAAATATTAATTTTAAATGTTCACACTCAACTCATATACACGCTGTTATGGGCACAATTTGAACTTCGCGGGTTTTCCGACTACGGCCGAAGAGAAGAGTGCTGTTGACGGTGGCTTGATCGCAAAGAGTAATAGCTGCCGCATACTATTGTCAGGTTTTTGGTAACAGTTTTCGCCTCATTGTTCTTTGAAATGCCTGGTAAGGGATTCAAATTCCAATACATTCATATTCCACATTTAGTTTATGATGTTTGTGATAAACTTTTTAAGTACTGTCACCGCTACATTAGTAACAGTTTCGGTATATGGGGGTCCACGAGGCCATTCCCATATAAGTATGCACAATTTTAAAACATAATTTTTCAAAATTTTGCACGGTGACGGTTAAAACTGTACTTGACTTTTTGAATGGAAACAATTTCAACTTTCATTTAAAATAAGTTTAAAGGGAAAATCACTCTAATGATTATAACGGCCATACTACCTTAAATGATTCCTTCTGTCAACAAAAACAGCTCAAGACTGACAATGTATACATTCATTGAGTTAAATACAAATAGGTATTTATTTTAGAAATTTTAAAAAACTATAATATAAAACAGCACTGTAGGCCTTTCAGACCCATGGTTTTTTGGAGACTTCTCTCCATTGCACTCTGTTTCTTGCTAAATTCTTCCAGTTAATCACATTCAGTTGTCGGAAGTCTTTTTCAACACATTGCAGCCAGTTTCTTTTCGGTCTTCTTCTGCGGATGGGGCCTTGTGGTTCTTCAATTAATATTTTCTTCCCGTCTCTGTTTTCAGGCATCCTACTATGTGTCCTAATCACTTGAGTCTGTTCTATTTGATAATGGTTATCAGAGCAGGTTCTTTACATTGTTCTTCTAGTTCTTTCTAAGTCCGTTTCCTCCACCCCTTGCCTTCTTTCTTGCTACCATATATCGCTCGTAGTATCTTCCTTTCCCACACTTCGATTCTTCGAATGTCTTCGCTTCTTAATATCCCTGTTACAATGATGATACAATACACTGGAATATATTACAAAAACAGTGCAATTAAAATGACCACGTATGCGGAATCATAGACGACATATTGAGATGTAATTCCACTATCCAATCTTGCTACATACCTTCTTGGTAAGATGTATGTAAAAGCTGTTTGTTTTTAAAATTTATTTACCAGATTAACAATGGACAATTATTACACACAGCAGTTTTGTAATAAAAGCAAACTTAACGCCCCATTTATACCGTTATCAGTAAGTTAAATTATTGTTATTATTATTTTAGATAATTATTCATAATAATTATATGGCTATTGTCACTTATATGAGAAATTGTTCTAATCTTCGCTATCGGTGATGAATTTCTTGCGGCATTCTTCTTTTCAGTCTTGTATGTATGTGCCGATGATCGGCAAAGAAGACTGTAAGCTAGCAGGCAAATTCACACTGCATAATACAACGAATATCAATGGGGTAAAAATATGTAACCTGGCAGCGGTAATGAATTTGCCCATCATCAGTACTATTTTCAACACAAACCGGAACATAAAATAACATGGATGATTCCAGGGAGAACGACAGTAGTCCAGGCAATGGGTAGTTTTACCACGCAAAGGTCGTAACCAAATGAATCTTGGTGGAATCGTATAATTTACTGTCCTGATCATAACCCTGAGTCTGCGACCTTGGGGGAAGACCGCTCGTACCGCCATCTTGGAAATATGGCGGCCAAAATCAGTTTTTCGTAAATATCTCCGTTCCTATTGGTCTTACGGAAAAAAGTGCGGTAATGAATTCTAGAACATAAAATTGTACATAAAATATGATCTATGACTTTTTTCCGTCAGACCAATACTTTTTCAGATACAGCGCGCCAAACGGAAGCAAATAATGGTAATGTAGCGCTGAAGCGTTCTTTTTGCTGCTGCCTCCTTAAATGTGGGTTAAGTAATATGTGAAAAGTAATTTCAACATAAATATCTATTATTATCGAATGCATTTACACAGTTTTCTTCATTATATTTTGTCGGCACACATCTGCTTCTTTAATAGGCATGATATTTATCATTTCATTTTGTAACTCGTTACCACACCACCCAGAAGGTAGAGCCCAACGGTGCGTTTTTTTAACGTGGCATTCCTACAATATATGAACCCTGCCAGTTTTTATCTCGAGACTTAAATAAACGACGTTTAATATCCATGCTCGCGAGGAAATTAGAAGACCATAATATTACAGTGATGCATGCACCAGAAGATGCGGACTCATAATTCAAACAGCTATTGGTATGTCTTCGTCCTATTCAGCAGTGCACATTGTGGGAGAAGATGTAGATTTATTAGTTCTGATGACTGCACTGGCGAAGGAGCATGACAATATCTTTTTAAGAAAACCTGCTCGGGGTAAAGCGGAGGAAAAGATATATTCATCGCACAATCTAGAGTTTGTAAATCCTGTAGACAAGAATAGTTTGTTCCTGCATGCATTCAGCGGTTGTGATACAACGTCTGCTCTCTTTAATCAGGGAAAGATTACATTTTTTATTATTCTTGCGAAAAACAGCAAGTTGCTTGAAATCGTTGAAATCTTCCAAGATCCACATGCAGAATTCGATGCACTAGCCACTGCGGGAGAAGCATTTTTGGTAACGCTGTATGGTGGATGTTACGAAACCGATACCTTGCATTCCCTGCGATACAGGAATTTCGGACGATCGGTGGTGAAAAACAAATTCAACTTGGCCTCACTGCCAACAACAAGAGACGCTATGCGGCAACATTGATTACGAACTTACAACAAAGTCCAGTTATGGCGTGAAGTTAAAAAAATGCAGTGGAGTATGCTTGGCGGAAAACCCAGGCAGAACTCGAAACCCTAAACAATCTGCTTCGGATTCCTTGCTTAAAAGTATTTCGTGCAAGTGTAAAACGGGCTGTGGAAGAGTATGTGGTTGCCGCAAAACGGGCCTAAAATGTTCCGCCATTTGCTATTATTCCAATGGATCATCCTGTGAAAACAATGCCAAAGTGCTTGGAGAGGGCGAGGTGAATATAGAAGCAGAGGAAATCGATCATGAGACGAATCTCTTAGAAATATTGGATAAAAATGTTATGCTGTAACGTCCCGCCTATGTTTAGTTTATTTTAAGCGGCCTTATTGCCTCAGGTATGCTCTAAGCCGGAGAATGCGTTCAAATTGCTCTGATATAGTGTAGATCAATAAATAACACAAGATAAATAATAGAAATAAAATATACTGTTTTTAACTATTTACATTAAACTCAAACTAAAAAGGACACACTGTATATTACGGACAGGGGGGTAGTTGCATCAACAGGGGTTGCTCCTGGACGCCGGTGGGGCTGCTACCCGGCGGCGGAGGGATTTGGTAGAATGCCCCGGCCCAGCGCATGTTACGCCTCTGGGCGATGTCCCGGAGTGGGTCAGCCGCGCACCAGTTGCCTCGCGCGTCGACTTCGGAGCAAAGGTCGTCGGTCGCAGGCACCAGGTGACATTCGTTTACAATGGCTAGCTGCTGCGAACACTTCGGATTAGAAATGGTGTTTTAAGAACATACCTGCCGACGTAGGAAGCTGCAGGAGTTCGCGTTCGGTAAGCCAAACTGGACCGGGGGCCGTCAGACGATTTGCCGGCTTTCGCAGCTCGAAACGGTGTAGCGGTCGGACTTTCGGGAAATTCGCTATTCAAGCGAATTTGCGGCTTCGACTGGATTGCGGCGGCGTGGATATCCTTTTCGGAGGGCTTCAGAAATGCTCGTAGGATGCTGGCGGTGACTCTTACAGGCAGGTCCCTTATCGCATAATCTCTGTATGCGTCCAGCCTGGCGGCGGCGAGCTGTTTATTACTTCCTGGTGCTTCACAATTCGGGAAAATTAATGCGTTCGGAATACGGCCTTCGAAAACGCAAATGGAAATGCGCCTCGGAACTCGGGACGGCGGCGGCGATCTCGTTCAGCGGATTACAGGAATGTTAGTTACAAATTCCACGGTTTCGGCCTTTAACTAACAGCGGTTCGGTCACGGAATACGGGAAAGGCTAATTAGTAGCCACGGTTTCGGCCTTTAAATTAATGACGGTTCGGGAACGGGTTTGATAAGGATCTCTAGGTTATCGGGGTGTTCTTGCAGGAAGACAGTGACCATACCTAACCCGCAAGAACTTTTATTTAGGCGATTTCTCCCTTGCTAAGACAGTAACCATACCAAAGCAAGGGAGTGATCGCTCCGGGTGGATCAGGAGGAGTTTAGGAGAGGACTCGGGAAGAGAATCTGACTAGAAGTTGTCGGGTGTTCCTTTTTATACGTTTCAGCGGCTCCTGGTCGGCGCTCGTGCTCCCCACTTAGATAGCGGGGGAAACACTCCTACGTACAATCCTGGCCGTCCGCGCATCGGCTACTGGTCCGCGCTATCGCTTCTTAGCGCGGTCTTGAGATGCAAACGTTTGATAAAGCGGCGAATTAAATTCCCAATACGTTTCAAGTATTTTTAGAATTTAGATTCACAAGCGAAACGTTACACATGACCCATCCTTCGGAGGAAATCGCTTCATGGTGGGCATCTTCTTCGACGAGTTTCGACCAGACTTTGACGGCCTCCTAGCGTGTCTGCGGGGTGGGTAGGCCTTTGGAATAGCCTTCTAGAAACTCAGCGTTTCCTGGAGTGAACGTACGTTCTTGTATGCCTTTGGGCGAACGTATGAAAATAAGTTCACGTTACAAGATGATACGAAACTGCGGTTTCAGTCCGCCATCTTGTCGACGTTTACGCGCACATCTGCAATTACGCTACTGAAGACTGTAGGCGTTGCAGCGTCGCCGTAACTTCGGGTAGTGCATTAAATTGCACTTAAAACATTAACACTTTCTGGAGAGAACAAGCTTTCTTGTAGGCCCTTGGGCGAAATGCTCGCTCTGGATTTGGTTAATGAGTGAACACAAGTTCAGATTACCAGCTAATACAAAACACTGCGGTTTCAGCTTGTATAAACATTCCGGAAATTATTTTAAATCGCGTGAAAACATGCAGGTTTCCGGACAACCTATTTTTCACATAACTGGCAGGCTAGGGAAATCGTTGAGGCCGCGGGAACCGGCGTACAATCTCCAGAAAACGGCAAACAGGATTCTGGTACAGGAAAACATCTTTTCACCTTCAAGCTTCGACGTAAATCTACAATCTCCTGTCAATGTCCGGGTTTACGGTGACAAAAGGAGCACGCTTCAGAAGAGAAAACATTCGGAACAACTTGCGCTAACTAGGGTGGCATTTATACGCATTTCCAGGCATCCATGCATATTCAACTTCAGGAAATTCCTGGAACGGAAGCAACTTGCAAAAGCATTCGGAGCGGAAACAACTTGCAAAAGCATTCTAGGTGCAACATCGCGGTTTCGATGCGCAAGAAAAATATTCTAGGTTTTCCGGAGCGGAAGCGACGTTGCGGTTTCAACGTGCAAAAGAACCTCCCAGGGGTTTTCGGAGCGGAGGCAACGTTGCGGTTTCAACGTGCCAAAAAGAAACACTCAGGTTTCGGAGCGGAAGCAACGTCGCGGTTTCGACGTGCATGTAACGGCGGTCTGGTTCTCCAGGTGATACTACGCGGGCGGACATCTGGGCTGTCCTGGACGGTCCGTAGTATCTTCGGACATCAGCTAGGGTACCTCGGGGTCGCGAAATCCCGTGCCAGCAGTTAAGCCGCTGGCCCCTGAGGGTATTTAAAGGACTAGGCCTTCTGGTACATTTTTCTGGACGGCTCAACTGGAACAGTTTGACAAAAATGCATTATTTACACAAATAACATTTACAGGATTTTTCGGGCTCGGGCGCCAATATCTGATAAATCGGGTCGGCGAGCGAGTGCTTTTATTGATCTACTCATATTCGAGCTGTCCCTGCTTTTCGGGCGCCATGTAACGTCCCGCCTATGTTTAGTTTATTTTAAGCGGCCTTATTGCCCCAGGTATGCTCTAAGCCGGAGAATGCGTTCAAATTGCTCTGATATAGTGTAGATCAATAAATAACACAAGATAAATAATAGAAATAAAATATACTGTTTTTAACTATTTACATTAAACTCAAACTAAAAAGGACACACTGTATATTACGGACAGGGGGGTAGTTGCATCAACAGGGGTTGCTCCTGGACGCCGGTGGGGCTGCTACGCGGCGGCGGAGGGATTTGGTAGAATGCCCCGGCCCAGCGCATGTTACGCCTCTGGGCGATGTCCCGGAGTGGGTCAGCCGCGCACCAGTTGCCTCGCGCGTCGACTTCGGAGCAAAGGTCGTCGGTCGCAGGCACCAGGTGACATTCGTTTACAATGGCTAGCTGCTGCGAACACTTCGGATTAGAAATGGTGTTTTAAGAACATACCTGCCGACGTAGGAAGCTGCAGGAGTTCGCGTTCGGTAAGCCAAACTGGACCGGGGGCCGTCAGACGATTTGCCGGCTTTCGCAGCTCGAAACGGTGTAGCGGTCGGACTTTCGGGAAATTCGCTATTCAAGCGAATTTGCGGCTTCGACTGGATTGTGGCGGCGTGGATATCCTTTTCGGAGGGCTTCAGAAATGCTCGTAGGATGCTGGCGGTGACTCTTACAGGCAGGTCCCTTATCGCATAATCTCTGTATGCGTCCAGCCTGGCGGCGGCGGGCTGTTTATTACTTCCTGGTGCTTCACAATTCGGGAAAATTAATGCGTTCGGAATACGGCCTTCGAAAACGCAAATGGAAATGCGCCTCGGAACTCGGGACGGCGGCGGCGATCTCGTTCAGCGGATTACAGGAATGTTAGTTACAAATTCCACGGTTTCGGCCTTTAACTAACAGCGGTTCGGTCACGGAATACGGGAAAGGCTAATTAGTAGCCACGGTTTCGGCCTTTAAATTAATGACGGTTCGGGAACGGGTTTGATAAGGATCTCTAGGTTATCGGGGTGTTCTTGCAGGAAGACAGTGACCATACCTAACCCGCAAGAACTTTTATTTAGGCGATTTCTCCCTTGCTAAGACAGTAACCATACCAAAGCAAGGGAGTGATCGCTCCGGGTGGATCAGGAGGAGTTTAGGAGAGGACTCGGGAAGAGAATCTGACTAGAAGTTAAAAAAGGTAAAGGTTCAGGGTTATTTCAATTCCCCCAACTGGGGGCGGGCTGCTATAGGGACCTTCCGTCCCTCTTCAGCCAAGAACGGGAATTATAGGATGGGTGAGAGAAAGGAGGGGTGGAGACTGGAAGAGAGGTCAGGAAAGGTGGAGAAATACTGCCCCGGCATTCGCCTCAGAGAAGGTACTCTGTTGACTCAGGAAAACCACCTAAAAACCTGAATCAAGGCAGGCGGCCGCAGAAATCGAACCCACGACCTCCCGAATGCTAAGTGGACGTGCTACGCACTATGCCACGGAGACTAACTAGAAGTTGTCGGGTGTTCCTTTTTATACGTTTCAGCGGCTCCTGGTCGGCGCTCGTGCTCCCCACTTAGATAGCGGGGGAAACACTCCTACGTACAATCCTAACCGTCCGCGCATCGGCTACTGGTCCGCGCTATCGCTTCTTAGCGCGGTCTTGAGATGCAAACGTTTGATAAAGCGGCGAATTAAATTCCCAATACGTTTCAAGTATTTTTAGAATTTAGATTCACAAGCGAAACGTTACAATGGAAAGTGAATATAATGATGAAGACTCAGAAGACAATGCAAAACTCCTTCCACAAGCAAAACGTCCAAAACGTACTTAAATGTAATCATTTTGTAGATTAAGCCTACTGAGGATACCACGTTAAAAAAAACGCACCGTTGGGCTTTACCTCCTGCAAGAAGACTATACTAAGGAGTTGGAACTTCCTATGACGGCTGTATACAAAAGCGGCCCTTATGTCGGGGATAGCCGTCGCGGCGCTGTCGACAGCGTGTACTGCCGTTCGAGAGTTGGAAGCGAGCTAAATTAACCTGTAATCGCGGTTAAATGTCAGTTTACGGTTGTTAATCCAATGGAGTGTATTTCAAGTGTGTTATTAATTGTTAAAACATGGTCCGAATTTCAAGTTACACTCAGCAAATGTTTGACATTGACAGTTCACGAGTTTTGTGAATGAATAATTGTACACCACGGCCGCCTTACTTGTCAGCTTTTAGCGGTCCGCTTCGAAACGGGAGTTGCGTGTCCTTAGTATAGTGTTCTTGACCTCCTGGATGGTGTGGAAACGAGTTACAAAATGAAATGATAAATATCATACCCATTCAAGAAGCAGACGTGTCCGTATAAAATATAATGCAGGAAACTGTGTAACTGCATTTGATAATAATAGATATTTATGTGGAAATTACTTTGCACGTATCACTTAGCTCACATTTAAGGAGACAGATGCAAAAAAACGCTCCACCGCTATATTACCATAATTTTCTTGCGCTTGGCGCGGTGTGTCTTGAAAATTATTGGTCTAACGGAAAAATGCATAGAACATATTTTATGCTCTCCAATTCATTACTTTACTTTTTTTCGTAGGAGCAATAGGAACGGAGCTATTTACAAAAAACTGATTTTGACCGCCATCTCTTCAAGATGTCATGCGGTCTTCGCCCAAGGTCGGAAACTCAGGGTTATAATCAGGACAGTTAATTTTACGATCCTACCAAATTTCATTTAGTTACGACCTTTTGCGTGGTAGACCCCTTTTTTTCGCCCCATTGCTTGGACTATAGGGAATCAAATGGACCACGTGCTCATCTCCCAAAAATGGAAGAAGGTTGCCCATGATGTAAGAGCGTTCAAGGGAGCGTTCAACTGAAGTTGGAAAAAGAGGCAAAAGAGAGAGAACTAATACTAAACGAAAAAAAACAAAGTACATGATATGCAGCAGACAGAAAGGAAAAAGGTGAGAAAGATCAAAATAGGAAAATACCACTTCGAAAAAGTATAAAAAATTTCAAATATTTGGGTATAATGATCAACACATAAAATGACAGAAGTGAAAAAATTCAAAACAGCATACAAACAGAAAACAGGCCATACTACAGCTTCAAGAACTTCCTTCATAATAATAGCCTAAGAAGAACACCACAACTGAGATTGTATAAGTCATCCATATTGGGTGTGGTAACCTATCCTAGCGAGACGATGTACATGACAAAGAAAGATGAGAAGAAGCTATGCACCTTTGAACGCAGAATCATCAGAAGGATAATGGGGCCCAAAAAAACAGAAAAAGGATAATACAGACGGCTGATGAATTTCTAAATTAGAAATTTTCTCGAAGAAGACGTAGTTAACTTTATAAATGCGCAGAGGATGCGATGGTATGGGCATATACAAAGAAGAGAGACGAAGTCTACAATAAAGAAAATAAGTGAATGGAAACCTGAAATAAGCAGACCAAGAGGCAGGGCAAATTAAATATGTGAAAACCGTGTGAAAAATGATCTACATACCCTATATATCCAGGACCGGGGAAAGAACATTAAAGACAGAGAAAAATGGGGAAAGATAGTAAATAGAGTAAAAACAGAAAGAAAACGGTAAATAAGGTGGGGGCTGACTCACCACACCAATCGAGTTAACAGAGCTCCGCAAATGGAGCTGTTGAAATCCTTCAAGGGATGTACAACCGGATACATACATGTATGTTTTTCTGACTTAGATGATAGTGGGCCGCTCGTTCGCAACTATTGAGACTGGCGAAAAACTTTTTTGTAGTCTTTTTCATGTATTCTTCGACCGTTAGCATTCCCAGCTCGTAGTGAAGCTGCGTGTTTCTATGTACCACGGTGCGTCAACTGCTATCGTACAAATTTTATTTTGTAGCGTCTGCATTTTTGAAGTTTTGCTCCACACAACGCTCGCATCTAAGGCTAAAGGTCTAATTAAGGATTTGCGCATTAGGACTGAGCACTGAGTTTTCAGTGAGGATTTTTTGTTTAGGAGTGGATATAACTGTCTTAATCTGACGTAGGATTGGTCGAGTTTGTAGTTACCATGCTCAGCTCAGTCGCGTATCGACGTAGACGCCAAAGTACTTTACGGCTTGGTTGTTTGGATTCCAGTGTACAAGTTGATTAATAATCTCAATTTTAGAAGAATTTGCAATACTTCTGAGTAAAAAAAAAATCATTCCATGTTAGTTGACGTTCTTTATTTAATTTAGAAAGTACGTTTTTTGTATTAATTGGATTGAATAATTTTAGTAGTAGTTGCAATGTAGCAGCCAATCATATCAATGCTATCGGTATTGTTTTAAACAAATTACTAACTGTCTTACACTATTACTTCCAAATATGTACTATCAAATCCTGATTTAAACAGACTGATGCAATAATCCAGCAAGTCAATATAACCAATTCGCACCAGATTACGGGAAATTTTTCAGTTATAATACCGCAAGAGCATCGAAATAATCGATTATTTTACTTACTACCAACGAGACGTAATCTGTGAAAAATCACGACAGCGCAGCGCATTTTTTAAGGAATACGTCAAGTTGGTGAGAAGTAATCGATTATTTTTGATGATCGAGTGATATTCGTTACGATTATATAATGAATAGAAAATTAATTAAACAAGAAAAAATCGTACTATTTTGTAGTAATATCAAACGTATTAAAATCCCAACAAAGTTACAATAACAACGATGTTCAAAATCATGGCTCTAGATTGAATATTTTTGTTTTCTTGGATCCACCGAAAAACCGAAGTGATTAAACCACGTCGTCAAGGGTATACGCGTTTATCTATACCTGGTAACTAAGTAAAATTCTCAATTACTATTGGCCAAATTTATTATGAGTTATATAATCGAGATAAAACCACTTCCAAAGCGACTTTTGAAAACTGTAAACTGGAATAGAACCCTACGCTGAAGTTGCTGGCGCAAAATTATCAGACAAGGAGTGCCAGTTACGAATGTAAAAAAATTTTAAAACTACATGAGCAACTTCAAATGTGCTATAAAGCTTGAAGATAAATATTTTAAGATCTTTACACAGTATACAATATTTTGGAAAAGGTATGATTACGAATATTCCATGTTGTTACTGTATGTAGTACGTCAAATATTTTATACAGTGTTGGAACACCTTTAAATCTCAGCAAAATTGTAGAAGACTATCTGTCTACTTTAGAAGTTGGTATTCAACAACATTTTTAAAAAACAAATTTGTATCAAGAAATATTTTATGTTAATTGCTACAAGACGCTTATAAGAAGGGAGGAGGGCAAACTTCAGATGGCTTTAAAACTTAGCCAGTTATTAAACTAGTTTCTGAAAAATATTCGATTACAGCAACGCAATCACTATACTATTACTTTATAGTAATTATTATATAAGCGCTCCGTCCATATTTTGCTAGGGTAAGTTAATATGCTGATTTGTGTATCTTAAAAGAAATGATTGATCTGTTTTGAAGAAATACCAGCTATTTGCTAAGTTGTCGAGGTAAATAAATGACTTTAACGCTTACTTGTGTTGATTTTATTTGGAAGCTGTCAGTTGAAAGCAGCAAGGTTAAAATCCAAAACTTGCAACAAACTGAGGCAATCTGTGAAGTAACGCAATTACTTTTTGGTTACATGCAAATGGTGACAACGAAATAACTTGTTAAGCTACGATTATACGAGTCTGGTTTCCAACGCAGAAAATAAAAGTGCTGATAGACAGTTAGCCAGCGATGGGTTACGATTCCTAGTAGGCGAACGAGAGATTTTTGTATGCTAAGTTTGCTACGACGAACTGTAAGCAGCCACACTGCCATTGGTGAGAAAAAATCATCAGCAGATAATGGCGAAGTGTGTGTTAACGGGAAGATAAGCAAAATAGGATTCCGTTTATGATTTTACATTTTACTTGTGGGTTGTTTGCTGTCAATTTTTCGTTCTTGAGTTAAACAACAAGTTGTGTATTTGGGAGAAGCCACGTTAAAGTTAGATACTTTCAAACCCTGGAATAACCTTACCCTAATTGGGGTTTGTATTAACTATTTAACCAAGAGTTTAAACAGGTGGAAATTTAGAGAAATAAACGTAATAGTAAGTTAGATATTTAAATATATTTATTAAATCAAAGTACAAACATAGCTCTGTCATTCCAATATGTTCTGAGTTACTTTGCTAATATTTTGCGATAAAAATTAACTGCAATATTTTTACTTGACCAAAATATATCCATATCTGTAAATAAGCTATGGAATAGTAATTACAGCTACTCCATAAACAATTTTTTTTCAAAATTCCTTCTCTATTATTTGCACGCACTTACATCGACATGTTTAATTTTACAAACGCTGGCTGTTCTCTTATTTTTCCTTTTTTAAACATTTTACATCTTTATTTGCTCATCCAAACAGGAAAGGAAGGCGGTTGAGGCTGCACGAAACCGTTATACCATTCTTGTGCCAGAACACTCTATTTAAATTTCTCGAATATCTATAAAATTATCTCAAGACTAGTTATCTAGACATCGGTTCATTAAATTAGATGTCTTATACGCCGCCAAAGATGACATTGCGACTGCAGCAAACATATGAAATAATGGCTCAGCAATAATTGAAAAACGTTGTTTCGACTCAAACGCCTCAATAACTTGCAATAAAATGAAATGAGACCAGCGTATTTCACAAAGGTTGTGCGACGGACGAAAATTGCATTAATTAACTTTGGCACAGCGACTATGGTGTCTAACAAACTGCTATAAAGTCGAGTATTTATAGCCTAAATTACCCCCCTAATTGGGAGACCAATAATCGGACGTGCAATTTAATTTATAAAATCGCGCGTGCATTCTTTCTGAAAATAAGAGCTCGTGTTAAATATTAATAAATACGTTCGGGAGTGTTAAGATCAATGCATTTAATAAGAGCGAGTATTTTGAATCGGACTCGGGCATAAAGTTATCAAGTTGCAGCATGCCGTTCATTTGCCGGCAACTTTTATGCAAAACACTAGATGGGAGTAAATTACGATTGTCTTGCAAACGGTTGAAAGTTGAGGTAAGGCTGGCGGACGTCCCAGAGCTCGAATTGAACCATGTGCGTACGTACTCAGGTACTTGCGTTAGTGCTCTACACTTTATGTATATTACGGCTTTTAATGATAAACGGTGCAACTTGCAAAGCTGGTTTATAGTTACACAAGGGCTTAACGTACGCAACTAACTTTACGAAATCGTGGGTTTAGCACTTTAAACGGCTGCCGTGTTTACTCAGGAACTTCAAAAGCAACTACCAAAATGCGTATGTGACAACACTTCAAGCTAAAACCTAGTTTTTTTCTTCCTCTCATGCTGTTCTTTATTAAGTACATATGTGCATCGTGTCTTTGAATTGTTACGGCAGAAGGACAAAGGGCTCCATTTTCGACATTTGTCCTGCTTTTACGAACAAGACCTGCTTGATTAAATACTAATGTTGGATTTTGAAATTCGCTGCCGTAGCCGAAAAATACTAATTTACAATTTTCCATCAGTTGATGTGTAAATAAATTTTGTTCGGAGATAGTTTCAACCTCGGCCTGTAAATCATCCGAGCCTAATGGGAATTTCTCTGCGAACATACTTTAAATAATAATTATAGCATTTTTACAATAATATAATTGTGCTCGACATGATTTGGTTATATTGCGCGGATGCACAAAAGTAGCACCGTAACCATCTAAACGATTGTCCTGTCAATGCCATACTTTCATTTTGAAGTGATATCAAAAGGTAATAAATTTGCAATCAACGTTTGCAATTGTACTATAACTTTTAACATTAATACATATATACATTTACTTTGTCCCTTAGCATTTACTTGAAAACTTTATTCTCTGTTCATTTGATGTAACTAACCTTTTTCCCAGTATTTCCTCCAATAATTGTTTTGATTTATTAAAATAAATAGGTGTAGATTCATATCTTAACAATAACCAAATTGAAACTTTACTTTCTTGTTCAAATATAGTTTTGTCACAATTTTTTTCAAATTTGATACTTTCTCTTTTAAATAAAAGTCTGGTTCAGCCTTGGGATCTAACGTAACACCTCTCTTAGCAGAGATTTTCATGAATAACTTGGAGAAAAATGTTTTAATGCAGCTGCCTTCAGTCACAACATTATTTACTGGGGTAGGTACGTGAATGATAATAATTTGCAATTCTAACAACACCAATATTAATTATCATGTGACTTAACACAGTATATCACAATATTAAATTTACTTTTCAAACTGAACACAATAGCTCTTTGCCGTTTCTAGATAGTTTGATTACAACAAATTCTAGCCCCAATGTTATATCTCTTAATTTTAGCTTTGACAAATTTGTTTTAAAATTGCGTTCTTCCTTTTTCAAACAAAAGTCTGGTTTAGCCATGGGATCTAACTTATCACCTCTGTTAGTGATTTTCATGAATAACTTTGAAAACACAATTTTTAATGACGGTTATCCCCTCCAACTAATTTTACATGTTTATTATAAACTCCGAATACAATTTTCAACCAATTTAACCTGTATTAATAATTCTGAAAATAAGTTTTTTCATTCAATTCCTTATTATGGTACAATTTCTTTGTCCGTAAAAAACATTTTAAGCAAATATAATTTTCAAATTTCCTTTTCTACTACCAATTCTTTTCAGAAATTATTAGTTTTCAATAAATTTCCCACCTCTTTAGTAGAACCATTTACTGTCTACGACTTAACTGCTCGCCGTGCGAATATTTTTATATTGGTGAAACTAGACGTACTCTTAAAAAAAGAATTAAAAAACATTTCGCTTGTATTAGAAGCAACAACTTTACTATCGATCAACCCAATAAATCTGCTTTTGCTAATCATATTTTGCAGCTTTGATCCTAATAAAGATTAGAAAATTTTCCATACAGCTAATAAAGGTATTTTTTGATTTCACTTGAGATTTGTGAAATAATGTCCAATAATAATAAATTCAAACTCAATGAAATCACACATTTTGATACTAATTATATTTTCTTGAATTTAAATTATTCCGTCCCTTACTTGGTCTTTTTTTGTCTTTTAATTTATTGAACTTCTCTGGTAATTTCATTGTCATTGAATCTACGGAATCTAGAATTTTAGGTCAAGCTACTTATTGTAATTAACTTAATCTTGAGTGGAGACATCATCAAAGCCGTTCATTTTTTAACTTTTCAAATTTTAATTAATATGTTTTAACCATTACAATGATTTTTATAATGTAGTTTGCTGGTTAATTAGTTACTTCACCATGTGGTTTGTGTTTTTAAGCTTTTTTAATCATGTAAGTGGTATCCTTTATTATATATATCATTGTTTATAATATTCTTCTGTATATCATCATTATGGCCTGATAATGAAACCAGTTTGGTTCGAAACATGTAGCTACACACATTATTGCAATAAAATTCCTGGAGAAGACTACAAGGTTTTACTGCTTCATAGTAAGGCATCTCGGCTATGAGCATGAAGGATCACCTTCCTAAGATAATAATTTTCACTTAGGAATTGAAGTAAATGTAATTTTCTTCTTTCTCCCTTTTCCTTCACGATCTCTCAGTATTGAGTCAATGTTATCAATTTCTTCGATTTCTTCTGTACTGTTCTCCCACCACATCCGAGATATTTCTAGCGCTGCTTTTTTGTCTTGCCACCATTGATGTTTCATTTCTTCTATTAGAGTATTTAATGCTAACTCGTCTCTTCTTGTTCTTTCTATGACTCGTCGTTGATCCACATACTGTTTCTGTTGCTGATCTATTTAGACTCTTAATTGTATGTATGTATAATCGATAACCTCGTTTTACCTTGCAGTGTAGAGGTTGGTGCTTTATGTACTTGCATCTGGCAGTACAATGCTCAACTTGCCCCGGATTCGGGATACAAAGTTGGAGCGCGCCTTTTATGCTTGTACAGCAACCATTGTGTGAGGTGTCTGTGTGTGTTATGTTGACTCTTAATTACTCTTTCACAAATAGCTGTTGTAAACTAGTCTTGAAATGCTTCACATATCTATTTTCATGGTTCGGGTTTACGTATAAAGAATGCCAGATCAAGTCTCATCTTTTATTTATAATTTATGACATAAGATTAGAAAAACTCGAGCTCGTCAGTTCATTGGCACATTTCAATATAGGGAGTGATTGAGAAAAACAGATTTATTCAGAGGTTGCTTATTACTCCTCTTTTTCCCACTACGTTTTCTTCTAAAATTATAGTATTTTGCACTTTTTATTTCTAAATATATGATCAGGTAAGCAGCTTTCCTTTGTTTAATTGAGGTGAAAAGATTCCGGTCTTTCTATATTCTTCTTAGCACTTCCTCGTTGATCACTCTAACAGTCGTTGACACCTTTGACGAATGCCTATAAGCCACATTTCGCAAGCTGAGGTTTGCTTGATTGTGCTTGGTCCTCGATTTCATTCGATAAAGCAGTACAGACCATACGTAACATCTCCCATAATGCTTGCGAAATGAGAGCCGATACCCCTGTTTATTTTCATATTTCATAGACTTTGCGCGTATTATTTCAATTCTGATTTTAATTTATTTTATCTACGACAGTGTCTAAAATTGACTTTTAGTTGGCAGTTTGAAGTTTGTAAAACGACTGTTTAATAACATACTTTCATTAGTTTACGTCGTCAGTAGCAACGTGTTTTAAAATTTTTAACCACTCAAAATTACTCTTTCAATTTATTTATTTCCTATTTACGTAAACGCGGTAATGTATGGTTTTATCTTGCTGCTGACAATCATGAACTTGGTATTTTTGCCGTTATATTTAGTCCGCATCTTTTGCTACTGTCACTTAATGTTCGAAATTGGCACCCCATTCACTTTTATACCCATCTTTTTTCAAAAACCATTATCAAGACCTTACAATACAGGTTATTAACATAAGTGAGAACCTTACCTGAATAAATATGGAAAACCACACGATCTAATTCAAAAATTCAGTAATGAATACATGTAACAGAACAAACCAAGATGAAATGTCAATTTAAAAAATTGCATCTAATACAGAAATACTGCCGTTCGCCATCAAGTTCTGTTGTTTGTTTCTCATGCAACAACTTGGACATTTATTAGCAGCATTTTTGTGATGGTGCCAATCCAACGAATTGGCAAACTTTCACGCCTCTTTTTTCGGTGGATTTACCCTGCATTATCAATTTTTTTTTTTTTGGTTGGCGTGTGTAATGTGTCCAAAGAACTTAATAAATACCACTGTACAGCCTGTGGGCTGATTTTATTTCTCTCAGCAGTGATTCGTTGTATTTCTCAAGGTTCAAAAGATTCTCGGAATCGTTTTCCAGCACCAAAGTTCAAAAGCGTCAACCCGATGATGATCAGCAGCTCGCAGTATCCAGGTTTCGACAAATAAAAGCTAACGGAAAACGCTAAAGCTTGTATCTATTTTATTTATTTTAGATAATGTATGATACTTTACATACGCCTATTAAGTAAATACATGCTTGGTGCCTTTCTGAAAACACTTGCAACGCAATACTGAAGTTCCTTCCTTTTCTGCTAAGAACTATATTTCATTAGTTGTAAAAACTTTGCGGTCAGGTATTCTTGAATTTTAAGAAAGGGGTGTGAGTATTTGTGTTATAAGTTAATGCTCCACAAACTTCTTCTTCTTCTTGTCAGCCCTCATTCGTAAATTTATAACAAATGCCTCAGCTAATAATTTCCAGTTGTCTCAATTATGAGTCCTACTTTTCTCCCAGTCACCTGGTCCTTTTGTTGTGATCGGCCTAGTGATGCAACCTAAAAAAAAACCGTTCGTTTTTTTTTTTAAAAACCTGTTTTTTTTGTAAAAAAAACCAAGCGGCCTGGTTTTTTATTTAAATGCGTTTTTTTTCAGAATTAAAGTGTAGTGAATAACAACAAGTAATTTGTTTGGAAAAACAAAAAACAGATATTTTTAAATAGAAATAATACATTTCGTAGGTAAAGTGTATTATAGAATTTATAATAACCAAAAAAAGCAAATATTTCTAAAGAAAAATAGAAACATAGCCAAAGTGGATATACAGGGTGTTAGGAAAGTCGACGGAAAAATTTCTAGGGGTGAATCCTTGGCCCAAAATATGATGATTTAACTCAACTTACCTATATACAAAGTTGCTTAGTTTAGCCGCTAGAGGGCTTTAAAGATGATTAGCTTTTTTTAATTTTTTCAAATAAGTCGAAAAATCGTTGATGGATTTTATTCATTTTTTGGCCATGCCAGTAAACCAGTAAACTTAAGCATTTTGTGGCATAAACCCTAATTTCAAAAATTACAGGGTGTTTAAAAACTTTGTCACAATTAATTATCCATCTAATGTTTTTTTTATGGATAGCTACTTTGATTTATAAGCTATTTCCTCTCTTAAAAAAAATTAGTTGGGTAAACGGTTTAGCCACAAAAAATATTTTCTAAATCCTTACAAGGCTGAATCAGTAATTTTAACTTAGCACTAGGCTTTTATAGAGATTTAGAAAATATTTTTTTGTGGCTAAACCGTTTACCCAACTAAAATTTTTTAAGAGAGTGAATAGCTTCTAAATTAAAGTAACTGTCCAGAAAAAAAAATGGTAGTGATTATACAGGGGGTTAAAACATTTAAAAAAGCTAGTCGCTTTAAATAATTGGGACCTGCGTTCGAAGGAATAATGGGTAATAATGCGGTTGTCTAATGCGCGATGCTCACCACATCACCACGTGTCATGAATTTGACACGCGACAGCCGGGTGTGAGAGCGAGAATATGGAAGCTCTGACCTTCTGCCTTGCAGGCCAAGCTCCTTCATGGGGTGTTAGTGCCTCACCATTATTATTATTAATAATTTTTAAAGCCCTCTAGCGGCTAAACTAAGCAACTTTGTATATAGGTAAGTTGAGTTAAATCATATTTTGGGACAAGGATTCACCCCTAGAAATTTTTCCGTTGACTTCCCTAACGCCCTGTAGAAATTATAATAATGCAGAAATTACTCTCTAACAGACATGGCTGACTCCTCAACTGACTCGGAGTCAGTATCCATGCAGTTTATGTCGCCCATGTCACTGTCTGATGAATCGCTAATATAACTTGATTCGTCGATCAGGTCGACAGTTTCAGAGCTGAGTCTAGCTTAAAGCAACTTCCAATAGGGGTGGATACCTACCAAAACATGCCGCCAATTACAAAAATGAATAAAAAAACAAAAAAACCGTTTTTTTCTGTTTTTTTTTCTAGGTTTTTTATTCGATTTAAAAAAAACGGGTTTTTTACATCACTAGATCGGCCCATATGAGTTGTGGTCTGCCTTTGCCTATATTAGCTGTCCAAAGACTACATGTCTATATGTTTTTATTCCACCAGATATCGCTTCGTCTCATTGTATTGTCTCAAGACCTCTTTTTGAGCGACGCTATATGCTCGACGATGTGTTTAACTTAGGCTTTCCGCCGCCGGACTCATTCATTCCTCTTCTGGTCGCTAAGCCTTATATTCAGTATTATTCGCTCCATCTTTATTTGTGTTTTAGTAATGTTGTCCAAATTTGATTTTATTAAGGTTCCAGCCTGAGCACTTTATACGCAAGAACCAGTAGGGCACACTAGTCGAATACTCGACTTCGTAGATGGAGTGGTATTTGTTGATTTTTCAGGATGATGGATACTTTTTCCACAAGCTAGTGACCTAAAATATAGTGTAACAATAGCTCGATGAGGTAATATCTCTTGTGAGTATTGCATAACGCTTCTTCAGCTTCTCACAGCTCTATAGAGGTTTATGAAAGTAGTTTAGAAGTAAGCCTGCTTTTTGGGTTGATATTCATCGAATTGATTGGTAAGCATATTTTTAAATACAGTTGTTAAGTGTTTGTATATTTATTTGCGACAACAAGAAACATTTTCGGTAATTATATTGAAGAGGAAACTGTAATTCTGAATGTTTTATTACTTTCTGTGTGTGGGGGAAAGCTATAATATCAAAAATTTAAAGGCCCAAGATACTGTTTTAATGAATGTTAGAAAATATATTTGCTCATAATTTATATTCATAATACAACCTACAAATTTAGACCTAAATTAGTAGCACCGTTCTACTTCGTCTTCTTCTTTTACTACCTTATCTACTTTTTAACAGCGATCAGTAAAAGTTGACGCCAAACCATTTACTCAGGTACACGAACCAGGAGATTCTTCTCCTGCCGGGCCCTTTTCTTCCATCCACCTTCTCTTGATTAAAAAGTTGCAGAAGGCGATATTTCTGCACATTTCTCGTGACGTGCGCAAGTATTCCAGTTTCCTTTGCTTAATGGTGTTCAGCAGGATCTATTGACGACACATTGTCCGAAGAAGCTTTTCGTTGGTGACATAATCCACACACGAGGTGCACATCTCGCAGGCTTGTGTTCTCTTTGTATCTTCAGAAATGGGCCAAGTTTTCATGCTGTACGGTATATTGGAGAAGACATAGCTCCTCAAGCCTCTCTTTTTCAGATATAAACTGAAATCTCGACGGCTTAAAGGTGGGTGCATCTTCATGAATGTTGTTCTCACGTTTTCGATAGAGCATTTAATTTCTATGAAACTATTCCAGATCTCGTTTAATTACTTCTCCGTTGACCTTAATGCCGTGCCGAACTTCCTCTAGTACTCTATACTCAGGGCCGTGCGGGGTGCAAGGGGTACACGGCACCCGGGTGGCAGAATTTAGGGGTGGGCACTAGGCCTTGTGCTTTTTGTTTCTGATGAAATTTCAAGAAAGATACAAACATGTGTATAATACTTAAATAATTGGTTACTATGATGTATAATAAACAATTCTTAGGTAAAATGTTTATTTATATTAAACAAGCATAAACATAGTTCGACTATCACAAAGCATAAATATAATTGGATACTGCACACTTCATTCGGGCAGGATCTCCGGATGCCGTCAAAACAAAACCTTTACTTGCACGTCAATATGGACGATATACACGATAATAAATTGCATTTGCAATTACAAATCGAAAGGGGATTTTTTAAAATACTTAAACGAAGACAGTTTTTTCCCATCAAATAGCCTTTAAAATGGAAGTTTTTGACTTGTCCAACAAAGTTAGGTAATTTCCCAATCTATTTGAACACTTTTCCTGAAGTTATAAATAAGCCCTTTGCGCTTATTTGTCTTAGTGTTTCAGTACACACGTTTGTTTGCGTACTAGTGCAATATTTTTAGTGAAAAACGTTGAGAAGCAGCCTATTTTGAGGATTGTTGTACGAGGTATCTACCAATAGTACCAAACCACTGTAAAATTCAAAGTAAGTTATATTGGCTTCTGTAATTTATGTACAATAGTAAAAGAGTTGTTTAATAATTCCATATGGTTGATGGAAGAAACAGACTTTCTGGTTTCGAATACCGAAAACTGATACTTCGGAACCGTAACTTAGTGCCGATGCATTGGCAGATCCTGTTCTTTTCCCACAGCTTATTTCACATAACATTAAATTGTCAATATTTGAAATCGGGCCAGTACAAATCAAGGACTTTATCTCTTTCATAGATGATTCAAATCGATCTTTTCCGGCTGCGCATTTTCTTAAAAAGTTAGGAAATGATGAAACAGTAATTCGGTACTGGCTCGGTTATTCAAAATTTTGCAATTCTGTAGATATATGATACATAATAGTACAGGTAAAAACCTTTGCTTCAACATTGAATACGATTAAAATATTAAATTTTTCATTACCCATCGTTACAAAAGTTAAGCGTTATTTAAAGTACAATTCTGAGTAATTAACAATTTTTCATCATCTCTCCGAGCATAGTTATAAATGTTTATGAGTGCGTAAAAACCGATCGATAGCAGAAATACATTGAATAGTAGATACTTGAGTTCCCAAGAACGTCTCAAATAAACGTAGAAATTAAATTTTTATTTTAAAAATACAAAATGAGAAAACTCATTCACTTTCTGCATTAAAAATTAAACCCTAAAAAGTCACAAAAAACAAACGTGTTGAGTATTTCATAATATTCTATCCAGTTGTAACGTAATTTTAGGCGTGATTTTAACATCCGGAGCGCTGTTGTCCGTAGCATTATTTCGAGATTGGTTAAAAAATAACAACATAGAGATAGCTTTCAAACTAACGTTTGACCATAAATTATACAATTGTATTAAGTTTAAGGAAATTTGGGAATTCTAAATGTAGTTCATAATATGCGGTCTTACAAGCCACTTCATTAAGTCAAGTTGCAGCGTTATTGTTTAATAACAAGGAGTTTGGCAGACGTAGGTCTCGCAATTAAACCAAGTAATTTATTAGGTCGCAGAGTTGACTAGAATAAGCAAAACACGATACCAATATTTTGTATCTATAGCTGTGTACTTTAATTTATGAATACAATTTTTATACTGAGGTGTATTCATCTGTGAACTGACATAGGCTACAAATATTTTAGGTTTCATCCCTTCAACAAGTTCCAACTCCTTCAGCATAATAGCCTGGTGCTAACAATCTACAAGTTACGTTTACTGTGGTGCTTTCTAAAAAGTGCACTAAGTTAAGAAGACTTTAGACGGATAGATTTTTGGTCCCACCAATATAATACTATTAGTCACATTACCATAGATTGAGAAAAGCTGCTCCAGAACGGTGAATTTTACACAAACGCAATTTCACACATCATGATAGGCCACCAGGCTATGTTTTCATCGTCATCCTTATTATGGCATTCTTTCTATAGGGGAATCGGTTTCTGCCCTTTGACGATTTTTAAACGTTAAAACCCAACGGTTGACAAAGTCAAATTGGGAAATTGTAGTCAGACTTTTGTGGTCATTGGAGATACTAGAAATCGAACCGATCTAGAACCAGAGGCTCTATGGCTGAACCATACTTATGTTGTGTAGAAATATCTAGCGAGTAGAGTATATTTGTTCAAGCCAAGAGTTCTACGTGCAGTTAAAACACATATTTGCAAATGAAAGTGGAGGTTAATCCAGATTATGTACTTCAACCGGTTTGATCCAAAATTATAAGTGTTCATAAAATAACTTGTATACAAGGACTTCTAGATACTATAATCGAAGGAAAAGTAGATGGGAAAAACGCAATAGGACGCCCACGAATGAAATATATGACACAGATTATGAAGGACCTACAATGTAATAGTTACACCGAATTAAAAAACTAGCGGCAGATAAGAGAGCATGGAAGACCAGAGTGTTGAATCAAACCATCAAAACGATTGTATTTTTGCTTAAAGTTTAGGTTAGACCAATAAAGGTTTAATGGTGGCGGGGCCAGTGATGTGGTTGCGATGACCGGTAAATAACCGAAATGAAGTTTTCCGATACGTACCTGAAAGAGACGATAACAGAACGTTACAGATAGAATTAAACCTGGGAAGCCTTGAGATCCCGCTAAGATATCTAAATTACTAGAATGACCGAAAAATACTCCAACAACATGAAATACTCCGAACCGCAACCTAACTTAATGTTACCTATCTAGTATCTGTTCAAGTTCAACATAATTCCCCCTTCCGCCGGTATAAAACCAGTGGCGGTGTCCACTATTCAAACCGACCTAACAATAAGTTATTATATCTGACGTTCAAGATGTGTAGTATTTGCCTTTGTGTTTATTTAAATTACAGTTTACTTCCTTTAATGTTTAATAGTCTTTTTTTGCTAGAATGTCGTTTTATAGACAACGATTTTTCACTAATCGTTGAATAAAACGTAATAGATACTTTCAAAACAAGAACTGGATATGGTGAGACATATATTTATTTATTGGAAAAAGATGTGCAAGAAAACAATGTTTATACTAAGCATTGCTAAAAATGTACTTTATCGCTGTTTAGAACCAATAGTGGCTTTTCAAAATATGGGTAGTGGGATAGCACGCAATATCCTTGAGACGCATAAATATGAAAACCACCAAATGAATTGCAATCCTCTCCCGTTTTGAACATGAGTTGATGTTGGTAATAAACCCACAAACATATGAGGTACGCTACTTTATGGAAAAGGTCTAGACACTGTGACTAAACCAACTACCTTGGATGCCAATTACGATGGTTGTGTGGTCTAAGCTTCATCAGAGTTGCATGGATTAAGGATGAATAAAAAGCTTATATGAGAACTTTACACGCTGCATAATGTTAGTTTATTAATCAATAAAATGCTACCGGATTAAATTGGAAAAATTCCTTAGATCCGTGGAACCCCCATTTTTCTCTAATCACACTTCATTTTTTATGCAAAATCGAACTCACTGTATCTACACAGGACTTTTTCAAAATCTTAGATTTTGAGTAAGATCCCTTAGAAGGATAAAAATTCATGCGATATTTTTTTAAGGCATAGGTATGGAACCATAGAAGATAACTTTTTTAAACAGATTGTAAATATATGTAGTGTTGTATAGTTATTTAAACATTGCCAAAGCCTATATATTGCTATATTCTTTAAAACTCTCACTATGAAAATAGATCACAACCGCTGCGGTGTAGTACGCTTAATGTCAAGTGGGTATCATTCCCTCAATAACACAGCTAACGTGAGATCATTATCGAGCTAAAACTTGCATCTTCGAACTGCAATCTGTAACAGGTGTAGAACTATAAATTTGCAGCCGCCCACACGTACTGGTTTTCCTCCCAACGGCAATTTCCCCGCGAGGTATTACGAACTTGACACCTTAATTCGATCCGCAAGTATTAAAATTAATGTAAATTAGGTACCAATTCGGTATTACGTGGTATTGTCCTTAATGCAGGTAATATTCTTATCTTGCTCTCTCGATATAAATTGGCCTTATCCGCAGTTATTTCACGATACATCTTTATGAATGTACTTAGCATAACTTAGACGTGACATCATATCATTTTTAAGTAAACGAATACCAACATGTGCTTGTGCAGTATTTATTACCTGCAGGTCGTGTTCTTTGCAAAATAAAAAGCAATTTCTCAATCATATTTTAGTGATTTTATTGTTTCGCCTGCCTGTAAAGTAGGATAGTTGATTGTACTCAGAATATAAAGTTACTTATTTATTGAGATGCAATTTATAAGGCTGCATGTATAATGGTGCGTGGTGTGTTGAACGGTGATATCTACTGCTTTGGACCAGACAAGTGCGACTGATGAACCTGCACGATACAAATAAACCGTATATTTGGATTAAATGGAAATAAACGGTTTATTGCCCTTCCAACTCGCTTGCATTTTATTTTTCGCGTATTGCTGGTCCACTGGTTTTCTTATTACCTTCAAGTCTTGCCAAGGCAAGCTTTACTTACTTCGTATAGTATTTAAAAACCTAGATCTATGCCAATTCATTTTGCTATCTTTGTATCTCTTGATATTAAGCTTTTAATCAATTAAAGATATATCATATTTGAACGTATGTTATTGTTTCTCATACGTATTTGTGCAAATATGTGCTATCGGCTCAAATATAACCCCAATTTGACAACAACGGTCTCATTTTCCATGGTCCTGCAAATTTTGTAGAAGTTTTTAGTATCTACTAATTTCGAGACGGAATTATTTGAAGGTGTCAGTACCGGAAAGAATATTTTAGTCTATAACATATATCGAACAGTTATACTGAAAAGATGCTTTAGTTTGCTTCTGATATGCATCTTTCTAATAAAAATATCTATCCTACTAACCTTACTAACTTTATCTTTTCTTTCAATACCTGTAAAGAACTTTATGGATATCATAGCAGATAGATTACATTATAGCTTCCCTTTAACATCTGCCATTTCTTCTTTAATGTGATACTCTCACGGTATTAATTTTCTATTTCCACCAATTCTACTGTATTCAATTTTAAGGAATTTATACCAAGCAAATTCAATTTACCTTAGCAACCTTCCTCATATTACCCCATATTTATAAGTATCTCTTAAATTCTTCCTTTTCTTGTGCCATTCTGATTACTGCCGATAAGTCGTCGTATCTCATCAACCCATCTTTTTGACAGTCCTCTTGCTTTTATTTGCTATTCGTCCATCTATTACTTTCCATTCATCCGCCGTGGCCCATCTAGTTCCATTTCATTGGTGCTATTGTATGCACGATATCTTTTACTTTTGCCTGTTCTCTGAACCATTTTTTTCACTCTTTTAAGTATAACACGTTCCATATTTTCATGAACTACCTTTGTCATGGTTATTGTTTCAGCCCATTACATAAAAACTGGATTGCCACACTGGTGGAAAACTTTTTCCTCTAAGGTGTTTTATATTTGACTTCAAAATGTTGGGACCAAAAGGTTCCCTCTATTTAGTTACCCTGTTTCATTGTCCCTTCCTAAAAAAGGATCAATCGTGGAACCAACTCATTTACGTTTCCTTTAGCAGCGGAGCACATTCTTCATCCCATGCCTTCAGCAACTCATCAGTTGAAAATCGCCTCGCTTTAGGTCGGTGTAAACTCAGGACTATTGGTAGGGTATAGAAGCACATTCAAATTAGTCGTGGCGTAGAAACCATGTGTTGGGCGTGAAGTCCTGCAGCACAGGCAGGTACTACTCTGTAAAGCACTCCAGAATTCCTTTGTAAGAACACGCGAGAATACGGTTTTCACTGACCTTTATCTTCACACTTTGTTCTGTGATTTTGTCGGGATGTCTTACTAATGAGACCACGTTTTATTGCCTATTACGATGATATTGGCGGAACAAGAACTTTAGTTCTCAAACTTCCTCAGCATATCCCAACTACTCTTCAGGCAATGAATGGATGACTCGTAGAGACTACACTTTTTAACACGGTTACCTAAGTGAACTGTCTCCCTTGCTTCAGCATTTTCCGCACGGTTGGAATGTGTTTGTCAGTGACGTAAGAAGAAGGCTATCCTGAGCATCCTCAAGACTAAAATGTCCTCTAAGGAGCTCCCAATGCCACCTAAATGGCGCGATCAGGACTACCAGCCTCGGCGTTAAGCATTATTTCTTCTATGGATTCATGCCAGCTCTAGGAAAAAGTAGTAGCGTACATTTGTAAACTACACATTTTTCTTAATAGCTGTTCTCAGCTCAACTGTTCGAGTGCAATAGGCAGCAGATGCATACAAGTTTGTTTATAGATGCAGGTCTCAACAAGTCGTTTCACCATTAACTATCTTCGGTTTCGGATTGCACCATATTGCATAGCTCTGTTAGTTAGCGTAGCTTATAACTTACTAATTCCACCAAAAGTTAGCAGTTTTGTATCTAAAGGTGATTAATTACCTTGTTTTATTCATATTATTCTTTAAGCCAATACCTAGAGAATTTTTCTTTAATTTTTCTAATATTTCCAAAGTTTCGTCTAAATTATAGGGTTATTCATATGTTCGTCAATATATATTTTCTTATCCTCCCATGTTAGCTCTCAAAACATGTTTTTCAGGGTCATAGTATACTGTTTTAGAACATAGTGTTTCCTTTTTCCATGTTAGTTTGAAGAAGAACATAAAAAATCGCTTTATTCGGAATGGTTCTAAACAGTGGGAGATATCTTTCATGTACGTACTGGACGATTTTTTGAAGCACTTTTAACAGTGCATTGTTCGATCGTATAAAATATATTCTCGTAAGTCACCATTTACTACATCTCTCTATGATCGTTTTGTGGGTTTGAAGATGGTCGCTTGCAATGTATCCCGATTTAAATCATGCCAATCCATCGACTGGTAGCCGTCTAGCTCATTTGTAAGAATTTGAGCAGCAATCTCGCAGAAAACCTATACATGTGCGTATAGGCTTGCAGATCTCTGATTTTCTACTATCTTTGTTTTGTTTAATGAAATAATTACTTAGATGCTTCAGTCGTTTCGTTGTTTATGTTCTCGTATTATATACTTTCAGAATTACACAATCTTTTCTTGGGGATAGTTCGTTGTTACAGTACATTAATTATAACTCATCTACCATTACGTCAGGTAAATCTCCCGATCCGACATTTAATAGTGGACCATCTCTCTGCGGTTTATTTATAAAAAATTGGTATAGCATTCATCATAGTAATTTCTTACAATATTCAATACTTCTAATTGCAACGTTAGCCCGTGAACCAAATTTATTTAAAGCACAAGTATTTTACTAGACATTTGGATGGAGCTAAAACCATTACAATCAACGGTCTCATCTTCAAGGCGCGCGGATTTCCGATAAGGCGAACACGGCGCGACGTAGCGTAAACCAGTACTAGACGCAATTTCTACTCCATCCAAACTAGAATTGTATAACCCGATAACAAGAGACAGGTGGATAAATAAGGACGCGAGGCAATTTGAAGTGACTTGAGTCCTCCGTTCCTAACCAAGAATTCTAACCTGGAGGAGTTCTCTGGCACCCAAGTGGCTTGCCCCTGATTCTTATCTACATCCTGATACCTAGTACGAACCTACGCGATACCGACCCTACTTGGTAAATCCACCTCCATCCTGATACTTAGTATGGACCAACGCACAACGGTTCTACTTAGTATATCCACCCGCACCTGGTAGTCAATACATTTCGGAGCGACACCGACTCTATCGATCTCCATCTTTCAAACTGAACCTAGATCGCAGCTTACTTGTAAACTAGGGAGTTTTTGTCCAACGGCGTGGCCAAAGACACGTTCCACGTACCTGCTGTAGCATGGCTCTCCAGTAAAATCACCGGAGTCCTCCAGCGCTCGCCGCTAACACGGTCATCGGACTAGTCGGGAAGGTAACATTTTTAGTTTTTATCGCCCTTGACGATTTAAATATAACCTCCAGGGATTCATCGATACCTGCCCGGTTTGATTGACGACCCGAGATAACTACGAGCTCTATATGCACTCAGTTTCAGAACATTTTCTAAACCGCAAAACGTAAACACCACCATCTTGGCCCCGGCATGGACATCGGATATAATTTGTTCAAGAAACGACGTTCGATGCCGCTGCGCTTTAAAACTACGGGCCACTTCGAATATGCTTAGAGACAGTAACCGACCGAAGAGACGTGCACATTTTGTTGCAGACCGTCCAGAAGCATACAACGCAGATCCAGTTACCAAAAAACATAGGATTTTTTATCCCAATTAAGTCTTATTTTGTAATTATTTAAACACAATATACAATTTATTTCTATATTTGCTATTCCTACGTTTATACATTTGAGTGAACGCACCTTGGGCATCTGAGTTTATCTGATGCAACTGATAAACCAAAACTAATTTTTGCATTTAGCTTGAGATACCATTAGAGTAAAAATTAGTAAAATTTGGTCAACATTACATAATATGTTGCTTGTAGTTACATTTCCTTTGTTGTAGGCTTTTAATATGTCTATTCTTCTTGTGGAAAATTTACTTTATAATACTTCTCTGCATTATTTTATTCAATGCCATTTCTATTCACATTCCCGTGTATTTACTGCATTTTTCGATAGTAGTTGGCTTCTTCTATCTATTATTATTATTATAGACGTATATGTTATTTTTTTATTTTTTCTCGGCGTATACTTGGAGTGCTGTGTTCGCATTGCATTTCTAAAGCCGGCATTGATGTCGTTTATTGCCATATTATTAAAGTTATTTTTATATCTCTGCTACCCTTTCCATATTCTTTCAGTTGCATACTATGAATTTCGTTCTACTGCTTTTATTTTTAGTTTGGTTCTGCTTAACCGGTTACCACGACTGGCTGTAAATCTGTTTGACAATAACACATTTTGTAAAATTTAGTTTCTTGGCCTATGTCGATGTTCTCTTTTTTCAGTGTTACAAATACAAAAAAAATGTAAGTTACAACTATTAAACTTTATGCTCATATTGTTGTCGTTTCTCTTTTCTTCTTTATAATCAGATGTATACATTAGAACCTTCTGTAACCGGAAGAAGAAATTGATTTGTTGTGGTTAGCAGAATACTATTAGTAGAACGCTTTGAGCAACTTCAATACATATCCTTATGAATGAAAAATTTAATCTTAATTTCTATTGCAAGCGGACGTTTATTCGAGGAAGTTCCCAAGTATTTAAACAAAATGGTTTAAAGTTATTATTATTAACTTTGCTCTAGTTTTTCGAAGTGTTCCATCGACAGAATAAGAATTAGTTGTATAAAAAAACATGAACCCTACTCTAATAGAAACGCGGACGCATATAGAAGAAAAGTGTTACACTTGAATATTGCTAATATTATATTATAAAAAGCAATAAATTAACTTAAGTGAAGAGGCGTTCACTATACAGGGTGTTTCCTAAGTATGTATAGAAAATTTACTATCATGTTCCTTGGCTTATTCTAAGACAAAAAGTTTCTATCAACATGGGTCCGCAAATTTTTTCGTTTTCGAAATGCAGGGTGTTTAATTTGAGAGATTTTTTTAAAAATTTTTGTAGATGCGTTGGAATACTAATTAAAAATTTGGTATATGTACATGCGACAACAAGAACATTTTTTTTGTGTGGGTATATAATTTTTCAATTCATCAGTGGCGTGCGTATGAGTGCTTTACACAATTGAATAATAAAAAAGAGACGCCACGTGGACGCCACTGATTTTTTAGAGTTTTGACAAGGTGTTTGAATTCCTTAATTAAAATTCTATAAAAAAAATGCCTCCTGAATTTTTCTTATTAAAGTGCGCAGTTTTTATGTAATAATTAGAAAAGTGAAACCTGGTTCTGCCATTTTTTGTTGTTTTTATAATACCAGGTACTTTTGAGCGTGTACGTAATTGAATGAGACGAAGAGCTGAGGCGTACATCATATCGGAAACTGGTCATTTCCAACAGTTTCTTTGATTCACTTGTTTCCTAAAAACTTGTTAAGTTGAATATTTTGATGTTTCAATAAACCAAAAAATTGGCAGCACCCAGTCTCATTTTTCTAATTTTTACAAAACTACGCATTTGAACAAAAACTTCAAGAAGAGTTTTTTGTAGAGTTTTAATTAAGAAGCTAAAAAACTTTATCCAAACTCTAAAAAAATCAGTGGCGTCTGCTTTTTCTTATTCAGTCGTGCAAATGGTACTCATACGCATGTCAATGGTGAATTGAAAGATGGCTTATAATACATAAACCATTATATCGGTGTACTATACTATGCTTCCTGTTCTTCTCTTCTGAAATTTCTCGTTTCTTAGAACATCCATGCCGTCGTATGCATGTTGTTCCTAACGTGCCTCCTTCTTTAGTAGTTAATTAAAGTATTCCCTATATACTTTCAGAATTTCTCTTCTACCTATTAGACTGCCTTTGATCATTCTGCTATCAATTTTGCCAACTGTTCCATGTTTTATTTCTAATTATCGCATATACTTATTGGTATTTCTTGATTCGGCTTGATTCCTAATTCCTAATATTAAACAATGTGTGTCTACATCAGTGCAATCTAAAGCTTTGAAGTACGTCTCAGTTGCATTTTTTAATGAATTAATACATGATTTTTTACATGCATGCTCTTTTTTTAATTATAGGTAATTCTAGTTACCATTCTTGCGTCATAAACGTACACTAACGTTTAATTTGCCGAAAGCTGCCATATATTATAACAATTTCGAGCTAATCACCACTATATTTTATATTAATACAAAGAAAATTTAAATTCATTTTTTATTTAGGTTAGGTAGTACTATATGCCACTGAACTACCAATTAGAAATTTAATTGCTTGGCAAGATTTCAATAAATGTTTATGGTCAAATATCGAAAGTGCAAGTACACAATTGAGAAACATTTTTAGAATCCTAATAACCATTCGGGCTGAATAATAGCTTATTTAATTCAGTTATGTTTTTCGCATGGGTAATCATAACTATTACACCATATGTAGTCTTACAAACGCATTTTTGCAGCAGTTGCGGGTGGGGGAATTAAGCTACATTTAATAATTTATTAGAAGTTCTAAAATGGTTATAGGATGGACAATGGTAATAAGAAGAATAATAAAAAAACAACCACTAGTCCTATCTGGAGTTTAAGAAAAGCATTCACCGTAACTCGATATTGTACTGTTACTGTAATGTAAGCCAGCCCCTACGTTGAGCGGCCAGTGTCGGACTGGCCCACCGGGCAACCGGGCAAATGCCCGGTAGGCCAATCCAGTTTGGAGGCCAAAATGTCGAGCCTATGGTGACTGCAGCTGATCCAATCACGACCCATGATCACGACACTAATAGTGATGACAACGAAAATCACAAAGGGTGCTTGTGCGGGTTGTATGAATTGTTGCTTTAAATTTTTTACATCAATATAATTTGCACGTCATTACATATAGTGTGGAAATAAAGTAACGGATAAATTCATTAACTTCGTTGATATTCATTTTTATGAAAAACTCTCGAGGGGGTGTAGCGATTTTGACCATAGGGAATATTTTCAGTTTCTTATGTAACTTGTTTTTCATGATATGACGCCATCGACTTTTTTTTTAATAACTTATATTTTATGTTATTGATTTCGGTAGTACTTTTTATGTTGTTTTCAATGATATAACATTTTCAATATATTCCATTTGAAAAAATCGAAAAAAAAGGTCTTAAATAATAAATATTAAAAACCAATAAAATGAGCAAAATAAATCTAGTTACCGGTGGATAAAACAAAAACATATTAGTTACATGTCAGAATTAAACAATTGGTAAATGTCATAACAAAATAAGTTTCCTTTGCATTTTCTAAATTAGAATTTACCTTTAGCAAACTATTTTATTAATAAAAATGGTACAATTAAGTAGTGATCGGCCGATACCGATATAAATATCGGTGTATCGGCAATATCGGAAAATTTTGCCGATAATCGGTATCGGCGAAATTTTGCCAATATATATCGGCAAATTTAAGATCAACCATTTTATTAATTATTTGTATGTAAAAACTTATTTTCGCTATTTTCTCCCATCGTATTTTTATTTGAATCCCAAAAGATTATAATACCGCACGACACAATCGTTATCTGAGCAGCAACTGCACAACTGCAGCAGCACTGTGCACGGGCGCAAACAATGAAACAATACACTTTCTGTAAAACGGGTAATCACCACGACACTGGCGGGGAATTACCGAAATTGGTTCATGTCACGTCCGCATCGATGCGGAGTTGACAATTTTCACTTATATCAACGTATATTAAATAGTTACAGACCTTTTAAAAATGTAGTGCCGATACCGATATTATATCGGTATCGGCAACTAAAATATCGGTATCGGCCGATTATCGGTATCGGCAAAAAAAATCCGTATCGGCCGATCACTACAATTAAGCGAGAATTTAATTTTTTATTATTTATTATTGTATTTTTCAATTGCTTTTTTAAATTTCAATAAAAACGAATGTGCCGTCAATGACTTTCCGTCAAACGTAGGTAACTAGATTTATTTTGCTCATTTAATAGGTTTTTAATATTTAAACTTTAAGACCATTTTTCTCGATTTTTTTCAGATGTAACATATTGAAAATTTTATATCATTGAAAACAACATAAAAAGTACTACCAAAATCAATAATAAAAATACACGTTGTCCTTAAAATAAAGTCGATGACGTCATAAATTCAAAACAAATGACGTATCAACATAAAGGTGGTTGTAGTGTATGTCCTATAAATAAAATCGCCATACCCCTTCAAGATGTTTTCATAAAAATTAATATTAACAAAGTTAATGAACTTATCCGTTACTTTATGTCCACACTGTATAGCAATTTGTACTAGCCTACAAATACTTACTGACATTATCATGCACCCAAGTAGCATGTGAACATGTATTTTCTAAAGTGCAAGAAAGGTTAGAATGTTTTCTAATTTTGAATGTGAAGTGTGATTTACTCCAAAGCTTGAATTTCGACGAAATCATGATGTCTCTTTAAAATCAAAATTATTGATGTGATTCATATTGTTAAGTAAATTTATTATAATGGAATAGAGTGTAAAAGTTTCAATAAGGTCAAACCTTGTGATCATAATTATCTATATTTTTTCGTTATAATTGTTCCAAACTCAAAGTTTATAAATCATAATAGGTAAAGAATATTTTTTCGTTATTTGTTTGAATTTCAAAGTTTATAACAATAGAATAATTACCTACCTCCCACCTATTTAATTTTTTTGTTACCTTGTTTCATGTTTAAATTTTTAAATTATAAGAATAATTTTTTTTTACGACCGACCGGAAAATATGCGGTTTCTGAAGAATTTTTTTTCCAGAAAGTAACGTTTTGCCGGTCAAGATCGGAAAACGGGCATCAGGGACCGGTAAAAGCTTTTGCCGGTGCCTGATGCCTTTGTTACTATGGAATCAAGTGTGTGTTATTATTTGGATAAGTCAAATAATAGATACTAACGTCATATTTTTTCTTAGTTTGCGAAAGCGAATTCGCAAGTTTGAAAGTATGGACTCGGATGTCGTAAAAAAATATTGTACGATACACGACCAGAAAGTGTTTTGCAGGTCTCCCCAAGCTTCCAGGGTTCGACCTGCAAAACACTACATCCCCCCCCCACCGTTTTCTTTATAGTAGTTATTGATTTGGTTGTACTTTCACCTGCCATTACTACTGTACTGTGCCATTACTGTGAGAGGGGTGCGTTTTGGGTATTCGAGCTCCCTACAATAAAAAAAAATCGCTTGCTGTAGGGCTTTGTCTCCCCCCCCCCCCCGGAACCCCACTAGCCAGGAGGCGGTGCCCCCCACCCCTTTCTCTCATTTTTACATGTGCAGGCCACATGCGTCCTTTGCCCGGTAGGCCAAATTTTGCCAGTCCGACGCTGGTTGAGCCCCAAATAATGTATGGGCTCCGCTGCTAAGTTTTTGAATAATATTAACAGTGGTAAGTTTCTTTTCAAATAAACTGATAGCAATCGATTATTTTTATTTCGAAGAATGCATGTCGCAAAATGCTTTGACAATCTACTTTATCGGCTAATAGCCGTTTAACCTGTTTTTCTTGCATGAAAGTTTTATAAAGTGCTTATTTTTTCAAGGGTTCTTGGGTTCTCTTCTCGGGCTGGTTTCACCAAATTCTGTGCAATTTATTACCAGTTTTGTCCTTATCTATTAATGACCATACTATATTAATTTAACTCAACTGCTGGTCAAATTCATGTCTTTTAAAGTTTTGTGCCACGTTAGGTAAACCTCGACCTCCATTTGCACAACTTTACATGTACTAACTTTTCTATTGTCTTTATTTATGAAATTGTTAACTGTTAGGTTTTCTTACATACATTTATTATTATGTTTATTGAAATCATTTTTAGGATACTTTTATACAATCCTTATCTAACTGCTTTAATATTTTCACAATTTATTCATCATAATGTTGCATAGATTTTATTTTATTATATTTATTTTAGAACAAAAATCAAGTTAAACAAGAATTCTACGTAGATACATTATTTGTGAAAATGTTCAAACGTATGACCTAAAGTAAAAACATATTTTAATTGAATCACATTGTGCATGCTATGTGGGAGATACTAGTCGGTGTACATTACTGTCACCTATCGGGTTATGAATACAGATTGTTCATAAATGACAGAAAAATTCTCAATAAGTATTTTAGATTGCATTTCTTTTCTTAATCATTTTGTATTAAAATATGATACTGTCTAGGAACATCCTTAAATACACTATTTTAAAGTACATAATCAGAATTGCATTTATTCAAATACTACATGGAATTTCTTTAGAGTGAAACGTTTGCGAGACTAACGCAGTTCCAGCCAAAGTTCTCGCAGAAGTTTCAATTCAGACAACAATATTTTCCTATAAAATGATAATTCCGCAACCCTCCATCGTAACTCCAACAATAAACAACGTCGTCAACACCGCCACCTTAAAGCGACTTTCTGCATTCTTGTAGCCACCTCGTAAAAAAGTGAAGTGGTGATACAAGAAGTTGTTTGTATGTGTTAAGGGACTGATGTTTAATTCAACATAGATTAAAGTAGTAGGTTAATCTCAGAGGAAAACCACGAGGTTGCTTGATCTCCCTGTCCCACGGCCAACAGAAACCACCACTTTGAAATATTTAGCACCGTCCTGACGAAAGTTCTTTCCACTTGCTCTAAAGCAAAATTAAAAATGCAGGGCACCTTCAGACTTGCCGGGGTGCATACACGGCATTATTTATTCACGGTTCTCGTTTAAACATTTTTTTGTACCGGATGGTTTTTAATATCTCCGAACTTAAAAATGCAAAACGCACAATGATCGACTTGTTGCCAGCCAGTGCGATCCTCAAATTTGAAATGGCACTTTCACGGAACAATATCGAATAAGAATTCAGGATCATAACACATAATATCGCCCCAGGAATAAAAGCTCGCAGCTTCATCTACTCCGCGTCCTTCTAAAAAGAAATTTAATACTAAACGACAGCATTTATTATTCCAACCTTCGCTATCTCTCCAGCTAAACAAGTTGTCAATTCCTTCGACAATAGTTCAAAGAAACGGCAGAACACTGGGGAAATATGTTTACGAAAGTGTTGATAGAATGAAACCGCATTAACATGATGTTATTGTGACTCGGCTGAAATTGAAATGTTAATACATTCGGTTTACATGTCTGCAGTTTGGGATATATCCATAGTTCGCCTCTCAATGCTGAAGTGGGAGGAAAATCGTTTTGCAGTCGAAAGTCGAACTTGAAGAACCTTAACGTCGCATTGTTTGTTAAATGACGCTGTCAGAATGAAATTGTACAGTATGTTGCAGAATATAGACTTTTTCTGTATTATTTCATACTGTATGTGTTATTAATTCAATTTAATTAAAGAGCAGCAGGAGTTGCTGGTTTGTCTTTCACAAACTCCAGCCTTTCACATTTTACATATAAATTTTTTAGTTTTATAATTTCAGTCGGCTAGCATAATTTCAATAAAATATTATAATCACATGACGACGAGATGTTGTCTGGTATTCTAATAAAATTTATTGTTTTAATAATAATGAGCACTGTGTAAATGTCAGCTAAAGCCTTCGTTGAAAATACTCAAACTACAAAAATCTACAATTGCTGCAATGCGAATAATACATAGCTATTCGATTCCTGCCGTAGAATCCAAAGGTTCATTTTGTATTGTTAAGTTTGTTGACAACTTGATTTTCGTTAGAATGACAACTATATCCGGCTAAAAAATCTCCGCTCGAATAATTACTTATGATAAAAAGTAATTTATATCCAGTTACTTTAGACTGAGCATTTAATTAGCTTCAAAATATCTGCTACGAATTTTTAACAATAATGTACAATGTCTTAAATTAAAATATGTATTAAACATGTTCCAATCCAAGCTGACATTTAATATTGAAATATTAAAATTTCAACAAAATATCCTTATAAATTTCACAAATCGCAATAACATTACTTTTCGAAGTAAATAAATTATTGTATTGGTGCAAGTTCTTCATTGATACTTTTATAAAGTTCTGACGGTAAATACCAATTGGTAAATTTGATATATGTTGCTATGTTTTCATCAGGGCACAAATTATTGTATAGCCTTTTAAATCAAACACATTAATTACGCAAGTAAAAGTACAATGTAAAAGAAAGATTTAGCAAATTAGTAAGAATAATTGATAAATAGCAATGCGTCCTCCACCAGTTAGGACGCAATATAAAAATGATTCTAAAAATAAATCAATGTTTGTAGTCAAACATAAATGCAACAATTTCAAATTTAATTCAAAGCCAGGAAGGTTAATATATCATAAATTATTTGAAACATACAGCACCAAGCTCTAGTCGTGAGTAGCAGTGCGTGTATTTTCGAAGTACGAACATATGTGACCGGTGCACTATACCGTTCGGGATGTGTTTTTTTCAATGTCTCATGAGCACAGCACACTGGCAAAACTACCTGGAGGTCGTGCAGCACATATTCGAGGCGCTGGTGATAACAAAACCACATAGGGCAGGCACGTAACCCATTACCAGGCAGTAATATGGTCCAGGAACTGCACCAGAGTACGAGTGAAGAAAGGCAATATTCGAAGGTACTGTAGCTTCCAGCAACAGGCCAAATTTGGTTACCAGTACAAAGAAACATCGCTGCAAGAACAGTAACCATGCGAGAGCCAGATATTGTAATATGAGGTCAAAGTTACCTGAACTGCTATATCTGGGTCAACTTCAACGGAATTAGGTTAGTGGGGCAAGCTAATACTTTCAGTAACAGATTCATATGGACAGCAACGAGATGGAGGCTCGAGTTTGTTACATTGGCAGTGGTGAACAGCGATGCAGCGGTCTGCAGCTTAATAATTCAGCAACCCTTCGGATTTTTCGGTCCAGAATTGGCTCAAGGACGCGTCAACCTGAAGATTTCTGTGCGGATATAAACTTTAGCATAATTTAAAAATGTAATCGTAGTATTTATTAATATGTCAGTTTCGCGCGTTTTAATAATTTATTTCACACGACTTTTATAACAATTTCCTGGAAAATATAGTTATTTTTGCTTTTGATTTAAAATCAGGCGATCGATCTCACGATGCTGGTTGGCCAATGGTAGATAACCTGACGTAATGTAAGCCAAATGGGGTTTTATTTAAACAATTTATGTGTGTTTTGGGGTGTTAAACTTTCAGGTAGTATAAAAGTTTTTTAACAGTCTAAGAGCGTCACTTGTTGATTCTCTCTCTACTACTTCAATCCTTGGATTGGTTGTCAGCTTTCCACTTATTTCGATCAGAAGTAATTTTCTTCACCTGCATGTTTGATAACTTGTTTCATGAAATCAAGACGGGGTCTTCCTACGGGTCTGCTTCCAGCTCTAGTTCATTCTATTGTTTGTATTATATAAGGATTATTTCTACACATGTGTCCTATGCATTGGTGTCTTCTTTGTCTTAATGTGTTTATTAGTTGTCTTTCTTCTCCTATTCTTTCTAGAACTTCTTTGTATGTAATTCGTTCTGACCATTTAATGTTCAGCATTCTTCTCCATACCCACATCTCGAAGGCTTCTAACAGACTTTCTTCTTTTTTTCCTATTGTCCATGTCTCTGATCCGTATAGTACTGTGCTCCAAATACAAGTCTTAGCTAATTTTGTTCTTGTAGATAAGTTTAGGTTAGTGGATGAGAACAATTATTTTTAGTACTAAATGCGACTAGCTTGTTTAATTCTGTTTTCAATTTCTTCTCTGCTTCTGCCGTCTTGGCGTATGATGCTGCCTAGATATTGAAAAGATGTTACTTGTTTGAGAGTGTTAATATTTACATTCAATTTTTCTGGTGTCCTCGATCACATCATTACTTTCGTTTTCTTTTTATTAATTTTCACCTTGTATTTCTTCTGAAATATCTCATCTAACCATCTTTGTAAATTTGTCTCATCTGCGGAAATAACAGCTATGTCATCCTCTAAACGTATAATTTGTATTCTTTCACCGCCCACTATGATACCTGAACAAATTTCTTTGCATTCATTTATAGCCTGCTCTATGTATATATTGAATAATGTAGGTGAGAGGTTGCAGCCTTGTCTGACTCCTTTTAGAATTTTTGCTTCTCATTGACAGTCGTCAATTTTTATTTTAGCTTTCTGGTTTTCATACAACTCTTTAATTAATCTTCTGTCTCTGTAATCCACATGTATTGTCTTCAAAATGTCCATCGTAATATGCTAATTTACGTTATCAAGCGCCTTTTTTATATCAATGAAGGCGATATATACATCTTTATTCACTTGAATGCTTTTTTCAATTACATTTCTGAGGCAGAATATAGCCTCTCTTGTACCTTTGTCTCTTCTGAATCCATACTGATCTTCACTCAAATTGCATTCTATTTTATTTTTAATTCTGTTGTTGAAAAATTTTTGTTAGCATTTTAGAGGCGTGCGTTAACATGCTAAGAACTCTATAGTCTTCGCAACTGGTTGATTTGTTATACTTTTTTTTTACCATTATGCTTTTCTTAAAATCTGTAGGTACTTGTCCTGTTTCATATAAAGTATAAAGTTGTTTTTCGTTTAAAGCTTGCAGTAGTTCTCCCACGATTTTGTCTCCAACATAGGCTTTCCCTGTTTTAAGTTCTTTCAGGGCTTTTATAAATTCATCTTTTGTTATGGGTGGACCTAGTTGATCTCTTTCTATGTCATTTTCTATTTATACGTATATTAATTTCTTCATAAGGTGAGTTCTAAAGTTTTTCTGCATATCCTTTCCAGTAGTCAGCTATTTCTTTGCTTTCAATGAGGTTATTGCTTTCTTTTGATTTAATAACCCTATTTCTACATTAAAATGTTGTGAAATGCTTTCTTATTAGTTGGTATGCCTTTTCCATTTTTCCTCTCCTGAAGTTATCAGTAATCTCTTCCACAAACTTGTCGATCCATTCTTCTTTTGCTTTTTTTATTACTTTATTGATTAAGTTTCTAAGTCTATTATATTCACTTTTATTTTTGTGATTTTTAACTTTTCTTCTCTTTTAGATCAGGTTTATGATGTCATTGTTTATCCATGGTCTCTGTGGTTTATTCTGTCTATAACCTATTGTCATCTTTGATCTCTGTCTTAATATATTCCCATTACTTTTACTGTCTGTTTAAATGTTCTTTATGATTTATGTCATATATCATGCATACCAAGTTGTGATCTGTTAATATGTCTGCAACGGGATATGTTTTACATTGTTTAATTTGTTTTCTGTGTATTTTTCTTGTAATAATAATCTTGTGGTATCACCTGGTTGGACCCATGTGTCCCTTCTTCGTTTACGTTGTTGGAAAAGTGTATTTACAACTATGAGTTCTTTTTCTTTACAAAAGTTTATAAGTCGTTGGCCGTTTTTATTTCGGTTTTCTAGCCCGTAATTGCCTGTCACTTCTTCTTGTTCTTGTTCCCCCACTACGGCATTCCAATCTTCTCAGACTATAAGATTCTCTCTTTTTTCCACATATTGTAGAAGTTCTTCTAACTGTGCATATACTTCTTCAGCTTCTTCATCTGTATATTCCGTAGTTGGCATATACATGCTAGGTCTGTTGGCTCAGCTTCTATTTTTACCAAAATCATTCCATTATTGTAAAACAAGTAGCTTTTAACTCTTTCTTCCCATTGTTTTTGTAGTATTATTCCAACCCCCGTATTTTTATTTCCGTCTCCTGAATATAGAATTCGGTAATCATCACTCCAGAACTCACCAACGTTTGACCATTTAATTTCACTAATTCCCATTATTTGTTTATTTATTGATTGGTACTTGATAATTACGCGCCACTCATTACTTATTATTGACTTCTGAATAATTACACGTCAGTTCGTACTAGTCACTTGATAATTAATTGCCGTAGAAATGTAAATAACATTTGGTGCTTGATATAAACCATTCACGTTAAAAAGTTGGTACTGAAGTGTTTGTTTTTTATTTACACAAGTGGAATTCGCTATTCAACTAGTGGATATCTAAAATAAAGTGTATAAAGCTACCTAATGAGTCCAGAGCACGTGCACATTAGAACTCACCTCCAGTAAAGGGCAGCAGCACACAGAATCAACATCGTGCATTTTTTCAGCAGCATCCATCCTTCCGGAAGCGATATATACTCCATTTTGATTCGACGCACCTCGTCTAGTCTTCCCATAAAAAAGTTCAGAGCCGTACGGTAGGATTTTTGCCTTATTTTTGCATTGCATGTTATTTATTACGTGAAATTATTAAGTACTCCTTGTCATGTTTGTAAAATGCAATTTTTTAATACCGAAACTTCACCAAAGACGTAATTTTTCTTTGATCTTATATAACCTATAGAAACTCGCGATTTGAAAATTAAATTATTGCCTATGTTATGAAAATTAAAGAATTGATTTTAATGAGAAAAAAATCGTTTGAATTTCTGAGTTACATGCAACGTTAGCAGCATTTGTTTTTCTTAAATAAAATAACACCCGTTGGTAGTATTCCAAGCCGTTTAACATTGTATTTTTAAGAAATAAGCTAATAATCACTGGCAAGGCAAGCGTAGTCCTGAGTTTATAGCAACGTTAGATCCTGTGGATTATTTTTTATGATAGGTACGGTGCTAATACAAATTACTCAATCTAGTATTTTTTACATAATTAATAATAAATTAATTAATAGCTGGGATATCACAGCAATATTTATCAAGTTGATTAAACTTATTAATAAACGAAGCAAATAGGTACCTGCCATTATAAGAAACTATATAGTTGTAGATATAAAGTATTGTACCTATTTGACTTGCACATAATAGCTTTATTACACTTGAATGATTATCATACTCGCCTTCGGCTAGTGGGTAAACCCTTGTAATACGTAGATTATATGCTCCTTAAATGTATTGAGATTATTTCCGCCAGAGAGAGAGAGAGGGGGAGAGAGAGGAGGGGAGGGAGTGAGGGAGAGGGAGAGAGAGGGAAGGAAAGCAGTTTCCATATAGTTTCTTTGAGTCATTTAAAATTTTTTTTAGTAAGTAAACGTTTCGGAAAGAAGGTTCCTTATTAACAAAACAATGCATTAATACATTACAAATTAACAAATTGAGACATGGATTTTCTTTTTAAGTGCTTTTAAAACGGCGTTTTATATGAAGAGGTATGGAGTACGTTTTACAAGCACATATTTGCATTTTATGTATTCCCGATTACCATTCACTTTTATCACTTCTACGAGTAACGTTTTGTACCCTGAAAAACGAAACTATTTCTAAATACATATTTGAAAAGTAAATTCTAGATGTCTGCTTATTTAACTTAAATGGTATTTATAGAGTCCCTTGCTCTTGTAATGCTGTATACATTGGTGAAACAGGTCGTTCGGTGAAAACTCGCATCTCTGAGCACCAGCGCTGTGTCAAGTCAGGTCTCGTTTCATCATCGGCCATCGCCGAACACCAACGCGATACTGGTCATAAAATCCTTTTTGATGAAACTTCCATCATCTGCAAATCCCCATTCTTCTTTAGCAGAAAGATTCGCGAAGCCATTGAGATTTGCAAACACCCTAATAATTTCAATCGGGACGAAGGCTTTCCCCTTCCTTCTATGTGGAAAGTGCTAATTCCTAAGCCCCGCCCTCCGTCACTGAACCGCGACGGCATTTGCTGAAACGCTACGGCGCTTGCCTATAAATTCTCGCTTTTCTTCTTCCGATAGTCAGTCGAGTTTCGCCTCTGACGTGGTTAACACGTTGAGTTACAGTGCTCTTCTGTCCCTTCCCTTTGCAAAGAGTTTCGCCTCTGGCGTGGTTAACACGTTGAGTTACCGTGCTCTTTTGCTTTTTCCTCCTGATGAAGCCCCTTACGAAAGTGGGCGAAACGTTGAGTTCTTCGATCTCAATCATGACACGGTCCAATCCCGGAAGTCGTTTGTTACTCACTTACGTGTCTTCTTCATAAATTGAGATGGATAAGTTATTGATCGCATGCTTTGTTTTAACTCATAATCGTATTGCACAAGTTGTATGCAAGACAAAAACTGAAACTATTGCCTAATAATTGTTATCATTTTCACTTTGAACTTACATTTGATTACTGAACGGCTCGTTAAATGAAAGTGGAATAAATTACACTGGTCCACTAGGTTTTTTCACAAGAAATCTGAATAGTGAATCAAGTGCATTTTTTCATCCTGAATTCAGATATGTAGTCGGAATTTTCCCATGAGGCATAGTTTTTCTGTGAAAGCTACTTTTAAAAATCGGATTTTAACGTTTTCTTTGACCTATCATAGGAACATTTACCTCATATGTAGCTATTTTACCCAAGCTGTATTTAAGGAAATTATTTGTAATATCATGCTGAAGCACCATAAAACAAGACTGTGCAGGTTCATTGATGTTTGGACATGCTCAGGCCTATTAATCTGGAGTTGTGATGTGTCAGTATTGAGCTGACTGTGAGTTTCTTCACTAGTGTAATATTTCCTTCCTTTCTGGTTGGAATTTTTATAGGACCACAAATTCGGTCATTAATGGCTGACGAATATTTTGAAGGACTGTTAAATCCACTGGAGAAAGCAACCTTGGAAGTCATTCAAAAGTTTATGTTGCAATTTTCTTGGAAACCATAAAGCAGAAAACTATCGTGACATAGTGGCTGATCTTCTGCATTTTTATAAAGCTATGGGATACAACATGTCTTTAAAAATGCACTTCTTGGACTGTCACTTAGACTTCTGCCCCGAAAATCTTGGAACTGTCAGCGATGAACACGGTGAGCGTTTTCATCAGCAAATTTCTACAATGAAGAAGAGGTACCAAGGCAGGTGGAGTTCCAATATGCTGGCTGACTACTGTTGGACCAAGAAGAGAGACGTTCCAGATGCAAAATATGCCCGAAACTCACTATCTACCACTGTCTAGGTAACTTAGAATGAGTAGTTATAATTTTGAGTTAGATAGCTAGCGGATTTTTTAGAATATTATAAAATATTCAAACGAATATCACACAAAACTCCTGCCCGATGGGGAAAAACTGAAATGATATTTGAATTCAGCACCAAAAATACTTTTAGAATCTATTATTTTAATTCTTATGAAAGAAAAAAAGTTCATTTTTGTCGACCAGTGTTATTGGAGAAATATACGACAAGGAAAACGTACAAAAATTGTTCAGTTTGGTGAGTTTGATCACTGCTTAAAATTATTACGTGGACTTCTAATACACTTTGTATAAGTAAATTTCTACGATTTTATTAATGCATTTGTTTCGAAGAAGAACCATGGCACAGCGTGTAATGTAGAAAACAAACAAAGGCTGGTGAAATTAGAGGAACATTAAAAATTTACTATCTTGAATAGAATGACATTTAGTTATGGCAAATCGCCAATGATTTCCAATAACGCGACAGTTTTTCAGCCTAGTAATATTTGTATAGTAATGAGCGAGTAACAAAAACCTTGATTTTTGTTTACTACAAAACCTGTAGTATACGTGGTTTGGTTAAGAAATCACCGAAGAAAGGACACATATTTATAAAACATCCAGCACCTAAGTACCCCGTAACGGAGCCGCCACTAAAACTATGAGTTTGATGTAGAACTTCAGTTGATATACCTACAGTTGCTTTTACGTAGTATTTACCACTATGCAGTTGTATGCGACTTCTAAGTAGCTTTACCGGTATTCGAAAAGTCGTAGTTACCTTTGGGGCTACCTTTAAGTTTTAAGAACTTGAAGAACGATTGTAGCAGCCACTAATTCATACTACTGAAGTGCGGCTTCAAGCAGTTTGGCTCTTAAAAATAACGTCGCGGTCACCAAAAGGTATTTCTCATTTTGGTCAAGTGCATGAAATATTGGCTTGGATGGAAAAAGTTAATTTTTGAATTACTGCCCTGAAGAACGAATCCGTATTACTTACTATATTGTCTTATTAACCAGTCGTTCGTTGCTGTCTCGCAGTTCCTATTACGTGCCTGTGACTAAGGACAAAGCACTTTAAAGTTTCTACAATTGTCGCCGATACGTTCTAGCGCCTAGTTGTGCTACCTCCGATAACAGTTTTACTATAAATTAAAATTCAATCAGGGCAGTGATACGTTGCTGCCAACGTCCTTTACAGAAGCACAAATTATAAGTATTAGTTATTGGAAATTCGTCTACTTCATCTATTTGTTTGTTACTTATTTCAAAGGTTCTATTCAGTTTTGAATACAAAGTGAGATAACTCCTCCCGTCAGTGGAAATTTGCACTTTGAGGGCACTGAGTTCTTCATTAAAAACTGCAAATATTAAAATGAAGCACGGTCAAACTACAACAACATGATTTATCGTTAAAACCTTAGTCAAATGTCTCGACAAGTCTAGTCCATAACCCATTCATATCTGTTTACACATCTCTTACTAGTCAGTCGCCCATTGGCATAGATATATTCACAATTCTCGACAGTTCTTTCGTAAACTCTGAATTTTTATCTCTATTGAGTGAAATTCTGCTTTGAATTACAATATTTACGGTTTTAGTAAACTCGGAAGAAGAAATCAGGCAAAGCGTTAAAAGATATTTATTGTAAGGTACTCAAATGCATTTAGCGGAATAAACAGGGGTCACATCATATTCCATACGGAGAAGTATAAATAATTGTTTCTCTCTCAGAATCTCTATACAGAATCGAGGAAATATATTCTTTCTGTGAATGTGTGAATGTGTTACATGGTTGCAATTTACTATAATTTTTAGGTTTTCTAGATCTTTATAACATTAACAATAATAGAATTCAATTATTAATGTAATCATAATTGTTATTTTTATTATAATGGACGTTTATTGAAGGAAATTTGCACCATCTCGAATTCTATATTTTTGTTTCCTCGTCGAACATTAACATAAGGCTGTACTATAAAAGGGTACCCCAACTGCTGATACAAAACCTGAAACTGGTGTGGAATAACCTTCAACATAATTAGAACTCATCCTGGCTTTGGGAAAACTGGTCTGGTTATGTCGGAACTGACCTTAATTCCTAAAAATCCTTAATACCTTATATGAAAAGATTTTTGTGTTTCCAGCATTAAATAGAATATGTATATCATGTAAAAAAAGAAGAACTAGTATATGAAAGAGTTTAATTAATTTTAACTGCGCGGTTGGCCGTGGGTTAAGTACAATAATAGTTCGAACAAAACAGTGCATGTAAACTTACCGCACTACAATCTAGTCTAATACAAAAGACAAAGGAATTTGCAATTTTCAATGGCCTTCCATATGCATGCAGCCAAAGGATATCGAGATACAGTAACTTCGTCGCAATCTACTGATAAGAAGTGAGGTCATCCACAACTTAAAACAGTGCGCAGCTAAATTATTCGAAGGTAAAATACTTTACAGAATTATTTTAAGAAATGCGGTACGTCATAGACACTTTAAAAATGGCCCACTAGTCCCGTTCTGTTAACTCGACATTGTCGAAATTCTAAATAAGCAGGAATTCAAGACCGAGAACTCGGGGTCTATCAAAAATGTCTAGCGTAAAACCCTTTCCTCATGGAAGGAAGATGGCCGCCCATTAAGTGCCGATAACAGCGCCTAGATCGTTAACATAATGATTTTATAACAATCTCCACGATATGTAACAATGTTCTATAGCCACATTTACTAAATAACTGTTATGCTCGTTTTATACAAATAGCCAAATTCTAGAAGACGTTGTAGCACATTCTTTCCAGAATATTTACATTTATAGAAAAGTTTGTCATTTTCCGTGGTCTTCCAACATTTCTACCCTTTAATAGCAGGCATTATTTCTATTAGGATAATTTTACTCATCCTGCTAACACGCACTAGCTAAAGTCAATTTCTCTTATTTGATAATGTAACGTAGAATATTTAATCAGGTGTTTAACTATTTTTATATACGACCACTACTAAAAGTAGGTCTTTTAGCGCTAGCTTGTTTCACTAAAAGTGACGTTTTATAGTTTACCGTGTTTAAAGGAATCAGCTGTTTACTTTTAGCACATGGGCTAAAAGTGAAGTGAGGTTATAAAACTACAATTTCGAACTGCAAGTGAAGTTGTAAAGCTATTCTAGTTGCTTCTTGCGTTACAGGTAAAGCGTTTTTGAAATAATTAAAGCGCTATGTAATGAATACAGTCATATGTGGAGTATCAATAATTACATTTCGTAACTCACCTTGACAGCAGGGGCGTGGCGAAACAATCGCCCGCGCGGCGTAGGCTACTGTTCATTATGACATAAATTAAAAGTGTCGCAGATGCGAACCTTTCTTAAATCGATATTTATGGATTAATAACGGTAAAATTAAGGTCGTAGATAAAATATTGTATGCAACGCGTGCTAAAAGTCGTTTATGCGCGAGACAGCCTTCGGCTTCGTTTCATAATTTTCATGTCTCGTGCATAAACGTCGACTTTTAGCACTTGTTGCATAAATAGCTATTAATTGCATCAAATATTAAATCTGTTAAAAAAGCTTCTATTATAACATATTATATAAAAATATCTAATAGGACCTGTATGTAAAGCTGTTTAAAGACAGGTAAAACTTTCTGACCAAATAAAAATCAAATATGAAATGCACAGTCTTGCGCGTTAACGCGATCTGGCTATCAGAAATTCCGCATAACAAAATGTAATTTAAAAAAAAACTATTCTACATCGGCAGATATAAAGAAGAATTTTACAAACCGATGGTACATTCCAAAGAAAGCAGTGTACTTTTACAGAAAAATACCCTTTGTTATGCGGAACTAAAGGTTAAACTAGGGTACTTTAGGATAATAGATCTACCAAACGGATTAATAAACCAATATTTTAAATAAATTTGAAGATCAATACTGTGGAAACGAAAAACTTTTATAAGTAGCTAAGTTGGTTAATTCAATTTGGATTGACCCCAGGAATATGTAGTAATTTTTGTACAGACCTTTTGGTGGCAGCTGTTAATGACTAGTTGGTGTTTTATAGTTTAATTCTCATTAAATATCTCCGAAACGTTTAGAATTACATAAATTGTATCGCAACGCGGGAATATAGTACTGCATTCTAATAATTTCTTAAAACAGATGACATTAATAATTACATCTTGTATAAAATCCAATACTCGGAAATGACATTAAAATAGCTTTGTATTCCACAAGGAACAAGCGATCACAGAACTGATGCAGAAGTCGAGCGTAGATGTATTGAAATATTATAACTTAAATTCGCATAGAAATGTAATTTTTCGCACGTCAAACGCAAAATATGATTTTGATCTCTTGTTCGTCTCTCGAGAGTTGTCTTCAATAAAAACAGTCACTTTATTACGGCAACAGCGGGGCGATTGATGAAATCCAATAACAGCTGTACTTCTTATACGACGCCTATGATTTCTTACTTACTTTGCATAACAATATAAGGAATTTCCTCAGATGTTGGTTTATATACAGGTATGCTCAATCTTCGCGCTCGACGGCGGCGAGCAATAAAATCATACTCGTTTCCGCGCCGTTCGCCGCAAAATTCCACATTTCCTTCAAATATTGTAAATGTTTTGATTACTGCTGTGATTTAAACGGCCCGAGAGCTGAATGATGTACGTTCAAACAAACAACTTCGTACAAAAATAAACTCGCCTAGAGATAATATGTACGCAGATTCAATTTTTTGCTTCCCATACTTCGTACGTGCTACAAAAAGTAAAAAAATTAGAACTGCTCACTTACTTAACCCTACAAATAGATAAATATTTTACTTCTACAGAATCTTAGTTTTTATAAACTAAGACAACCTACACAAATACTTTATACATAAAATATACTGTACATCATACTCAAAAAAGGGGAAAAAGCCATAAGCATGTCGTTTACATAAATGCATATTACGAATTTGTAAACGGTTAAATCGTTGACTCTTCACTTGACTCCATAATATTTGTGCACAATATAATGTTTGGTTGCAGTACGAATTTATTCGTATTAATAGTAAAAGATATAAGGCTGTGAATTACTTCAAAGCCCACTGCCTAAACATCTGTGAATACCCAGGAGTGTTCCCCAAATTTGAAGCATCATGTGTTTTGGCAAGTAGGTATAACTTAATTCTAATATGTTTAACCAATCTGAAAAAACAATATATTAAACAAAACGTCAATAATAACTACATTCAAACTAAACAAAACAGAGAATTCGTTACTTTTGTCGACCTAGAAAAATCATTCGACATAGTACTAAAACTTCTTGGCAATCTCCAAGTTCCGAACACAGTAATAGTTATAATTTAAAAACAATACTTCTGTGTTAATGAAGAAGATTGTCAAGAAATAAAAGTGAATAGGCGCATAAGGCAAGGAGATTCTCTGGGTCCGTGCTTATTCGACGTAGTGATAACATTCAAGGATTGCTATTTCAGTTTACTAAACCGATAAATGTGTTAAACATCAAGTTGACAGCGAAAAAAATACAATCAGTGGTACTAAGCAGAAAACTAACTAGATAGGTGCAAACTAGATATCGATAGTCATTTATTGGGTACTTACTTTTAATTATTTGTGAACTGAAATAGATAGCCTAAATATACTATTGCAAGAAGCTCAACAACAAATTTTAAAAGTAAACAAAGTGTCTGGCTGTTTTACAACTAAATATCTAGAAATCTGTGGCAAGACTATCAACTATGCAACTGAAACAACCACAAATAACAAAAACGCAGAGATTAGGCAACATTACAGAGCGATAATAGGTAAGATCAAAATAGAGGAAATTCTAAACGTAGATATAATAAATTGATATAATATCCAGAAACTAATTTAAGTGGATAAAAACTAGGAGAACTGCATGGAAAGACAGGATAATTAAATAAAATAGGAGAATAAGAACTCAACCGCAGAATACCCAGTGAACGACCAAACCGAAGGTGAAAGGACTCGCTGTAAACAATATGCCAAGTTTAAATAACAGGCAAATTGCCTAAAGCTAAAAGTAAAAAAAGTTGTTTTGAGAATGAGCAAAATCTACCTCGTGCCAAAATTTAAGGGGGTTATAGGGGACGAGAAAACAAAAAAAAAATTTGCACATACAATTTTGCTGAACCAGGATGAACGGATTTGTCGGTTTCGGTATATTTAGACAAAATTTGGCTGTCGATTCTCAGAGATCAGACAAGTAGATCGTCAACTATCAGTGTCAAGCAATTTAGTTCAAAATGATCGCTTTTCAATTCCAGTAAAAAGCTGTTTTCTTGTTTATTTTGAATTTTAATTGTTAATTCGTTCATAATGAGGACAAATTGTTCCTCGAAAGGAATCGTTTTAATTTTCTAAGGTGGCAAATGCCCAATAAACAACATAAGCTGTTATTTGTTCTCGTCTTAGTAACAACTTTATTGGTGTACTGCTACTGTTTGTTATCTAGAAACGATCACAAATTCGTTAAAACCCCTCACCACACAAATAGTGCACTTCCATTTGTGATTTGGTCACGAGTACTTCGTTGCCTTTTCGCTGTGTAAGTTTTTCGTAGCTACCGATAATGACAGCGTGGCTGTCGAAATACGTATTTAGCAGTTGCTAAATATTTGTGTGGTGAGGGGTTTTAACGAATTTGTGATATTTTCAAACCACAGGCACCAGCAGCGTTTTAATCTAGAAACGACGTAAACATACTGGAATCATACATTTTTCAGCCCGGAATTACGCCAGAAAGCATTATTTTTTGTCCGATCGAACACATTTGTTTGTGTCAAAAATAAAGTACTATTTTTTACACAAAAACTATTAGCGTTATGACAAAGCTAAAAGCTCTACAAGTTTTTAAATAAATCAGGAATTGCAGAACATATTTTTGTATAATCAAATTCTAGTACAGTAAAAAAATAGAGCAAAAACATTTCTAAGAGTTGCTAGTTTCGCCACAGGTTTCGGAGGGAGTGCGTTTTGTAATGCGCTCGTTGGGACGCCCGCTCCATGAGACACATTAATTTGAAGGCCTGCAGTGCTAATATGTAAATATACTCCGTCAAATCGGTTCTTTCAATGTGGTAGGGCCGTTATCATATTGTGTTACTTATACAATGATTCATAAAGAGAATTCGCAAGGGAGACGAAGATTAAATACTGCGAAGTCAGGTATTTATCAATAATTACCGTTATTAAAGGGTGCAAATAAGGCAGAAAACGTCGATAATGTGCGACTTCAGATTTAAAGATGAGAAAGCATAGAAATTTGCATCTACGTCCTACGACTCCGAAGCCGGTTGCGGTACTAAAAGTAAGATGATCAATGCCCGCATATCACAACTAGTGAGCAGCCCACCCACTCGCCTTAAATATTAAGTACCGAAACCACGATTGTGGAGGTAAGGAGGTAAGGCAGTCGTCGGTGTGATGCTAACCACATCATCTAGTACACCGTAAAAGGTGTGCTAAATGATTGGGTTTGGGATGGTACAATCGGCGGCCTTAACCAACCCCGTCTCAGGCCTAATTCCTACATGAAATGTCACTTCCTGAACTATACTTTACTTCTACTTTATAAAAGACACAACATTGATATTTATATATTTCGTATAGTCCACGATTTAGTATGATCATACAAACGACTGCTGCAAGTCTGTTTAATATATATTTTTATTTATTCCTGTAAATACAATGTTTAATTTACATTAAACAGATGTAAATTTACAGTAAAAATTTACGAAATATCATTCACAATTTAAAAGCCAGTTTTGCTTCATAATCAGTGGTTTAAAGATCGCTATCACAACAATAAGCATATTATATTACGACATGATATAGAACTTCGAGTTCATCGCACGACCTCGCAGACAACGCGAAACTATAATTGCTTACTACTTATTTTGCAATTTTATAATCGTTCTAGTGAACTATACCTTTGCACTTTGAAATGTTTTTATTTAGTATCTAAGCAGTATTGTATAAAAGCCCATTTATTTTTTTAATAAAATCAATCGACATTTAATGTTGTATCATTCGCATCGTTGCTGCCCTCTTCTAAGCCATAATTCATAAAACGTGAGGCTGCGTTTTAAGGGTAGCAACATTATCGTCCCTTTAACTGACATTGACTAAGTTGTCTTAAAACAGGAATGCAGTCTCATATCTGTGCTTAAATATTAGGGACAAAGAACCAGTGCAAGTAACAGAAACATGATCCAGTCTCCAGGCAATTCTGTTCAACAAATAAGAAGAAATAAAAAGAAATAACTAACGAAAATACCCATAAATGCATAAAACAAACTTAACTACAGGGTAATTCAAAAATGGCGCATTTCCCCTTGGGGGTTGTTGGGGACTACTAGCGGAGTACGGGAAAAATCACAAAAAAATCTTTACAATCATTCCCCTGAAATATTAACAGCTGAAGATGCATTTTGAAATAAGCTATTTATCAATATCAAACTTCAGGTTTTGGTGCCTAGTTTTGAAAACTAAAATTTTAGGTAAGCTTGATGAAACTGTCAGTTTTTTGAATTGGGATGTTTAATAACAATAAGAATTTTCGATTCAAACGTTAAATTTAAAAAAAATATTGGTGAATAGCTAATTTCAAAATGCATTTTCAGCTGTTAATAAGGCAGAGAAGTGATTGTAAAGATGTTTTTTGTTATTTTTCCCGTACTCCGCTAGTAGTCCCCAACAATCCCTCCAGAAGAAATGCGCCATTTTTGAATCACCCTGTATACCTTTAAGGTAGCTTAACGAATTCAAATCTATCACCGCTTCAAGAAAATTTAAGCCGGATTTGAATCCATATTCGCCTCGTTGCGAAACCAGGAATTTACCCAATTCAGCTACCCAAGTGACCCATATCAGATATAATCATAAATACTTTTTTCTGTCAGTAAACTATAGTAGTTTTAATACCGGGTGGCCACAAATATCTGTGATCCCATCCAAGGAATTAGCTAGTTATAAATGTTAGTTAGCATTATATTTCAATTACCTATAATAATAAATTGTAGGAATCTGTAATCATTTTGATACCTAGGAATGTCAGTTGCGATGACATGAATGACATCTGATATTTAGATTAGATAGTTGAATTCATAATTTTTTAAAGCGTTGCCCATTCCAAAGGTAATGCGATCACAGACATTTATGGCCATCCGGTAAAGGTATGACTGCTATACATGGAAGGTTTTCAAACATTAAAATGTTAATTAATGAGTTTTATAATACCTGGTTTCATATAATTTAAATGTACTATTTATTTTGATAATAGGCGGCATGGAATGATGCAAATGGCCGGTTACAAATCGGTATTACAAAACGATTGGCATCGTTAACTCAAACGAGAATAGAATTGCTGTATTCAAGAAACAGGAAAATATCAGAATCTAAAGTTCTCTAGAAATACCTATATAATACACTATAACTATTTCACTAGAGAACATAGCTTAAATAATGGTGAGAAACAATAAATAGAGATATAGTATTGGGCAATGGACGATGTTAGAAATATCTATTTTGTATACTGAAGTAAACCACATTGAACAGATAAAAACTGCGTTCGTTAAAATCAAAAACCTGTCTTTTTCAGTTTTACTCCATGATCCAAACAGTTGGACACTCATCTAAATCACATGTAAATAATACGTAATAAAAACAATAAAAAGAAGAAAGTTATAATAACGCTACAGAAGTAATGAGACACGAACCGAATTAAATTCTATTAGTGGCAGCGTAAGAAGAGAGAAGGAAAAAATCTGTAAAGGGCTTTACTCACAACTTTCCCCGCGAGTGGACATTGTGATCCTAAGCGATTTTAAAAATCAAAAGAAAGTAGGAGTAAAAATGTATTCACGTTCGTAATAATACTGAAACAATAAAAGAAAGTAGACTATAAGTAATGCGAATTAAAACAATTTCAATTAAAAAAAATTACCGGTGTTGGCATTCGAACTACAGCGACTGCGAATGAGATTTTAACTCCGTCCGTCTGATCCACGAGCCCATCGAGGACCTCTACTGGCTCTGCGATGCGCCGCGCTATTACGCAGAAAGTACTTATTGTTGTCTGTTTTTAACTGTTTTACATTTACCCTGTATCATTTGGGTTCCATTTTCGTCAAGTGTAAAGCTTGAGCTATGTGCAAATTATTACTTTTATCTATTTATGAGTTAAAGTAAAAATTAACAAAAACGTATTTTTAAGGTGTTCCTTTTTCTCAACGGTAAAAACCTGAGCTATATTCAAAGTATTACTTTCATTTAAGTAATGTTAGTTCTTGAGTAAAAATAGGAAAAATTTTATTTTTTGAGGTGCTCACCCTGAATATATATTTTACCGAAATGTTCTCGGCTCCATGCCAGGAAGTTATATAATCTGCTTGTAACATATCGTCTTCCTTCAACAAACAATTTTTAAGTTATACTGGTAACATACAGATTTCATCTTAAAACCCTGAAGTGTGAAGATCTGAAGAAATTTCAGAAGGTGATTCTTTTCTAATTATAAATGTATATATAATTGTAAAAATTAGCTGAAAAACGAGATACGTCATAGCTCCGAGAATAAAGGAATGGAAATAATGTCGTTTTACTATTCGGAGTAGTATCAAGAATTCAAATATCCTTAAGGGTAAGGTAACTAACCACTGTTAGAAGAAGAAGAAGAATGTAGATTAAGTGTTATAAAATAGTTGTAAGATTAATATTAACATAAATTGTCCAATAGTAGGTAATACAAAAATATGAATGAGTACATTTGGGAGACGGAATATCGAACAATGTCATTGCAACTATAGAATCTATACATCTGTATTATACAGGATATAATAAATTGAAAGACTTACAGAAAGAAGTTCACAACTACCTAATTTTGTCATAAACACAGTTTCTTGGATTTTTGGTCATAAAATGGGAACAGAAGTGGCTTTCTTTAGCCTTTATAAGTTGTTAGTTCCGCTTGATAATTCCACCACCATTGCAGTTGGTGCTTACAGAATAGGAATTTTTCTTTTTTTGAATTCGGGGCAAGGGAACAGGTCAGTTGATGGCCAAAAATAATCGAGCAATTAGGTTGCGTGAGATGTGTTATCTGTTCGGTAAAATTATCCGTTTAAAAAGCCTCTTACCGTACTGATTTTGCAAGTTACGACAATTGTAGAATATATCCGGCTACTAATGAAGATATCGAAATGAATGCATTCCTGGAAGAACTAACCAATTGAATTTATAATCCTGCCACCCCAAAGTAAATAAACAATCGTATTAAAAATGAAATAAATCCTAAGAAAGCAATAAGTTACGACCTGGTGACAGGACAGGTCATAAAAGAGTTAACTCGAAAAGGGGTGGTTGTGGCAACACAACTTTTCAATACTGTGTTTAGATTAAAACACTTACCAGCACAGTGGAAAATAGCAAAAGTAATTGCGATAGAAAAATCGGGAAAACCGATAAACGAACCAACTTCGTACCTACCGATTAGTCTTCCGCCGATACCTACAAAGATTTTAGGAGAACTTTTACCGAAAAACTACAAGACAACATCGCCGATCGAAATTTAATTCCCGATGGTCAATTTGGTGTTAGAAGTAAACGTTCTACAATTGAGCAAATGACACCATAGATAGACATTTGAGGAAAAAAGCTTTTGCTCAGCAGTTTTCCTCGATGTCAGCCGATCCTTTGACACGGTTCGGTATCAACAATTACTTTATACATCCTCAAATCCTACTTGCAAGAAAGATTTTTCCGAGTAAGGTATAAATCCGAGGTTACATCTTTACACCCAATAACTTCAGGAGTTTCGTAGGGAAGTGTGCCTAATTTTCACGATTGATTTTCTAACAAACAATTATGTCACGACAACAACATTTGATGACGGCACGGCAATAGATATAAAATCCACTCGTGTCTTTGGGAGAAAAAGGTGACCGATTTATTTTTGCACTTCCCGATCACCTACCGACCTGAAATTCTGAACAGACAGTTCCTGAAACCCAAGGTTGATGGTAAAATCCCAAATCCGGAAAATTCAATATGGAGGAATCCAATATGGCGGCTTTAGGAAAAGTCGGCTTTTTACGTTCCGACCCCTTCTAAACAACGTAAAAACTCTGAAATTTTTATAAGAGTTAGTCCATACTACAAGGTCAGCCCTTAGCGTCAAAAATTACTAAAATAGTACATGTGGGTTGAACTATAAGAAATGAAATGAAATGCGGGTCGATGGTAAACATTTTCACTCAGTAGAGAACTTTTTTTAATCGCTTAACCAATAGTTTTTAATGACTTAATATCTCCTCCAGGTCCAAATTAACTTTTAAAATCAAACCCGGAGAAAGTCATGGGGAAACTTTCGAAGATTCCGTTTAGACAAGTGGAAGTTTGGAAAAACTATATGAATCTGTTAGATAAACAAAATTTTTGGGCAAGTTCTCGGGCCCAATTTACACATTTACAGTAGGTACGCCTGACGGACAAAGGCCATACTAGTTCCAACTATATATCAGAGTCGAGAAAACATCAATAAAATGGAGAAATGGTCCAAAAGATGGCGTATCGGAATAAACAAGTCCAAGTCTGCTTGAACGGAAATCTCAACTATTCCACTTCTGCCGTACTATGTCGTCTTCAAGCCAGTTTCGACGGACTACAGCTGTAGAGCACGGCATAAGAAACCAACAATGCAATCCTCGAAGTGTTTCAATCAAAGTTACTACATTTTATGACTGATGCTCCCTGGTTAGTGACTAACGACATTTACAATGACCTCGAAGTGTACTAAATTAATAAAGTGCATGCTAACATATTAGCAATAAATTTATTAGACAATAGTCAGCACACCAAATACTTAAAACGAAAGACGCCACTAGATTTGGTATATAGTCTCTAATAATTGGTAATTTGTAGCTTGTAGGTTTTTTGTAACAGACGATAGTATTTATATTATAATTTCTACATGGAGAGTGTTGTTCATTGGAACACCCCGCGTCATGTCATTTTTGTACAGTCAGCGTATTTGTTTATTGTTTTTAGGAACAGATTACATAGTAAATTTATCACAAAAAGAAAGTAATCGGAGTAGTATCAAAAAGTCAAGTATCATTAAAGGTAGCTCCACCTATTGGAAGAAAAAGAAAAATGTAAGATTAAATGTTATAAAATAGTTGTGGGATTAATATTACTACATAAATAGTCAAGAGTGATGCCAAAAAGATGATCAGTGCATTTGAAACAAAAATGTTACAAATAATACAGACTCTGAGAGATAGCATATCGAGAAATGTATTGTATATAAAATGTAATAAAACGAAAGATCTACAGAAAAAAATGTTCAACAGCCTAGTTTTGTCATAAACGTGCTTACTTGGATTTTTGGCCATAAAATGGAAATAAATAAATAACTTAAGAAAATATAATATATTTCTCGACTACACATGTGTTGCTAATCTTAAATCGAAATCTATTCTAATTGACATATTCAGAAATTGTTATATCGATTTGGAAATGTCTGCCACCATTGAATTTGTCGCATATGGAATAAGAAGGGGCATTTGTTTTGTTGAGTTCAGGCCGAGGAAGCAGATCAGTAGTTGGCCAGATATAATCAAATAGCAAGGTCGCGTCTAGTATGCTACCTGTTCCGTAAAGATAACCATTTAAAAAGCTGCTTATCCTGCTGATTAGGCAAATTCACGACCAGTTTGTCGGATATAGCCAACTACTAATCTAAAATTCCGAATTTCGTCTCGCTTGAGTTTCACGAAATTTCATATCGACCTCCGATTGGATAAATAGAAAATAACACCGTATATTGTCCCACTATCCATCTATCGTTCTGCCACCAATCTGTATAGAAATGCTAATTGTTGCCCATTCTTGCGACGACGCTCTGAAGACGCTTCTCTTACATCACGTGTAGAATTGACGCTCATTTCCCTCTGAATACCTTTGTAGCTGTTCATTTTGCTCCCGTTTGCGAGCCCGCCGTTACTGCTCAACTTTTGGCGGCTTTCGAGCCATCATTTGCCGGTTAAGATCTGTGCGCAGCCATGGAGAACACCGTGGACTTGGTTTTGCATCTGTTCCTCGTCCAGTATAAAGTGACCTGCATTCCAGCTAAGCTGAATATGTTTTTATTATTTCGAGCTACATATTTAATTTACCGCGAATTGAAAATGTAGTAAAAGGAGATTTTGATAGTGTAAACTATCGCTAATTTCATATTGTTATGTATGTTTATAAGCAAGTAGGCTCGCTGGCATGATATAAGTTTTAGGACACATTGTTGTGCAGTAAATCCTTCAGCACTCTGCGCGAGGTTGCCTATATTGTGGAAGTACAAATGCAGACAAACATCTGCTAGGACTGTGCTTATCTCGCGACGTAGTAGAAATTCTTTCGATACTGTTTTGAAACCCTTTTTTGTTGCGGTCACAGCTTAAAGGCTGACTAGCTTCAATGTATTTTAATGAATGTTATCTATAATATAATTTTCCTTAATGTGTGTTTGTCTGTCTGTGGCACCACATAAAATCTCACGTTCCGGCTTCACAGATGTTTATATTTGTATAGGTTTTGTTTTTCTTATCTTAGCGCTCGGCTCGGAGGTTGACCTTTCGCGTATCCTATTTCACGTGCGCGTAGCGCGCAATTTGCTTGTCTTAATAAATTTCTGAAATTTACAGTATCATTTTATTTTGTAAAGCTCAGTGCAGCTCCGCAGATCATGAAATATCGTAGGTTTCAAATCTCGGAGCTGAATACCGCACACTAGTGGTGGAGGTTTTCCTGGGTCTTCCAGTTTACCATTGCCATCCGAAGCATTATGGTGGAGCTCTAAAATAACAAGAATTTATCGCCATGCCCTTCTAGGTACAACTACTTTAACTATCACGAGCGATTTACTTCAGTCTACCATTCCGCCCACGCCCTTCTCACTAAGCAACCGGACCCCTTTGACATTGTTGCATGTCATAAACGGCGATTTACCTCTGGCATTCATTAATTGCATAACGCATAACGCATCACATCTCGTAGAGGATACATCATTCCAGCAACAAGAATATTCTTTAAGCTCTGGTTATTTTGATGCCTCTTAGTGCGAACTGTGCTCTCCTCGAACGTTTCTTTTTTATTTTAGAAGCTGTTTAAGGTTGTAGTTTATAATACGTGACAGATCTCTGCAAAATGTTGTTTAAGATAATCTCTGAAACTTTTGTGTCAGTTTCAAGAAATTTATTGGAAGTTGGCCGCTTTTCATGCCCAGTAAATAGCTATTTTTGTATTAAGGGGGTGAAGGAGGCGATTTTGGCCCGCGGCGGAATTATAAGCCAGAGGCCCGAAGGGCCGAAGGATTATAAAACGCCAAAGGGCCAAAATCGCCGTTCACGCCCGAAATGCAAACAAGATTTTTTGTAAAATCCACCATAAACCTTTGAAAAATAAATGGCACGATTCGTTCTCAAAAATCAAATTGTTGTTGGTTGCCAATGTGATGCTGGTTTTTTAGGCCTTAGGGCGCAAAAGGCATTATTTACGCCCGCAAATTATTTTTAGGCCTTAGGGCGCAAACGGCACTATTTACGCCCGCAAATTAATGCATAAATGACCATATTTTAGTACGATTTTACAAAAAAATTTTTATTTTGTTGTTTATCTTTAGTTTTAATTGTTAATTCATTGACAACGATGACGGATTGTTCATCGAAACGATCGATTTTTAAAGAATAATTTTGTAGGATGGCGAAACTTTCATGTCACTAGAAAAAATATTTTTGTTTATTCAGAGGATATCGGTGATTTTATATTGTCATGCTTTAATTGGCCGAGCGAAGTGGAGGCTTTCGAAACGAATGGGAGAAAAATCATTTCCGGATATGTACGTATGTTCCTCACAAAGGATGGATTTTTAGGAAAATTTACAGAGATGTTCTGTAAAATTTTGGAACGACGGAAACACACTTTGGTTTCACTGCGTGGCAGCGTTCTATGTCAGGAGGCATAATACCCCGAAATACGTAGAAAAATGACATTTCAATTTTGCTAAAAGATGGCTTCAACGATTTTGATCATGTAGACAAGATTTGCCTCCTACTCATAAGTAATACCCGATAGTCATTACCTACCCAAAAGTTTCAGGGAGGTAGATATCTCAAGGGAGGGTAGTCCACATTTCGTACAGGCGAATTAGTCTTCTGAAACCACCCCCCATAACTTGGCCTTGAGTTTAGGGTCAAAGCCACTTTTAAGGTCACGTTCAAGATCAAGACCACGTGCAAGGTCAAGACCACATTCGCGGAAATGGCGACGTTTAAGGGTGGGATGTTCGATATGAAGAGACCTAAATACCTGAAAAGAATTCAAAAGAACAATAATTTCTTTTTGCTAAAAAATGGTTATGACAATTTTGATCATGTTTACACACAAGATCTTCTTCTTACTCATAGTAATACCACATAGTCATTATCCACCCAAAAATTCCAGGGAGGTAGATATCTGAGGGGAGGGTAGTCCACATTTCGTATAGACGAATTAGTAAAGTAGAGTGGACCGTTCTGGAACCACCCCCCTCACCACTTGGCCATGAGTCAAAGCTACTTTTAAGAACACGTTCAAGGTCAAGCCCACGTTTAACCCTTGTGGCCGCGCGCAGGTAAAAAATACCCACACCTAGAGTTAATTGTTCTCACAGACTTATTTTTAAAGTTACGTGCTACCGCCCTTCAGTACCTTCCAAATGGATTGTTTTGAATATGGGTGAGCGGATGGCCTCGCGAGCAAATGCTCGCCTCTCAGGCGGCCGGCCCGGGTTCGAATCCCGGCGGACTCTAAAAGGATTTTAAAAATCGTACGCTCCCCGGATACCACGCTAACATTTGTGGTAGTCGTTAACCCCTAAAACAAGGGAACTTTTCCTCACTTTCAACAGGCAAGGCTAGCCACCTACACGGCCTAAGAGCAAAGAGGGCTCATACAACCACTTTTTATTTAAAACAGGCCACTGGCCTATAATAAGGGGAAGAAAAAGACGCGTGTGACTTGTGCCGTGATTTTTGTAGTGACTGGTATGTCCAAATTGCTCAAATAACAACAATTTGAACATCGACGAACAAGACGAAAATTTAGAAGACGAGTAACAAACATTATACATCTTTATGTTTTTGTGTTACTCTCGCGTTTTTTATTTTTATAATATTTTGTTTGTATTGAAATAAACTAAATAAATATTCTTATTTGTGCACTAAAGCCTTCTAAAACCAATTTGTGCAAAAAACTATACATACTAATAATTAGAGTTTGTAGTATAAGATAGCTAAACTGATCTAACAGACAGTGGGAAAAATCTACCCTGCGCGCGTCTTCATGTGATAAGTATCCGCGAGCGTCCACAAGGGTTAATCTCAAGGCCCCATTCGCGACTAAGGCCACGTTTAAGGCTGGGACGTTCGGTGTGAAAAGGCCTAAATACCTCAAAAACCTATAAATTATTTTTTCTAACAAGTGGCTATAACAATTTTGATCATGTTCACAGACAAGATTTTCATCTTACTCATAAGTAATACCCCTATAATCATTATCTACCCAAAAACTCTAGGGATGTAGATATCTGAGGGTAAGTTAGTCTATATTTCGTACAAACGAATTAGTAGCGTAGCGTGGACCGTTTTGAAACCACCCCTAACCACTTAGCCTTGAGTTCATAGCCAATGCCATTTTTAAGGCCACGTTTAAGGTCAAGATCATGTTCAAGGTCAAGTTCATGTTCAAGCTCAAGGCCACATTCGCAGCCAAGGCCATATTCGCGGTCAAGGCCACGTTTAGGCTGGGATGTTCGGTGTGAAGAGACCTAAATACCTCAAAAGATGTCGAAAATAAATAATTTTTGCTAAAAAATAGCTATTACGATTTTTTAAATTTTCACAAACAATAGTTTCCTCTTATTCAGAAGTGGTAACCCACAGTCATTCTCTACCCAAAAATTGCAGTGAGAAAAATGTCTGAGGAACGGTACGCGTTGCATGGAGACGACCTTCGATGAAAATTTAAGGGGGTATTCTATGAAGCTTTAGAATGATAATACCAGACTTTGGTTTCACTGCGATACATCGTTGGGTGTGAAGAGGTCCAAACACCCAAACTAAATTCGAACAAATGACACAAATTTTTAATCTCAAAAATTACTTAACGATTTTGGTCGTTTTCACAGACAAATTTCCTCTTCCGCATTAGTGATACCCCATAATCAGTATCTACTAAACAATTTTAGGAAGAGTGATATCTTGGGGGGGGGGGGCTTCATACAAACTAACTTCAATGACAATTTACGGGGACGTCTTATGAAGCTTTAGAACTATGGTGCAGACTTTGGTTTCATTTCGGTATGAGAAGTCCCAAATACCCCAAAAGCGATGTCAGTATCTACCCAAAAACTCCAGAGAAGGAGATGTATGGCCTACAAATTTTATTTCCAGGCTGAGCTTATGGGATATAAAAACTGGAGCTACACGAGATCTACTTGTAGCAGAAATACTAGTTGGAGTTTGTAATACACACGTATATATGACTGCTTCCGAAAAGTGTTTTGAAAATCTCCCTAGGTTCCTGGCCCAATTACAACAATTCTGTTTTCTTTATTACACTATCTTAAAAGTGACAGGCAGTAGTTTATAAAGAACAAAAAGTTTATAGCTAGACTATAATGGACATACATAAATCAGTTCTTCTTCTTGTAATGCTTCTCCTATCGGAGGTCAGCGATCAATAGCGCCATCTGTACTTTATTCACTGCGGCTCGAAGCGAGGAAACACTACTTTTTCCGCACCAGTCTCTTAAATTCTTCATCCATGAAGTCTTTATTCGTCCCACACTTCTCTTTCCTTCTATTTTACCCTGCGTAATTTCTTGCAAAATTTTGTATCGTTCATGTCGCATGAAGTGTTCCAGGTATCCTAATTTCCATCGTTTGATGGTAAGTTCTATTTCCATATCCTTGTTTAATCTTCGAAGAACTTCCTCATTTCGCACTCTGTCTGTCCACGGTGTTTTTAGTATTCTACGGTAAATCCACATTTCAAAAGCATTTAGTTTTTTTATTTCTGCTTTATTAACTGTCCAGCATTCTGCACCATACAAGAGAGTAGAAACTATGCAGCATTGTACAAGACGAATTCTTAGATCTAAGTTCAAATTTTTATTGCACAAAATTATATTCATTTTTATAAATGCCTGCCTTGATTGTTCGATTCTACTTCTCACCTCTGTCATGTACGTACATTGATCACCTAGTATGCAGCCTAAATATTTAATTGATCTCGTATTTTGTAATACTTCGAGATTTATTGCTATGTGTGGATTATTCACTTGTTGTTTTGTGATAACCATAGTTTTCGTTGTCTTTATGTTTATAGTGAATCCATAGGCTTCACTTTTTTGAATAACTAAATTCAGTAATTCCTGCATATCATCTCTTTCTTCTGTCAGTAGTACCGCGTCATCCGCGTATCTTAGATTATTAATTATTCTTCCTCCAATCACGACCCCTTTATCACATAGTTCGAGCGCCTCTTTAAATATTGTTTCAGAGTATAGGTTAAACAACAACGGTGACAATACGCAACCCTGGAAGACACCTTTGACTATGTCAAACTCTTCTGATGACTGGTCTCCTATTCTAATCTTAGCTTTTTGATTTCTATACAGATTTCTGATTAGTCTAATATCTCTGTTGTCTAAGTTTAATATAGATAACATCTTTTCGTGTTTTACAGTATTGAACGCCTTATCATAATCGAGAAAACACAAACAAACGTTCTTGTTTACGTCTTTGCACCGTTGTAAAAGAACATTGATTCCGAACAATGCCTCTGGCGTACCCAAGTTGTTCCTAAATCCGAACTCTGTGTCCGTAATGTTTTGTTCACATTTATTGTATATCCTCTGGTGTACAATGCGTAATAGTATTTTAAGAGTGTGGCTCATTAGATGTATTGTTCTAAATTCGTTGCATTTTCTAGCATTTTTTCTTTTTGGTAAGGTAACAAAGGTAGAAATTAACCATTCCTTTGGTATTATTCCTGTTGAATATATATTATTAATTAATTCTGTTAACCTTTTTAATCCAGTTTCAAGTAGCTTCAGCATTTCTGTTGGAATTTCGTCAGGACCCGTCGCTTTCTCTGTTTTTGATAACTGTATAGCTTTCCTAACTTCATCTATCTGAATGTCTGGCCCTTCATCGTTATTGCGTGTTTCATATTCGAGTGATCTGTTGTCATTGAAGAGATTCTGAAGGTACTTTTTCCAAGGTAACATTTTTTGCACAGGATCTATGATTATTTGGTTGTTTTCGTCTACTAATATATTATTTGCATATCGTTTCTGCCATGTTCCTGTCATTTATTTAACTTTCTTGTATAGGTTGCAGAACTTCTATCTCTTGACATTTTCCTCTAATCCATGTTTCCTTAGCAACCTTGATTTTTCTTGTTATTTCTTTCCGTATTTCTCGATATCGTTGTTCATTTTTGTTTTTAAATAATCTGCGTTTCCCCATTAATTCAAGGATTTCGTCATTCATCCGTTCATGCTTTTCTTGTGGTCTACTGAGCTTTAAGTTATCTGTTCCCACTTTATTAATGGTTTCTTTTAGTTGTAACCAATTCTGTTCAATGTTTTCATTTCCTGCTGGTAAGTTTTGAATTTTTTGAGAGAGTTGTTGTTGTACTTTCAGTCTGATTTCTGCGTTTTGTAATTTTCTAATATCCCATTTTTCATTACTTTTTCGCCTGTTACTGTTTTGTATGTGTAATCGGAATTTTGCTACTACCGGATTGTGATCCGATCCCACATCCGCACCAGGATAAGTTAGGAGAAGTTAAAAGAGTAAAATAAAACCGATCCACAGAAGAGTAGGGAGGATGAAGGTGATCATGATCGTATCAACAGCAACCTTTTTATGGTTAAGAAAACGTTATTATTACATTCTAGTATAGTTTGAATTTTTTCAAATTTAAACCTTCAATTCTTTCTCGATGGATTTGAACGTGATTTTTTTTTAAATTAAGTATATATTTACCACAATATTTTTTTTCATATACGAGGTAGTATAAGTATTATATTTTATTTAAATGGGAATACTACGGCGTTTAAAACTCATCAGTAGTGGCAAGTCAATATAACTTCTATAAAAACAGTGACAAAGCTTATCCGCAGAATTAATTGTGTGATAGCTTTACACCACATGGAAAGTATGAGCTTCAAGGAATGCTAATTTTAGTCGAGTTCTTTGTCAAAATCCCCTTCCATCAATTTTCTTAACAAAATTATGCGAGAAGCAATAAAATTTAATGTTCCGCTCAAATCATCAAAATTTGTAGTTTCTGTTGCATAAAATAAAACAAACTTGAGATAGCACCGGATAATCAAGAGTCGTAACACAACTCAAATCAGAATCGATGTTTTTGGTTCGCATTTGCATCCGAGAATTCGGATGTAATCCCATAAAACCATTTACTTATGATGTATTGAAGCGCCGGCTCCTCGCATAGACTTGTGGCGTCCGGACGTTCCAAACAAAATTAATCATAAAGTATTGCCTCCATTTTATAGTAATTATAAGTTCGGTTTTATGTTTTCGCTGCTGAAAGTTGTATTTTTCTTGTGCAGTTCCTCGTCTCCAATTATGAACACCAACTTGCAGCAGCGCCTTAATAGCGGCTCTGTAAATTTACGACGATTTTGTTAAGAGTTTTTATTTCGACGGCCACGAATGCGTGCTATGCAAAAGCGGAGGACGAAATTTCAGATTTTCCGCTGATAAGCGTTTCAGGTGTCCTACTGGGAAATGTTTAGGGTGGATGCTTCGCAAGACCATGTTCATATTGTCATTAGCTGAATGTGAGCAGCATCTGGGTATCGACTTTTTTAAATTGCTAAACAAAATTGGCCTCAACAAACCGTATGTCAGTTTCAAGTTTCTGCGTACTCATTGTTTACCTCCCAGGTTTATGTTTACTTACTTGTTTTGCAGAAAACCGCACAATGTACGAAATCCTGTATAATTTCCCTATAACGAATGCCAGTTGTGCTCCCTTGGCACTTTGATATACAAAATACTCACCGAATTGTGTGCGACAACATGTTTTGTTGGTAGACATTTTTTATTTTAATTGAGATAATAACAGAATAAACATTAAAATGGATCGAGAATAACATTTCGCAATCAATAGCATATAAGTTCTTCAATACACATAGTAATACACCAGGAGGTCACTTGCGTGACACATCATATAGATCTCAATATTAAATTATCAAAATATTAAACTATTTGTTCCTTTAATAATTATATCAGAGCTAATCTATAAATAATATTTTATAGAGCAAGAGACGCTACATCTATATACATATTGTTATGATATAAAAATGGTAAAAAAAGAATATATTCTAAAAAAGTTCAATTACTTTAAAACTGCCCAAGATTGGTATAACAACTCTAAAATATGCAAGTGGTTTGAATTGTTAACAATCAATTATTGTTCATATGAGATACATTGCAGAATGTTACAAAGTACTGAGGTATAACTTAATTTTGTTAATGTGATGGTTATTTACAATTCTGGGAAGTTTTAAAAAATGTTTATGAAATGTTAGATAAATATTTATAACCTAAAAATGACTTTTGTCAAGATATTTAACTAATTTGATTTAATTTAATAATTAATAAAATTTACTTCCAAAAAGAGTGCTGATAGAAGTAAAAGGGATTGTTTACGTTTTATGATATGAAAAAAAAGGCGGGTAGAAAAATATTGGAAATTGTGACATATAAGAATAATTTTCCAGAATTAATTGAAAAACAGATAAACTATGGGTATAATATAGTTAAAATGATGTTAAAAGTGATCACCAGTGCGTGATACTACAGTGGAAGAACCATCGATAAATTTGAAAATCATTGTCACAGCAGTAGCAGAATCAGGTGCAGTCCAGGGGGTATTTCAAGACAGAAAAGATTGCAGACACGACACTACAAGAGACAAAGCAAAGTGAGTCAAATTGAAATTCAATTCTCAGAATAATGAACGACGAACAATATAAATAAAAGGAATTTAAAAAGGCCTATAGAGCGATTTTAAAATGCATTTAATTTAGATTAGATTTATTAATTGATTAATTTGTAAACCTGAAGTTTAATAATTATAATTAATTTTAGAAGTTTCAATAACAAAAATTTGTTTAAATTGTTAAAAAACCAGTAACTTAATTGAACATGAACAATTACTTGCAAATTGCCTAAATAAATAATTAATCAACAAACTGTCATTCAAAGGTTATGATTGAACTTTTCATGTAACATAAATACTATCTTTCCAAAATAATTCAAAATAGTAAAGATACTTTGAAATAGACTGCAGTGTCTTAGTAAACATTAAGCAACAGTTACCCTGCAGAAAAACAGAATTAGAGCTAGCCGAGCTAATTATTACATGCAAAAAGATATCTACAACAAGGTAGGTTTTATAGTGATTGAGTTTTTAAAGAATGAAAAGTACAAGTAAAGGTACAAACTACTTTATTCGTAGCAATATGTTAACGATGTATTGGTATTATCTAAACATTAACACCCGTGTTTATGTTTGTCATTGTTGTTTAACGTTTATAACTAGACTAAAGCTACTGTTGCGAGATTAATAAGAACCCTTAAGTACAAATACTTGCATTGATTTTTCTGCCGTTTACAGAACACTTAAGCTTAATGCCGTTGCTTCTTAACTTTACTTATTAACTAACTAAATTCTAAGACCAGTTTGACCAAGAAAACTCGGTAGGCGCTTACAAATTTCCAAATAAGCCTATCAGAGCAGTTCTAATTTTTGGACCTTTGGCACGTACAGACGGACGTGACAGTTCATAATACTTCTATAAATTTGATAAATTTGAAGCTTTCACACGATGAAATTTGTCAAGCTCGATCCATCGCAAATTATTGCTAATAAAGCTTTACAATACTGCTACAAGAATTTGTCCCCGCCGGCACGAAATTTTTACGATCGAGTTGTAACAGTTGCACTTCTTATCACGTTCTGGCCATATACCTTTGCCTAATTGATTGAACATGAACAATTACTTGCAAATTGCCTAAATAAATAATTAATCAACAAACTGTCATTCAAAGGTTATGATTGAACTTTTCATGTAACATAAATACTATCTTTCCAAAATAATTCAAAATAGTAAAGATACTTTGAAATAGACTGCAGTGTCTTAGTAAACATTAAGCAACAGTTACCCTGCAGAAAAACAGAATTAGAGCTAGCCGAGCTAATTATTACATGCAAAAAGATATCTACAACAAGGTAGGTTTTATAGTGATTGAGTTTTTAAAGAATGAAAAGTACAAGTAAAGGTACAAACTACTTTATTCGTAGCAATATGTTAACGATGTATTGGTATTATCTAAACATTAACACCCGTGTTTATGTTTGTCATTGTTGTTTAACGTTTATAAATGATTATTACATTCTCTTTCTGTTTAAATATAAATATATTACAATGAACGTAATTTAAGCTACTGCAAATAGTATGCGAAAAATATACCATAAATGTCATATTTCAATCTAAAGCTACCCAAATAGCATCAGCCTTGAAATAACTTGAATTTGAAACTGTATAATAGTGTTAATCTTGACCAAACAAATGAAACTGTAATCATAGCAAGCTTTGAAAAAAAAGAATAACAATAACGAATTGGGGGCCAGAAGTCAAATTAGTGTGTGTGTGTTCTGGACTTCCACAAAAAGCAAGATAAAAGTTATAATAAATATCCATTTTTACAATTACAAAGTGTTTTATATTAGTGGAGTGTTGATGGATAGGCTGCAAGGTTTTTCATTCATACTTCCTCCTCTGCAGATGATAACAGATGTTCAGCTGTGCATCTAGTTTTGGTGGTAATTTGTTCTTGGTCTAATAAGAAGCGGAGGCTTTGAAGCCCAGGGTAACAATCAACGTGCATCGCAGCGGAGCCCTAGCTGGATGCACGGGAGCTGGGTTTGGAGCCGGGAACAGTGATCAGACGACGAGCAGCTTATTGGTGAGTTATAAGGAGGTTTTCAAGGCAGGCCAACTAATAATAAGAGGACTCACTAATCGAGGGAATTGGTAGTGGCCCGATCCAGGCCTATTTAACGTCAAAGAGCAAAATATTAGGGACAGATACGAAAATGATAACAATTTAAGTAAAATATATTAGTCAATAATTTTACACATTTCAAATAATTAATTGGCAAGATGTAATAACCAAACTCATGAGCCAGAGTCATTAACCAATTAATAATAATTGAAAGTACCACACAGACACCTAGCCGTCTTTATCATAACAATATACACATATATCTCTTTACATCGTCTTCCGATATCGAAATCTCCATCGTTCTCTATCATTCCATAAATATTCAACTATCCTGCTTTTTCTAATTTCCCCACCAATTCCTTCACGCCAGCTTCTTCTGGGCCTTTCGCGTTTACCAGCTGGTTTCCATACTTATATTCATATCACTAGTCTTTTTCCCTTCAGACGTTGAACTTGTCCATACTACCTTAATTGTTTTATCGGTATGCCATCTATTTTCCTGTGATATACAGGTTGTCCTGGGAAGCATCTGCCATACTTTAAGTACATGATTCTTAACTATTTTTAAGCAAACAAGTTGTATCAGCATAGGTGTGATTATAAAGCATAACTGAGTGATGGCTTGTTGAAGAAAATGCAAGACAACTCGTAAATCGAAAATTTCATAGATATAATAAATAAATAAGCAACAATAATTATTAAAGTACTTAAGAAACATATCTCTACTGTTTGGCATATTCTACCCAACTAATCTTGCAATTCTTTAAAAAAAAACGTGATTTATGAAGTTTCTCGTATTATTCTTTCATGCGCCATAACTCAATTGCGACCTTTAATAGGTGCTATGTTGGTATAACGTTTTTCATTTGACAAACGATTTCCGGGAATGGTTCGTGTCATTATTGAGGTCGAAGAACTCAAAGTTTCGTCCACTTTGGTAAGAGACTTTATCAGGAGGGAAAGCAAAAGAGCACGGTAACTCAACATGTAAACCAAGTCAGAGGGAAAACTCTTTTGAAGTTTTCACGTTTACACGTTGAGTTACCGTGCTCTTCTATCTCTTCCCTTGCAAAAGAGTTTCGCCTCTGGTGTGGTTTACACGTTGAGTTGCTTTGCTATTTTGCTTTTCCTCCTGATAAAGCCCCTTACGAAAGTGGGCGAAGCGTTGGGTTCTTCGACCCCAACAATGACACGATCCAATCCCGGAAATCGTAGGTAATGTAAGGTGCATTACACAGCATTTCGGTAAAATCGTGGGATTTTAGCTTCGTCCATATAAGAGTAGGGTTAGATTTGGCAAATGTGTGTTAACTTCTCCTGAAATATTCATTTTGCACAAACACATTTAACAATTGGTCGAATAGCGACCATTGTAACATAATTGGTAAGAATAAAAGACATTGAACACTTGCAAAATATGTACGTGCTAATTATAAACTAGCAGTGCCGTTTAAACTATGTGATGAGATACGGGTGTGATGCGTTGTAAAAATCAATAAAAGACTAGACAATAACACTCGTTACACAAGCAGTTGTGATTTTGTTATCCAAAAAGGCATTTGTTGTTGGGTCGTTTACTTTGAATCGATGCCAGCTGATTTTGGTGCCCAATTGTTATCTGCAGCACGGAGGTTGATGCTTGAAGCCAGTAAAAGATGGTTTTCGGACTCAGACAAGCACTACAAGCAAATAAAAAGTTGTAACTGCAGTCATAAAGAGCAAAATATTCAACGTGCCTGCACCGACAGGCATCGTCATACAAATTTAGTTGTGAGACGAGTTGCACAAGTCTTTTTCGTACTGGAAATCATGCTCGCAGCAGGGTGAGTGGATGGAAGTTTTTTGAGATGCTACAGAATGCATGCAAACACTGTCAACTTTGCAATTTGTGCTAAAATTTGAAACGTACCTGTCAGATTTGGGAAGGTACTTATATCTCCCATAATCTTTGATCTATAGCAGAAATAACATTGCTACATGTGAATTGGGGCTAGAAGGGCAGTATTTGGCTTCCGCTTTCAAATGTATGGAGGACACAGCCCTGGACATTGAGAATTAATGATTTAGCACCACTCCCGATCGACGTAAAATTGAACACGAATAAGTTTCGAGGTGCGCTAAAAACGAATCTGGCGTTAATTTTAAAGTAGAATTGTAATAATTGACAACATATCTATAAATTTCGCTATACACTTGTTTTTAAAAAAATTTATTCGTTTGATGGTGCATTGATAATAGCCAATAAAATTACTGTATATTTACGATAATATCTTGTTTAATTGAAGCATTGTAGTAGTTGATTACACTTGTCTGGTAAAATGGTTGGATGCTGTCAGCGAACAAGAGGGGCTGAGGCCGCCATCTTGTAAACTTTATCGGCACAGAACAGAGGCGTCCGAATCCAGTTTGAAGAAGGGAGCGTTTCCAGTGTCGCACAAAAAGGGGAGGGGCTATTCCTTCTTTGCTATACTGTTTTATAGGCTTGTTCAAGAATGTTCGTTCTAATACAAGTAAATAAGTTTGGCGAAATGGGAACTGAAAAGCTTTGTTAGTAAGGAATAATTTCACTAGTACATTTTCACCCACGAAGTAAAATTAAATATTTACCCTGATCTGCGAGTCGTGTAAAATAGCAGTCTAATTTTTTTAATAAGTATAAGCTATACTTTGCATTCAAATAAATAAACTAAAGGTAGGCCCATATTAAGTTCCCCAAAAATATCAATTGTTATCTTTTAGTTCTGGCAATGCGTGGTTATTACCAAATAATACTGTATTTATAAATATAATACTCTTTGGTTATTACAATATTATAGCAAGTTTATTATTGACGATTGCAAAGGATTAATAAATTAATATTGTTTAATTCCGAAACAAGGGCTTGTGGGCAGTTCATAACAACATTTGAGTAACACAAAAGTAGAGGAGTTTGTAACTTCGCAAAACTCCCAGGTTCATAGCAATAAATAAGATCCAAATTTGGTCTCCGTGGTTCGAATCAATTTTGATGATTCGAATTCGTAAATCGAAACCATTTTCAGAGCGTTTGTTTCAGCTCTGGGAATTACAGCGGCTTAATTTCTGTCATCGGGTGTATTATCTTCTTAACCGCATACGAAGTTGGACTAAAACGTTATGAGACTGCATTGTTCCGATTTGCGTTCTTTAATGAAATGAACTATACACGGGTGTAAGAAACTGTACTTTAGTTAGCTATAAGCCATTTGTATCATAAATATTTTAAGGTAGAATACGTAGGCAAAATGTAATATTAAAATTATAACAAGCGAATGTTAGCCGGTGTTTAGAAACGTGCCTTTCTCTGGGAAGCTGGAGATATTTCAATCTCATGAATAGCTTAGAGTACATTTATGCAGGGCTTACTTCGTACGCCGAAAAATTAGGCAAAGGTATATGGCCAGAACGTGATCAGAAGTGCAACTGTTGCAACTCGATCGTAAAAATTTCGTGCCGGCGGGGGCAAATTCTTGTAGCAGTATTGTAAAACTTTATTAGCAATAATTTGCGAGGGATCGAGCTTGACAATTTTCATCGTCTGAAAGCTTCAAATTTGTTAAATTCATAGAAGTATTATGAACTGTCACGTCCGTATGTACGTGCTAAAGGTCCAAAAATTAGAACTGTTCTGATAGGCTTATTTGGAAATTTGTAAGCGCCTACCGAGTTTTCTTTGACTTAGAAGTTAGTTAATAAGAAGTTAATATGTAAAGTTAAGAAGTAACGGTATTAAACTTAAGTGTTCTGTAAACGGCAGAAAAATCAATGCAAGTATTTGTACTTAAGGGTTCTTATTAATCTCGCAACAGTACCTTTCGTCTTCGTGTCCAAGTGTGTTTTAACTAAAAGGATTGCCAGTAGTCCCGACTTTAGGCGTCTCGCTACAGCACCAATGCTGAAGAAAAATCACGATCATCAGCAATACGGACAGATGACAACACAAACACAGTAAGGGAATTTGTAAGATTCGATAAAATATTAGCAGTGAAAATTATTTCGTGAGAACAGAACATGAAATTGTTCACCTAATACTAACTGAAAATGTTTTGAAATACGTGGAATTGAACTCAGAATTATTGAATCGAGCTATCACTTGCAATGCTTACTGGTTTTTTTTTTCGTTATAATTCAGAGCCATATAGATTGAATGAATTTAATAGAATTAATTTCTTCAATTGGAAATGTTACGAAAAAAGATTGTTACCGGTACATGATAAAGTAGCTTTTTGCAAATACCGAGCTGTTATTACTTAGAATTGGTTACAATAATCTTTGAAGCTACCATTGTTTACTTTGTAGTGTTAGATTACACTTTGCATCATCTTTTAAACCTGGGAAGATTGATCTTTACAACTTGATACCGTTCAATACTTTGATAGAAGTTATTTGCCTATAACCAAAACCAAAATGGCAACGACAGCTCGTAAATAGCTCACTAATAGAAGCATACTTTTTATAAATATATTAACACTAATTAAGATATAGCCAGCTTTTGCATTAAAAAAAGAGTAATGCAAAGCTAAAACTTGTCATTCCCTGATAATTATTTTTAAATTATTTTTCGAACATGTCAATAAAAAAAAGTGTATCTAAAGTACCTGGTCCGTGGTTACAATTTCCATGAGTGCCTCTTTATAGTTTGTAATAAAATGTCTACTTTGCGTATTTTTAAATTTGATAATTACTGTAATATTAGTGAGGTAACGAAATTAGTTCCAATTAACACATATTTTACATACAATTATATAATGGTATTTTCCATAATTTATTTCTTCAGATTTCCTTTCCTCCGAGACAGAGTAGGGTAAACATTCGTAAACACAAAACGGCATTTAGAGCGGTCATAAAATGAAGCGCGACCAAAACAGGCAGATTAGTCGTAAACATGGAGGTTTCCTACGATCTCCTGAAAATCAGGAAATGGGTACAGGAATAAAAGCTGAATGTTTGTATGAATACCCATGGCTGTTGGAGGAAATGACATAAAATTGGAATAGTTAGCCAACGAATTCTCATCCTCTTAACATTATCTTAGTGGCTCTTCCAAAAACATGGAAATGAACCTGTTGATTTTATCATGTGTGCTGTGATGTGATGTTTTCATTGAATTCGCAGAAATATAGGAACTTAAGCTAACGACTGTTTTTCTTTGAATCATTATTCGTGTCCCGATCATTTTCATCAAAGAACGCACCAGAGTCTGAGAGTAGCTCGAACAGTAATAACACGAACAATTTTTACTCAAAATGAAATTTTATCAATGACTGAAGCCAAATACACTGACATGTTTTCGAATATTTTGGTACATTTCTTTGCTGTTTCTCATAATACTTAGCTACATAACATCAAGATATATATACTATCAGCTTTTGAGCCCACCACATAGTTGGCCTTATTCTATTTAAAATAAGTTTTGCATTTTTAATATATGGATTTTAGGGAAGACAATTTTTTCCAAGTCTAATAAATAAAGAGCACAGTAAAAAAACTTTTCCTAGATCGGATAACGGTGAATAAGCGGTCAATTAATTCGCAAAGAAAAATGATATCGCACACTTGGTGAGATTCTAACCTGCGCTCCTAGGCAGAATCCCATTCCTAGCCAGACGCTTGACGCGCTCGGATAAATTCCTCTGCCTGACGTAATTGCTTATTTTTGCATTATAAAAGTCACGGTAACAAAGAACAAATGGCGGGCCAACTGCACTCGCTCATTGACGATAAAACGATAACTGTCGTAGATTCGCAGACATGAAAGCACAACTTGCGTTTACATACCGGGTGATCAGTTTCAATGTGGAACATACGACATATATAAGTATGACTATTCTTGACAATGGTATTTAAAAGTTAACACGCAAATTATTCCATTAAAACATGATATTTATAATAATAACATATTATAGTTGGTATGATTAATACATGTCGGTGCTTTATTCTCAGTTATATCTCGTAATAGTCGCTTTGCATCAGTAGCAGGGCTACACCATTATAATCTTAGCATTTCAAAATACAGCCAATGTAGTACATTTTCATCTTATTTAACAATATATACATTACTACAAATGTAATCGGGGTCCAGCTTTATTTTTATTGGGTTGGGTCTCTACATCCTACCAATTCATTATTTTGATTTTTATAATTATTTTGCTAATATTTTGGCTTTTGACAAATTGTTCTTGTGTTTTATTGAATGCAATCGAACTGAAATCAAACCACAAATATCTCCGTTAGCTATTACGCAGGATGCGTTCTTCTTCTTCTTTTATTCTTCATTAGCCTTTCATCGTCCATCCTTGGACATATGCCTCTTCCAATTCATGCCAATGTTTTCGGTTCTGAGCTGTTCACATCTTTATATCACATCATTCCATCTTTTATCATTCTGCTTTGCATTGTGGCCTGCAAAGCTCCACTTCAGTTTTGCTACATGTTCAGTTACATGTTTTACTTTGGTTTTTGTTCGATCCAGGTATTGGTTTTCCTGTCTTTCTAACTGATATGCAACATAGATCTTTCCATTGCTCTTTGTGTCTTAATAAGCTTGTCAATATTTGTTTTGGTGGTACTGGCAGTACACACTGATAAAAAACTCGAGTTTTTAAATATTGTAGTAGTTTACTGCTTTTGAGGATGTATTTTAGTTTTCCAAAGCTTGCCCACGCTAGTCTTGTGGTTCTTTTAATTTCATCCCTTTGGTTTTCCCAGTTGAGTTGTATTACTTGTCCCAAATATACATATTCCGGCACATTTACAATGATTTGATCTTTTACACTGATGTTTCTTGGATCGTTGATATTCGTCATCATTTTTGTTTTTAGAATATTTACGTTTAATCCAACTTTCTCAGAAGCTTCCACTAATTATGTCAACATGATTTGTAGGTCCTCAAATTGTTTAGTCGTTTACCGTTGATTTTTCTGCCTTTTTGTACCCAGGGCAGAGTCTTAAAGATGTCCTTCAATGCCAACGTAAAGAGTTTTGGTGAGATTACGTCTCCCTGTCTTACACCTCGGTGGATTGGTATAGGTTTCGAAGTAAAAATACAGTAAATAAAATGAGGAATCCTCTATTTGTCAATGACTTTCCATTACTAAACTTGGGTTATAGTTTTGTCCTACTTCGTCGTTGGCCATGTATTTAGTTTTGTTTAAGTTTTCCCCCTCCTTATTTGAAGTACCTCTATCATTTCTTGTAATTCTTCTCTGCTTTCAAGAATTAATACCTTCTTCAGTAAACTACAAAAAAAGACTATGAATTTGCCGGCGTCTAAATCAGCAAGCAAGAGATGAAATAGCTTATATTGTATGTAATTAAAAAAATAGTGATGTACATAACTGTAATTAATACAGCGAATATAAGTAACAATCATCGTATGGTACGAGTAAAGGTGTATATGAACATAGTACAATAATCAAACTACTAGCAACGAGTTATCACTACTAAATGGCTGAAAATAAAAACTACTCAATACCAGAAAAAAAATTCAAAAGTATATAACATCGAAACACTGTCGATGATTGCAATGCAGACTAGTACGTCCCATATTAGAAACACCGCAAATGATAGCAACAAAACAGGCACAACGGAAGAAAGAAGAACCAGTTAAAGAAATATTTTTGTTATAGATGAGTGTAATAAGTCACCTACATCATTTTCAAAATGGCGTCAATTGATACTCAACAGCCGTCCCATGACGTGCATTTATTTTCAACATTATTCTGTTGGTATTCTTATAGACAAACGGTTCAGTTTACCTGTGGTTTCCTTGCAAATTTCGCTTTTAAATATCAAAATAAAACGCTGTATGCACCCGCGAACCTCTTGTGGTGTAGGTCAATTTTGTGAGTTTATAAATTATTGAAGTGAGTAGAGCAGCTGTACTGAAATTTTTAGTATTTGAGCTACTCTGAGTTAAATATTCTACAGAATTCTTTTAATATAAGATTCAAATTTGAACCTTACCTGAGATATCAGTCTTGTGTTTTGCCGGAGCAAACCCATAGGATTACTGCTATTTGATAAAATATAGAACGGGGCAATTGACCATTTTATTGGAGAGTAATAAATATGTTTCATTTTAGTTAGCCTAATATTATGACAGACAAGTTTTGCATTTTTAAAATTTAATATAAGTGCCCTGAGTATTGGGGTGTTTGCCTAATAGTACATTGACTTGGCGATTGTCTAACATTACATAACTATATATATATAATCTGTAAGCTCATTTACCTTGCGGAGTAGAGGCTGGTGCTTCATACGCTAGCATCTGGTAGTACAATGCTCAACTTTACTCAGGATTCGGGTTTAAGAGTTGGAGCGCGCCTTTGGTGCTTGCGCAACAACCATTGTGTGCGGTGTGTGTCTTCGTGATGTGTTGACCTTGTTACTCTATCGCTTAGGTCTATGGTTCTGAGTAGAGCACAGTTAATTTGGTGCCCAACTGTGAATGGTCTCACCGAGCCCGATTCCAATCGCCAAGGCTGCGGAAAAATTCCGACCCCCGCCGTATTAAAACCGAGGACTGGCTCAATGCAAGCCTAGTGCTTTCCCAACTGCGCTAGACGGCTTCTTTTTATGCATTATTTGTTTTAGATACTATTTGTACAGGGCTCTGCAAAGCAATTACGGACATTAATTCAACGAAACTTCTTTCATGATTGTAGGTGTTAAATCGAGTTTTATCATCTATTTTTCAACCCCTATATAACATTATGCTAGCTGGGATGATATTCTTTGAGAAAATTAACTATTTTTATAAACAACCCTTTGACAAATTATTATTTTTTCTACATTACCTAATACAAATTCAGTAAATAAGATAATATGGAATACAGAAAAGGTACCATTACAGGTGTTTTTTTTTTTGTATAATTATTGTAGGTAATAACGGTTTTACATGATACTCAGTTTAGTACTCATTTTTATGCAATTTGCATTAACAGACAATTTCTTGCCTTTATGGAAATAAATCAATGTCATTAAACATCACGCCCGTAATTACATCAAAACTAGAAATAAATAGCATTGCCTAAAATGAGTCTCGTATCACACAGCTACAAAATAAGAATAGTCTAAACTATTGGCTTTAAAGATATTATATTTGCATGGATCTTGAAAGCTGTAAAATGTGTGGCAAGCTAGACTTTTACTAATTCTCAAAAAAAAATCCTAAGTAATAAATCTTACATAATATAATTCTTGTAATAAACAGTTCTAAATTACCTTATATATTAAAATAAGTACTGAAAACTTAATTTTGAATTGTAAAACTCCAAATACTTAGATATTGAATCTTTTACACTGTGAATCTTACAAAAGCAGTAAAATGATGTTTCTCTCGTGGTGGCAGTAGTAAATCTGAAATATTTTAACTCTATGTCTACCAAGAAAGTAGTTGCATGATCTACCCCGATGGGGTATGACATGAACCCATCAGTTTCAAATGAGAGTCGCTAACTGAAAAATTATATTTACTTACTATGTATTCGTTTTTCATGTAAATACTGTAAAAAAATTTTTTTAATGCGTAATACTAATGTAATCGATTTGAACGAAGTACAACTGAATATTCCCCGTACACATTTTTGAAAATGGTATACATCTGGTTCTAGTTTTTATATCTTTTTTACTAACGTTTTCCTTTGGAGATTTTTCGTGGCTCTCCATACTCGTTGACAGTTCAACGCCACCTTAATTCATTTTCCACCTCCGTCATAAAATTTCTCCTTTTTTTAAATTTCGACTCCACATTTGTTTTTAATGTCATGCAAACACTATATTAATTCATTACGTTAGCAATCATATTACTAAACTCCACATGTGGCCAACTTCGTGCCATTGTTTTTACCGTACCTATAAGATCTAATCATTTTGTTTATTATGTCCAAAATACCTTTGGTACTATTGTATTCCCATATTATTTCAGAATTCTTTTTCGTCCTATTGTCCAGTAAGTTATCTTTATGCACTGTATTTGTTTTGAAAACCCAACAATACTGTATGGTTTCCGATTTTTGGGATTTATAAAACAAACCGTCAGTGCTGGTTGATTTTCTTCTCAGTCTACTAATTATTCTCTAGTATTTTGCTAGTAAATAGTCCGCCAAATTATATGACATAGAAAAAGTGTAGCTGGTAATATTTGAATCTGACTTCTATTTTTCACCAATTTTTTTACTGCATTGTAATTTTGCCTTTTTTTTTATTTATATACATACATACTTTGCTAGTATATACATGTAACTGCCACCATGCATATTATGTAATGCTGTTACATATTGCCCATATTTGTGTACCATATTTTCCAGTGGGTAAAAATATAAAATTTTTTTGAATTTGTAAACACATACAAGGCCTGTATTAACAGATTCTTACGCTGAATGATACCAAAATAATCGAACGTGAAAATTGATTTAGGGTCCGGTACGGTGGTAGATTAGCCCTATGACCTAAGCAAACGAATAAATGGTTGAAACAGGCTAAAACTCAAATTCCCAAAAATAAATATTTTTTTCATTATAATGATTATAGGTAGACGTTTAAATATCTTTTATATTTGAAATTTCATAATAATTTTGCAATATTAATTTAATTTTTTTAGTGCATGCAAAATATAATAGAAATAATAGATAAAAATAGTAATAACCAGTTATGTATGTGTTACTTACGTTTAATTTTTCCTATGTATTGCAAAGTAATGGTACCCAATACATGTTATTTATTATATGTTTAATTACTGCAGTTCTTAGATTTACAAACTGCTACAAAAGTTACTTGGTTTCAAGCAAGCTTTTCCCCTGCCGTATTTAGCCACGTCCTTGCAGCTGATTGAGATCAATTCCAAATGTCTAGTAATAACTACGATTTACTCGTTATACCTTCAACCTTCTTACACAATGAATGAGTGAGAAAAGAAAAATGTCGAATGTAAACTTTTAGTACTCGGAAGTCAACAGATTCAAATTGTTGTATTTTTAACAGTTCAGAATATAACAGTGTGTCCTCCAGCATACTGTTAAAAGTGGGCTACATGGCCTTGCCGTGACGTACCTGAAAAAGCCTAATAGGAATTAGCTACATGAAGTTTTGTTGAATTTACAAGTTTTTAAGAATCGAAAATCAGTTAATTTAAATTTTATGTTGCAAATTGTAGTATATTGGAATAACTTTGGTGAGTATAGAGTAAAATGGCATTGAAGAAACTTCCGTTCCTGGTGAAAATTATGTGAGAATATGCATTACAACGTTGTTATAACGTTGCGTCTACCAAAAAGATGACGTTGATTTATAGTCTATGGTATAACGTCATTTTAGTGTAAAAAACATGTTGACATTTCTGTTAAAAAGTAACATCATTCTGTCGTAAATATCTTTTATCTGCGACCACTACTAAAAGTAGGCCTTTTAGCGCTAGCTTGTTTCACTAAAAGTGAAGTTTTATAGTTTACCGTGGTTAAAGAAATTAGCTCTTTACTTTTAGCACATGGGCTAAAAGTGAAGTGAGGTTATAAAAGTACAATTTCGAACTGGAAGTGAAGTTGTAAAGTTATTCTAGTTGCTTCTTGCGTTACAGGTAAAGTGTTTTTGAAATAATTAAAGCATTATGTAATGAATACAGTTAGATATGGAGTATCAATAATTACATTTCGTAACTCACCTTGACAGTACTGGCGTGGCAAACAATCGCCCGCGCGGCGTGGCCTACTGTTTATTATGACATAAATTAAAAGTGTCGCAGATGCAAACCTTTGTTAAATCAATATTTATGAATTAATAACGGTAAAATTAAGGTCGTAGATAAAATATTGTATGCAACGCGTGCTAAAAGTCGTTTATGTACGAGACATGTTAAAAGTGAAATCAGGGGTTTACTTTTAGCAGATGTGCTAAAAGTAAACCTCTGGTGTTAAATTTGGAATTTTGAACTGGAAGTAAGGCTATAAAGTTATTCTAGTTACTGCATTCATTAAAGGTGAAGTGTTTTTAAATAATTAAAGCATTATTTAATGAATAAAGTCAAATGTGTAGTATTATAATTACCTTTGATAACTAATTTTGACAGATACCGGTTGCAGAAACAGTCACCTACCTGTGCCGTCAAGGCCATCTATTTATTATGACATAAATTATAACTGTCATAAAGGCAAACCTTTGTTAAGTCGACATTTATGGATTAATAACAGTAAATTTAAGGCAATAGAAAAAATATTGTGTGCAAACTCGTGCTAAAAGTGTTTATGCACGAGACATGTTATGACATTCAGCCTTCGGCTTCGTTTCATAATTTTGTCTCGTGCATAAACATCAACTTTTAACACTTTTTGCACAAATGGCTATTTTTAAAATAACACATCCTTTAAGCATCAAGTACAATTTGATAGTGTTTGAAATATAAAGCGCATATAATTTAATAATGGCGTTAAAAGCTGATGTTACAAGGTTAACATATGGGTGAAAGTTGTGCAATAACATCATATTCAAAAGACATCGACTTGGCAACCAAACGTAAAAACATACGTTAAATAATCGGTAACGATGTCGAAAACTTACATCTTGTGGATTGTGATTACAGCGTCCATAGATGATGGGCTTGCTTGGTCATGAGTTAAACGTTAAGATATCGTCATAATATACTGACGCAGAATCCACCGCATAACTTTGAAAAACTGACTGATTTTCATGAAACTTCAATGTTAAAAAACGCTTGGTCCAAAGACACATTTTAACGTTTCTGTGCACACTGGGACTGGAACGCACATCTTTTTCATGGATATTTAAGTGTGTTAACCTTTCTGTGCTAAGAACCCATGTTTCACTTGCCTAGCTTACAACTGGTAATATATGTGTTTCATATAATATCCTCGTTTTTGTATTTCTTTATATTGCAATGAACACTTTTAAAGCCTCTAAAATTATGCTAGCGATTAATAACATTTAAAGCATTTCAAATATTATTTTACAGAATATTCTCTAAATGTACTAGTTTAAGTTTTGCAAATTATGTTAATAGCATTGACGTTGAGTTATAATTTGTATAAAAGCAGTGATAAAAATAAGTGCTATTCTTTATTGAAACACAAAGTCTAATCAGATCATTCGTAGAAATAATGAATAACAATGTAAGATAAATGTAAAAAAAGAAGGGGGAAGCGAAGCCAAGCTGTGAGGAGTGTTATTTTGGCTTCTCTACAAATAAGCCATATAAAATCAAATAAATACCTAGTTGACCTAATCCAGTGTTTCATAATTAGTGCGGTGTTTTTTGAGTAATCTGTAGGCAGTTGCTTTGATTCTTTGCACTCCTACGGGAGTTTTAGAACGTGATGGGTAGTAGGCCAAGTGGTAGCTGTGTTGCTGGAGCAGTTTTAGGGCACTAGCGAGGTTAACATTGCTATGGAAGAGGGTAGGAGGCAGCGACATTCGTGCCGATCAGTGCGGAGTTCTGGGAACTGTGGAAAATAGGGAGGTGCAAGCTGCAAGCGGCGTTCGAAAGTACCGGGTTTGTTACAGCAGGCCAACGGAGAGAAAGAGGAGCCCCTATCCGTCGTGGGGCTTGCTGTGGGGACGGCTGGTGTCTAATTTTGCATCAGCTAAGATAAATAAGGTCAGAAAGTTATTCTAAAAATAGAATTTGGTAAAAATTTAAAGTGGCGTCGGTAGCGCTTCGTGAGTGCTTTGCTGTGGCGTCTATTTACTTACGTTTGTTAAATCACCCAGTCAACGTACTCTTACGTAATCACTGATGTAATTATTCAATCGAAGCCATGTTGTATTTAAAAATTGTGAGGTTAGAGCGCTATGGGAACAACCCATCAGTTGAAATATCTAATTCTGTAGTGGTCCCATGGGATAACCAAGCGGTGGCTAAAACGATTACTTTTAAAAATCATAAAAAACACGATAATTATCTTAAAAGCAAATGTCAAGCCTATAACTAATTATATATTCAATCATATATTTGCTAGGATCGAGAAACCCAACCCTTTAAGATGGTAGAGTCATATATTTAAATAATAATTTGAATATAAAAACACAAGTTCTAACTACAACAAGTCATAGCAGCCACAACAATATATATTTATTTAGATTGAAATACCTTTCTTAATGCATCATAACAGCTAACACCTGTTTCCGTCAACTATCCTTGCTTATATTTCTTTATTTGCATTATATGTTCTTGTAATGATGCTTCCCAAATATTTGAACTATTGAGTCTTTTTTAAGAGTGATCTCCTATCTGTAGTTGTCCAGACTTCCAAGTTTCCTTTCTAGTCATTTCGGTATATTTCTTCATCCATTTACTATAAGTCGAGTTATCTATTCCTCTTCTTCTAACTTACAATAGTAGTAATCGATTGTTCATGGCTAGAATACCACTTCGTCTGCTTACGCTATAAACTGACAGCACCTGCTGTATGTATTCCCCGTTGGGTTTATAGTTTTTGTTTCATTCTGCGCGGAAAGTGCAACGAAGACAAAGAGCCGCATTCACACATACCCTTAAAATCGCGTGAACTAATGGGTTCAAATCCATTTTCGTTACGGCACAATTCTCGGCTACGGCTAGATTTGAACCCATATCTACCTGGTTGCTAAGCAGGCTGCTGGACCTAATAATAATAATTTTCGGAAAAAATACGTTGAAACATAAAATTCAGATGCAACCCCTTCTTATAATGCCTATAATTTTACATATCCTGACACAAAAGTGCCCATTAATTTAATAACGCTGCACTGCTCACCCTTATGGGTAAGGTATAAAATCAAGATTACAAATCATACATAAAAATTTCCTAAAAGGCTGCTACAAGAACAAAGGTCTCGTCAGCGCCTCCGAAATACTGCCTCCTTTGAAACAATAGAGATAAAGAGGGCAAGCAAATGGGCAAGGGCAAGTGGGGTCCTCCATGCGGTTCCTTGGAGCAGTAAAGTAACGAAGTCTCCAGCCGGCCGTCCGTCTTCGTACGTCGAGCGTCGCATTCGGCCTTATCAGAAACGTCCGGCGAGCTAGTGGACCGTCTCCTCCTCCCTTAATTACAACAGGAGCCATGATGTGACAAAGCCTTCTCTCTCTTCCACCTGCTGGGGCGCGTGTTCCTGTTCTCTCGTACATGCGGAGATCGGCCGCAGATTAGCATCGGGAGATTATGCCGCCTCTCGCGATATTTACGAGCGTCACTAGGCCATCGCCATAAGTTCGCCGCTACTGTTCACCGAGCGAAATCAGCACTTCTGCGAAACGCCTCTCAAGAATTATCGCAATTGCCGCTTTTTTAATTACCGATGCTCGGCGAGCTTTATTGCCGATCGTTCTGCGCCCGATACACTTTTACTACCCAAAGGTCGACCGGACGCGTCCGTCCTATCAATTCCTCCTCTTATTGCCAAAAAGCTGCAATTAACCAAGACGCACATCCGTGAGGCGACATAAAAGCAGATGAAACGGGTAACTGAATTGCTCCGGGCTTGGTGGAGGCGCCGACTACCTTACGAAATATACGAAACTCGCTGACCCCGGTTCGGTGATGGTGGCGTCGACAGCTTTCGATTCGCAACCTTTTGCACTAAAGAGGACTTTAGTGAAACAATTGTTTTTCAAATTGAAGGCATTTTAGAAACACGCGTCGCAATGGTTTGCTTAACAAAAACTATCTAACTAAAGGCATAGTATCACATAATGCCAATTTTATTAAAGCAGGCAAATGTATTTGTGGTCTATAATATGGTCAAAGTAAACAATTTTTACTGAATACTTAAAATATATATATATATAGCATTGTGCTAGCAATATACAGCGTATTTCAAAAAGTATGCAACACTGGGAAAAAACTATACTCTATAAATTTTTTTCAAAATTGTTTTACGATATAGCGGGAAGTGGAATTAATTTAAAATTGCAACAAGAGTAAAGTACCTGTATTCCTATTTTTTATTAAGAAGTTATGAGACAAATATTGTTGTATTTAAAAGTTCAGATATAAAATTTCAATACAAAATATAAATGTTTACTTTTTCTCGCTTTTTACTTGAAAAATATTGTTTCGTAGACGAAACTGACTAATAGAATCTTGTATCTATGCAAAGTTGGTACAGAATTAATAAAAGTTTAGTATTTAAGGCACATTACTTGTTGCATTTAAGATTTTGTGTGCCTGCATTGAAATAAAAACCGGCAGACCATTGGTATTGTATTGGTATGGTATTGAAAAATAATCGTATGTAAGAATACCAGAGCTTAATTTTTAGTTATCTTTTGCAATACTCTACTAAAAGTGTTAACTTTTTGTTGTCATTATTAATGTTAAAATTAACAGACCTTATCTACGGCAGTGTGTAAAATTGACTTTTACTTGACAGTTTTAAGTTTGTAAAACGACTGTTCATGTTTTCATTAGTCACGTCGTCAGTAGCAACGAGTTTTAGAATTTTTAACCACGCAAAATTACTATCGGCTGCTAGTAATTCTAATTTACATTTAAATATTTTTTTCGTATTTACCGTGTTTTCTAGATTCTAGAATTCACACTCGCGAAGCTTAAAACGCTTGCTCACTCGCGTTTTAACTCTGCCCCGCTCGTGACTAAAGACTTTACGTACTTGTATCATAAATTACTATTTTTCACCAGTGAAAAAAGGCCACTTTGTTAGCCTTGCCATTAATGATGTGTAAAAATACTATCTATTAGAGTGCTTGTATAATATAAGAGTGGAGACATGATGACAACCAGAAAATGTTCTGTTCACCAGTTCAAGAAAACGGGGCAAATAGACATGGGTTAATTGGTCAGTTAAAAAATTGAGCAGACAGGCATGGGCAGAGCACTATGAGAATTTGTTAGTTTAAAGAGACTTTAAATAGTCTTAATAAAATAAATACTTAGATTCATTCATTACTTCAAATTAAGCAGCTAAATGTATTTATTTCACCGTCGTACAGTTACGGCCAAAAAAAGTGGGACAGTTCTGCATTAGCAGTTATTCTTCCTTTATAAACAATATTAATTTGTGGCATTTTTAAGCAAAATGTATCACTGACAAATTGATGACATTTCTAGAATTATAACTACAGGCAGACCTTACGGTTTGCGGATTGGCGTTTCGCTGATTTGATTTTACGCGGGGCACTTCTGTGCTCCCTTTTCTTTGCCGTTCGCGGATTGCCAACGTTAACTGAATTTTAACATTTCATAAATATGGCAATCTGTCAGTGGCTGAAGTAAAAAGGGATTTTTAACGTTTTTCATATGAATCGACTCCATTTAATGCCCCTAACCTTTACCGTTACTCCCTGGAATCACTTTGCATTATCTAAGTGGTTACGGACTTCACTTAAACTAACTTTAACTAAGCGAAACCGGAATTTCCGGGCGGGGAGTCAAACTCCCTTCCGAACGTTCCGTATTTTGCTATGGCCTCGACTGCAGCGGCGGACGTACAGTCGTGTGCAAATAAATCTGGGACAATGGTTTTTTCATATGTAGGTTGAGTTGAGAATTGAAGAATATCTCCATGGATTTTCTGCTACCAGAAAGAGCTACATTTTCATTTACTTGTCAAAGTTTAATGTAACTCTTTCTGATAGCAGGAAATCCATGGAGATATGCTTCAAATCTTAACTTCATTTACATATGAAAAAACCATTGTCCCAGATTTATTTGCACACGACTGTACATCAAGCCTCGATATATAATCTTCTTCTTCTTATTAAGCCTTCTTTCTGTAAGCTTCGCCTGCTTGTTTTTGACAGTAAGTTCTTCTTCTCGGTGGTGTTTCTACTGAAGACGAGGACCAGCTTTCAACTCATCGTTTTTATGGTCTCCCAGGTTGGCGCTTTCCTTGTGGATTTGTGTCTTTGCTATTTTCGGTAGTCGTTCGGGTTGCATTCTGTCGACATGCGCATTGTATTCCCTTCTTCTTTTAACGATCTTCGAGATTTCTTGTATATTACATCAGGGCATGTCAAACTGAGGATCCCTCGAGGGCCATATGGGTATAGTTGTGTTGATATGAGGACCGCACACAACTACACTAAATTTCAAATAAGAATGCAGTAGATGGCGCTCTGAACTCAAACTCAGTTTTACACTAGGAAAATATAAGTTTGTGAGACTGTTCGTGCTTTAGAATAGTTTCGTCCTATATAATTCAGATAAGCGTTGCAGGCCAGCCCCTTTTTTTCACTATTTATCCGTTTTGCTTTTATATTTTTAGGATTGATACCAAATGTCAAGTTGACAATCTTGAAAAGATATTTGATTTTCAGATGGTTGTAATGATAACTTTGTTTTGACCAATCACAGCCATATTTATTACTACTTAGTTCCAAGTAGTGCATGCTTATTTGAAATTTGGTATAATTGAAGTCATTTAATAAAAATTATTGCGGAATTACCTACATTACTTCAATTAATCGCTACAGTGTACTTTGTGTGGGCAGCAGGTGGGCTTGCAAAGAGCCGCATGCGGCCCGCGGGCCGCGTTTTTGACATGTCTGTATTACATTATTGCCTTGTTTTCATTTTTCGTATTCTTTCCCTCACACTGTATCCAGATTGTTCTTAACGTAGCCATTGCAGCGGTATTAAACATGTGTCTCGTTCTTTTAGTGTCAGTTCTAGTTTCGCTGCATTTGTAGCTACGGGCCTGACAACGCCCATATAGATCTTAATTTTGTTTTCGGTGGTTATATATTTGTTCCTTCAGTAAAAATCTCTTACGTAAAGAGATATTCGTGTGCTTTTATATGTTCTTTTAAGACTTCCGCTGCTCGAGATATTCACCCCTCAGAATTTAACACGACATGACATATTCTATTACGGTTAGTTAGACTTCTAATTTGCATCTTTCTGGTTTTTTCGCAATGATCATGCACTGGATCTTTTCTTTACATGAACTACAATATTTAAAAAAAATTGTTTACTACAGAATTGCAAAAATTTCGTATGCAACACATTGCAAAAAGTGTTTTTCTTTCTCGTTTATGACTCGTAAATATGAATACCCACATCTTTCAACTTGTTTCATAAATTATTGAATATTTACCTTTTTTAACTTAATTTATAGATACAATAATATCTATCTTGCAACCTCTTTAAAAATATTTAGATATAAAAGTACTTCACTCCTGACACAATTCTAAATTAGTTCTACTTCAACAAACCGTAAAACTATTTTAAAAAAATGGTTCGAAATGATATACAAACTTTTATAAAGAGAAAAATTTCTTATGAAATCAATAATACAAAGTTTACCATGTGTTGTAAACTTTTTACAAGACGCTGTGTATACATCCTCTATATAATTTATCGACCGCGTTACAATTTATTATATAAAAAAGACTATCTAGGATGTTGGAAAGCATTTCTTCTTAACAGAAGGGTGCCTGTAAGTATGTTACTTTTATATTTCCAGCAATACCGTCATCATAACTTAGCTTTTAAGTTCGGCAAACCACAACGGTCTTATGTGGTTGCGTCGCCATTTTGATTATTCTTCTGATACATAACTGCCAACTTCCATACTATAAATTCTTTTTAAGCTGCTTTTCAAATGATATGAACGTTTATAATATATCAGTTTTAGTTTACGCACAATAGTCGTCTGTACTGTGGTAAAAAAATTGTGGACACACTGTATTTTTGATTTTACATGTATCTAGAAGTAGTAATTTTAGAATGTAATTTAATGTGTCTGGATCGCATAACTGCAATTGCATTTATATTTTGATTGCATTATCGAAAATTAAGATTTGCTGCTTTGCATACAAAATTTTAATTGAGATAATTTTCCGCTAAAACACTTAAACAGTATTTTATACTACTACTAATATCTCACTAACCTGGCATTTTTAAATGTAAATTTGCTTCTTAGCGACTTTATTATGATATTGAACAGTATTTTAACATAACAACAAATCTGTCGAACAGAGCTACAAAAAATTGTGTGCAAGAAGTGAATATGCAAACGTTTATAGTTCTGAGGGGATTGCAGGTGCACCCCGTAATCCATTTTTCTCTATGTTCTTTACATTTCACATATTTTCTCTAAAATATATACCAGGACATTGTTTAAAATACTTGCACCCCCCCCCCCTTTTTTTGGTATTTATAGGTCCTTGCATTTTGTCAAGTTTTATTAATAAATTAGTTTTCCGCACAAGTAATTACCACTATTTCCTAACATTAGTCATATATGGCGTTATCGTGGGTATACAATAGGGCATTATAGGGATTTCTGTCACTAATTATTTTTGACATAAACAACTGCTTTAATAAAAAAAATACTTTACGCCCATTCATGTTATTGATTCTAATTATCTTTCTCTGTAAAATATGAAAAATCCAGGAACTCGAACTGTCACTTTAACAATACTAAATAATGTCTTAGAAATAGTGAAACCAAAACTTGTTGTTGGTCTGACATTTTATTTTTGTTGCATTCATTGTGTTTACATTTTGAGTTTTTTTGATAAATACATTTTACATATGAAACGGTGCAAAAATTATAAAATTGTATTATTCGGAAAAAAAGTGCATGTGGTGAAGGGTTGGAGCAAATAATACCTGCTAATCGGTTAGGAAATACCAAAGGAAAGTTTTATCGTACATTAGGATCTTGTTTACCTATAAAAACATTTACTATATACAATTTAAAAGCTTTACTTGTGAAAGTTTTCCCCTAGGAATACCATATAATAGTTATTATTCTATTTTCCATTTTTATCGTGCTATAGCGGGAGTCGTAAAAATAATTGAAATTTTACCCCATGGCAGAAGTAGAATTCAGTAAGTGTCAAGACAATAGCTCTTTGTTTCAACAATTCCCAAGCATCAATAATTTTCTAGTTGTTTACATTTTTATCCTGTTATAAAAAAATAAACTATAAACAATGAGATGAATGGATACAGTAATTTTCTCTTCACATAATCTATTGAGAGGTTATGGGTAGAATAATTAGGAAAGCAAATAATTCAGCATTGATATCCCCTTGGTGGATGAAATAATCCTTCATTTTGAATATCAGTGGTATGCAATTTAATTTGTAAGAGTTCAAACAATTAGGTATTTGGCATTAATAATGCATTACATCTGATACAATATGATTGAGTGGAAGTGCACCCCGCCTTGCTATTCCGCGAAATATTTGGGACAGCGAAATTGTGAAGGTTTTAGACTATATATGCAGTTTAAATAATAAAAATAATAATAATAATAGTAATTTATTATACAAGACGATAAAGTTAAATTTTATCCACGAATGAATCGTTTAACGTCTAGACGAAGTCGAGACGTTAATGATTCAAGAGTGGATAGAAATAACTTTATCGTGGTGTATAATACAATATTTTTTTCTATAGCAAGAACTTGAACAATTTCAAAAGAAAATAAGGACAGTCAATCACATTTCAAAATGTCAGGAGCTAGATTGGGTTGCTACGATAATAGGAAGCTGTCATATTTAATTTAAACAAAAATTAAAAAAATAAATTACTTTATCTATCCTTGATGTTAAAGTGTTACTTTATCTACCCTTGCTGTTAAAGTAAAACTTGACCTTTTGTTTTGAGTTGATAAAAGCACACTTTAACATGAGCTATAGAAAAAATGATTCTTTTTAATCCGTTTCCATATTACTTTGCAGGTGTAAAATTACAATGTAAACTTACTTTCTGTTTATTTACTTGTGCTAGTCAAAACCACAAATATAGAGAACAAATACAGTACAGTAGAGATGGGCGCGTGAGTGAATTTTCGCTCACGTCACGCACGTTTCACGCTTGCTTTAAACAGTCACGTTCACGCACGTTCACGCTCACTTTCACTCACGTTCACGACGTGACACGCATTTCAAAATTTAAATTCAGATAGAACAGAATGTTCAAATTTAAAACCAATGAAAAAACCCTAAAGAGAACTAAAAATATGTTTTGCACCTGACATAATTTACGTGATATGTTGCAATCAGAATGGTTGACATAAAAAGAAAAAAAAATAAAATTGAATACAATAACTCCCACAAGGGATAAATACTGATTTCTCGCAAATATATTTCTTGCAGCTGTCTTCAAAGACATTACTTTTAATACTAAAAGCTGTCATTGGAATTGACATTTCCCTTATTGGTATGAGTACAGAAGGTATATGTTGCTAGGCAACACTTTTAATTCGTATGTTTGAAAGTACTTTTACGTACAAGGATCAACATTTTCAGCGTTAAAGCAAGTATACAAAACATTACTTTTTTTAGAATAATAAGTTGATCTACACAAGTACACAATGAATTGGTTTAAAAATATCATCTACCCATCTACACAATACATTTTTGGTTTAATAATAAAACGTAATTAACATTTTCAGCGTTAGCCGAGTATAAAAAACAAACCATTACTTTTATTAGAATAATAAGTTCATCTATACATCTACACATTAAAATGTTGATTTAAAAATAATATGTAATCAACATTTTCAGCGTTACGTCGAATTCTGCGCTCTTTTAAAATTCGCCCAGCTGTAGAAAATACTATTTCGCTTGTAGCGAAACTTGCCGGTATGTTTAAAATTTCTCAAGTTTTTGTAACAGTGGCGTATTTACACTGTTTTTCCAAAATCCTAAAATGTCATCTACATTTCCGAATTTTAATTTAACATACTAATTTAGTTTTGTTTCGACATCATCCTAATTACATGTGTCATCGTCAGAGCTATCTCTAAGTGTAGAAAGATAAGAATCTGATGCTGATGTACCAGTTTTGAGTCGTTTGCTATGTATTTCATCATTATCATCTATAGTTTTATTTGCATTTTAATCTTCTCTTTTATGTGAAGGTATGAACTTTAAGGATTTATAATTAGGGTCCAAAAATAAAGCCACATAATGTAACTTGTTTGGCACAATTTGTGATTTAATGAATTTAAAAGTTGCTGCACCCTGCAGTTTTTTATTCCTTACTAAATATTTAACGTGAAATTAACGTGAAACGTGAATCACGCCTTGGAAATTTTCACTCACGTTCACTCACGTTCACGTCACGATTTTCAAATATTAGTCACGTTCACGACGTGACACGCCGTGACACGACGTGACACGACTGTTTTCACGTCACGCGCCCATCCCTACAGTACAGTATGCACCTGCTAATTGGGAAACAATGACTCAGGTCTAAAATTATATCACAAAATGTAGTATCAATACTAAGACGATAGTATTAAATAAGCATCAAACTGAATAATTTAAAAAAAATATCTAACTTTGCTGTCTCATACATACCTGTGATCTTCTAAACACCCCTTTTACATATTAGCTAAATTGAAACTCAAAGAATTTTATCATTTTCGAGACGTGCAAGTAGTGCAGGTTAAAAATAATTTTACAAATTGTCTTTAGATTTTTCGATGTAGTTTCATACAAAATAGTCCAAAAAATACATGAGGTGCGATATTGGTTGCTCAAGCCCAAATTTTCGAGGGATTCATAGCTACTACCTGTTTCTGCTTATGTATCTATTCTAAACCTTGATATGTTATTACTTTTACAATTTTACAAATTTGCAATGTTTCTCAATTCTAAAACTAATTGTCTATGATGTGGAACCTGATAGGACATTCAATTTTCTCACAAGCCTGATTGAATTGTAGGGAAAAGCATTATCTCGTTTATAGTTTCTATAGCCTTAACACCATTTTGAAAAACTTGCTACTGTATTGTTACAAAGTTTTCAGAGTTGGAAGCTGAATTCAATCTTAAAACCCCTTCGGTAATTATGAAACAATAAATTTTTCATCTAGTGACCAGTGTGCGAATCAGTAATTTATCTACTGCTTTATCGAACAATAAACTTAAAAGTCACTGTCTATATGCTATTATAATTATAATTGGTCAACTAACAGAGTGAAGTTGGTTGATACTCTTTAGTTAATAATCACAGTCAAGGATCTCTACTAGCGATACAGATAATTAATATAAATAGAAAAAAGTTATCATCTGTAACTCTAAGAAAGTTTTTGGTTTGGACGCTGAGTGAAATTTTTACCACGTTACATGACCGTAGTGCCTAGATAATATAAGCATAACGCTGATAATAAAGAGCCTGATCAATAGGGTTAGACTAGTTCGAACTGAATGTCGCTAAACCTTGTTATTTATCTACACCGGGTGGTGACTTGCACAGTATAAAAACTTCTTGGTTTGGACGCTGAGTAAAATATTTTACCACGTTACACGACCATAGTGCCTAGATGATATAAACATAAGGCAGGCAATAAATAGGCTGATCAATAGGGTTAGACTAGTTCGAATTGAATGTGGCTAAACCTTGTCATTTCTCTATACCGGGTGGCGATTTGCGCAGTATAAGAACTTCAAAGTTAAGGTTTTAATGTTGAATTATTGGCTTTTCTAATTCTTTTAGAGCTAAAATATAGAATAAAGTTTTTTAGTATAAAAAATATTACATCCATATATACCTTCGCTTAATTTTTTTAAAAACTGCCGGAAATAGTTTGACGTTTATTAAATTCTGTTTACGTTAAAATATATCCTACGAAAGAGAACGCAGAAAAGATAAAATGATTTTATGCCTGAAATAGTGCTCCAAATATTACACGATTGATAGAATACTACTTAAGTCTCTGAGACTACAGCAAAAAATATAAATTATTTTAAGTGTATTAATTACGTTCAAAATTAAGGCAAAAACAAGAAAAATGCAAAATGACTTGTAATTCCAAGGAATCACCGCCAACTTTCTTAAAATTTATTGTTTTCCTCTTTCAGGAAAAATGTAGAACTTTCTGGCTAAAAAAAAGTTATGTACCTACACTTTAGCTCCAAAATGATTAGCGTAGGCAAAACGCTTTACCACCCGGAACAAAAGAAAAATCTGCTTGTGATAATAGTCTTGAATCGTGTTAATAAAAGTTAGGGTATACAAAAAAACTTTCTATTCTTCATCTTTGACTACTGTTATAAAATTACATCCTGAAGTTTTAGAAATCGTTCACAATATGTCTTGTATTGAGCACTATCAATAAAAATAAGCACACATCGACGTTTAAGATGGATTTATCTAACATTCTCATCCAATTAAAAGAATATTCTAGATGCATTTAACAACATTTGCATCACAAATGAACGACATTGAAATTCCAGGTTATGCCTTCCATATAAAATAGTTGTGTGTATAACTAGAGTATCATTTAGTACTTGCATCTCAGTTGTAAATAGTGTTATTAACTGTTATCGAATAATCAAAACATTAAAGTAAAATTTCTTTGCGAAATAAAATGGAAATATGGATTTTATACATAAAGTAGCTTTATGCTTCTGGTTACTGGGGAAACGATAATTTTGGAGAATTATCACGCCTTGGTCGTGTCTGGCTGTGTCTAATTTATAGAATTTTGCAAAACCTCTTTCTTAAAGAAAATTGGTTATAGATTCTTTAGACTAAATCGAGAAGTATAAAAAAAGTTAACTCATGTTACATCACAGTAGTTACATTTAATTGCAGTAACTTGTAGATGTTTGAATTTTCGTGGGGAAAATTGCTGTAGACGCTGACAAAATAAGAACGACATCAAGAGTATATTTTTTCACAGTTGCAGATAAACATAAAAATAATGGCGTAGAACTTTTTATTATGGACAAATATAAAAAATTTTACTTGTTTCTGTTCATACTTTTCAATTTAAAGTCGTTGGTGACATTTAACATCTGACAACACCATTAATATACGTATAATGACGTCATGAAGTAATATTAGTGTTTAATAAATTCTTAATCTATGCTGTCGACAGATTTAGGTCATCTTAAAGTTTAAGAACAAAATTTCTACTGAATGTGAAAGGATGCAATAACATAATATGATGATGATTACTAATAGATGGAAAACTTTGAAGTTACATTTACGTCTAAATGAAGCCTGATGAATGCACGATTAGCTTGTACATATATCTGCCATAAATTCAGTAATAGCAGACAATAAATAAGCACGAAATGGTACTAAGCTTCCAAATAGGGACCGTGTCACTTACAAAAGAGCGTGTAGGCGACAATTCTTTGTACAATGCATCCTCGTTCGTACCTGACATATTAGCTTCCCGATGATTTATTAAGGTATTCTCGAGAGTGACACCGTTGCCTTTAGTGTACTTACCATCGAGCGTTGTTGCAAACAGCCAGAATCGTGGAAGTGAAGGGCACTAAAGCTAATCGAGCCCCGAAAGAACGAGTACCTATTAGCTCTTCGAGCCTGACTGCAAATCTTGCATTATCCTGAAATATAGGTGGCAATGCAAAGTCGTAATTTAAATACTAAGTGTTATTGTTAATATCAGAAGCGAATGGCGATTTACTCGTGTCGGGGGTTGGGGGTGAGTGTCCAGAGAGCGCGATAACCGCGATCCAAGCGGCCCTGGTCATTAGCACGCCCCGGGTCCAAGAATGGCCGCTCGATGTGTGCTTATCCCACTTATAAATCATTACAATATGCAATATAATTCCGAGGTCTATCTGCTTTTTCGCAGGCAGATGCTCTTTATATGGGGAGGACTAGTAATAAATCGGAACCCTTTGGGAAGACATTCTTATAAATAAACACACAAAAAGCTGACACTCATATATCCCGGTGTCACCATCCATCTCTGGCCTTCCATTGTTCTGTACTGATTTACCACAAGTCCGGCGGAATACAATGCGATGCAGTAGTGCACCGTGGATACATATCGGTCGGTAGTTACAAGGCATTATGTATACCCGATACAGTCGATAGAGTAAGAATGTGCTGCGACTGACCTCCCATGCTACGTAAAAATTACTTAAAAAGGAAGCTCCACTTGCCTCTCCCCTTTACGACTGCCACCACCCGAAAGAATTGCGGGACTTTCCTTCTGATGGTACTTCTATATCTGAGACAACGTAAGTTTTACTTTTTCCACCATGAACTTAAAACGGTTTCTTCAGAGTAAATTTACTGTCGTTGGTTTTTGCTTTTAATTCCCCTAAATCAGAATTTTCGAATATTTACGGTCAATCATGATTCCTTGATGCACGTCAGTACAGGTCACTTTCACATAAAAGGAAACTAATGTCACATAATGAGCTGAGTAAGTCACCGATGGAGAAACTTTCAGACATAACAGCAAATGCAATTAATAAAATAATCATAAACACAATAATATATAGTACAAGCATCACCAACTATCCAAGTACCTAGAGCAAAAAAAAAACTAAAATTAATAGACTAAAGGAGTTAGTAAACAAAATAACAGAACTAAGACGAGTTAGAAAGGACAGCATTGAAGACCCAGTAAAATAATAATTAAAAAGTAAATATACTAAGATATAATAAAAACCTAAAAATTAATACTTGTGGAAGAGAATGGAAATACAAATCAGACATAAGTATAAGTAAAAATAATAAAAATGAAGAAAGAATACGGTAGTAAAACCAAAGACCAAGATCAAAGTAGCTAAAATGTCTACACCCCAAATATAACTAATCAAACAAGATAGAAGAAAACCAACTAAAAATAGCAAATGTAGGGTCTTAGCTTAGACAATTCCCAGTGTAACCACGAATCAAATTAGAAATACCTTAACGTATATGAAAAGCACAAAATCGATGTTTAATGAAGCCATTGAAGAAGAGCATATGCTTCAACGGAAGAACAATGCGATTATCATGCTAGTACATAACAAATTACAGGATATCCATAAAGAATTATAGACCTACCAGTTTACTGTCACACATGTCTAAGATGTTTATCAAAATTATTACAAAACGAATAACCAAATGCTCGGTTAATACAAATCAATTATTTACTTCCCACAGCAATTATGGTTGCCCAACTAACACGAAAAATGAATAATTTCAAAATGAGCACAGGACTAGCTATTTTATTTATTGCAAGAAAGTCAGTAATTTTACACTAATAAATGCACTTAAGATGAGTAGCAGTCATTATAATTTGAGTGAGAAAGGTTGGCGTTAGATAAGGCAGGATTCAGAAGGGTTAGGTTCAGCTTTTCAGTCAATGTTTCATGCTAGTTATGGCAAATGCAGCTTGTTTTGTGTAGCTGACAGGTTTGAGTTGGGTGAAATCAATACAATGATGTGGATGTACAAAAATTACATGTGCTTTATGACTAAAAGATTATGGAACCAACAAATGGAAAAGCGACTGAAGGGTAATGAGCAATTAGGCCACCTATCAAAGAACATAGACATTGTGCAGTGCTAAAATAAACATGCGAAACAGTGCATTTAAAACTGAAGTGATTAAAAATCAGACATTTAAAGTGTAAAGGTGACAATTCCCAAGGAAAGACGGTTTAGTATTTAAGAGAAAACAGTATATCATAACTATAGTTCATAGGTAGAAACTTTATATACATAGAACCTTATTTTCATAAAAACAAATGCAAATCGTAATCACTAGGTAACAAAACTGTCAATTGTCTTTAATTTTCAAAACAAGCTCGTAACTTTTATGTTGGGTGTAAGAAGTGCTCCCAGTTTTGGTGTAAAATTATTAATAAAAAAGTTATTTGTATCAGGCAAAAAGCGTTGCTGATATTTACCAGTGTGCAGAGCATCGATGAGAGTAACTTTCGTTGTGATAAAACATCCCAGTAAACAGGGATTACCCCAGCAAGATTTCACCACGTGCGTCCTATAGCGAGGCCAAATTCGGACAAGATTTCGGGTAGTTCGAGATATCGGCCAGTCAGAACCTTTTTACTAGGTGTGGAGGAGCCTTTTAGTAAGCCCTACAAGTAGGACGGAGAACCCAGAGGCCGTCACCAAGTTGATAGCAGCCGTGGCGTCTCTTCATTGCGCGAGTCAGCATCGGAGCACCACTTCCAAAGGTAAAAAGTTCACAGGAAGCTGGGTTTATCAAGACTAGACTGTCTACGAGGTGTAGCACCAGGCTCCAGTTCCCAGAAGCTTTCGACGTAGCGTCCTTCCATTGCGCGATTTGGACCAAAGATTTCGACCGTTTATGCCGGAAATAGAACAAAAGCAGATCAGAGCGGCGGTTTGCGTCACTGAAACAAACCAGGTTAACCGGAAATTACGTCACATAATTTGCATAATATTTACCTGATGTATTTTTGCCATTTTTGGTGGTTTGGAATTCAATTTACGCAAAGTTTTTATACGTGCACATCATCTTTGTGTTTACAGTCAATTTAAGGTTAAAGCTGTCAGAATAGTATATTCTGTAACAAGATTGGAATGAAAATCCGATACGAGTGGAAGTGGAACCACGAGTAGATCGAGTAGCAGATTGTATTTTCTCCACGACCTGAAAGTGTGAATCAAAAACAATTAAATATGAACAAAACATTTCCCGATTTTTGCGGGAGCAGGCTTATATTATTTGCATAATTTGTAATTTCAGTATTTTCAAATTCCATATCTGATTCACTCAATTTTCACAAATTTTTTAATTTAAATTAAAACTTGTCTCAAAACAACTAGGACGCCGCATTTACATCTGCCACTGACGGTTTTGAAATCCATGGCAATATATGTATTTCGTTGAGCATAATTATGGAATATTCATTCTGTCACTTGTTATATAATGAAAATACATGCAAAACACATAAGAAGCAACTGTTTCAGAATAAACATTCTATCTCAAGAGTGAGAATTTTTACATTCTATTATTAAAAGTGATTTCGGAATTATTACATTCACTAATGTTCGTGGAGAAACGAATTTAAGCAATTGCTATACTAATGAATTTGTCGTACTTGAAAGCATTTGTAATACAAGCTGTTGAACTTACCCCTGAGACTAGAGTTATTTCATGCTAGACCGGAAAGTCAATTCAATGAATTGCAAATGAATAAAATACATAAGAGCAATAAACCATTTATTTAGTAAATAATTATAACATCATTTTAATGAGCCCTGAGATACGACACAGATTCATGGTTAAACCTATTTTATTTAATTTAATATTGAAGATTGTGGTGATTTGCCCTTCATTATTATTTTTAATTACTAAAGTCTATTTTAAAGGTAGGGCATCATTACAAGGGCAGATAGGATTTAGGGAGGACTTTAGAATAACAAATCGCTTACAAAGCTTTCAGAGTTTGATCTAAAAATGTGGCGAATACAACCTACTACTAATGGCTTGTACAGAAAAGGTTTTGGACATGTGTGCTATTTTGAACAATCTTGACGACAGCTGCATTTTAATCGATAGTCAACCATTTTCAGGAACATATACTATGATAAAGCTGCGAGCACAATTAAGCTGACAACGACATCAGATAAAATAAGAATTGGAGGAGAGGTTTTGCAAGGCGATACTCTATCATTGAAACTATTTTTCTACTGGTCTTGGAGAACGTTCTCTAAACCCGACAGCACGGGGTATTGACATAGACAGCAAACATGTTACTACGATGTTTGCATGTAAAATATCAATTTTTCAGCAAAATTCGAAATACCATATGACCACAGTAGTCGGTGTCTAAGGTACCTGGTACTCTGCATGTCTCAAACAAATATAAGCTAAAAAGTAGTAGGCCAAACATATACTCATTGTAACACCACAGCATACATTGTCAACAAATGTGTTACCGTACAAGACTACTTTACAATCTATTGCAATGCAAAAAACACAAGGTAAAAAAAGAATTCAAATTCTTCAAATCTTCCCTAATTAAAAATTGCCGCCTGGCACTTTTTACTACAACCCAGTTACTAAATCCCCAATTTCAATAATGATATCTGCAATTTTATTCTCCAGAGCTTGGAAACTTGGTCGTCGAAGTTGCTTCTTAATTCGCTCTTTCTACTTCCTGGTGTTTCTCAGTCTTTATTTATCTAGTGTTTAGTATATTGATCTTCACCTTCTTCTTCGGGAAGCTAGAATTATTTTTTTTCTGCTGTTATTTTATCTGCCCCAATGCGTAACTGTACCTTTACTTTGTAAACTACTGGATTATTCGGGAAATTTTGAATTTAATTTAATTTAATTACTTTTGCCTCGGGTAAACTGAGATGGCAAAGGACCGTTCTACTCAAATGTATAAACGCAGCAATAAACCATGTAAAAATAATTCATATAATGTGTTTAGCTAATTACAAAATAAATCTTAGGATAAAATGACATACAGGGTGTTCCGAAAAATCGTTTACAAATTTTCAGGGATTGGAGAGGAAGACAAGTGAAGCAATTTTCGCTATGCAACATATGGTCGTAAACGTCTCCTTGTTATTGAAAAAAATGATTTATTACAGATTGCCTTTTATTGTAAGTTACAAAAGTAAAAACAACAAAATGGTACGTAACAACCATCATTCATAATAATTGCTCGACCTGTCGACCTACAACACCGTTGCAAGCGTAGCAGCGACGCACCATGTTAGCTCGAACTCTGGCCAAAATTCCTGGAGTTTCCCGGATCCTTCCACAGGCATCAATAATTCGGGCTACCAAGTCCTCCTGTGTGTTCACTGGAGTCGCGTGATGGAAAGATTTTGAGTTACGAAGAGAAATGTATCCTTAAAAGAAAAGCTCGAGTGTTTTTTGGCAAGATAAATTAACTACATAATACTCGAAATGTCCCGAAAAATCGTTTACAAATTTTCAGGGATTGGAGAGGATGGCAAGTGAAGTAATTTTTGCTACGCAACATATGGTCGGAAACGTCTCCTTGGTATTAAAAAAAGTGATTTATTGCATATCTCTTGTTATTGTACCTTACAACGATAATTGATAACATGGATAAAACAGGCATAAACTTGCATAGTTTAATCTGCTGTTGGGTGTTTTGCTGCTTGTTGATCGTCGCCAAAGTTACTACAATTCGTGTTAAGTTGCTATAGGTACCGTAGTGAAAATGGGAGACCAGTTCACGTTTGCAGAATTCGCTGACATGCATCTGATGTATGGAGAAACCGGTGGCAATGCGAGGGCAGCGGAGAGGTTGTACCGTGAGAGGTTTCCAACAAGGCGTCATCCTTCGCACCCTACATTTTCTGCCGTTGATCGCCGGTTGCGTGAAACCGGATCAGTTAAGGTCAGAAAAGAGGCGTCAGGAGCAAGGAGACGTGTGCGAACACAATCTTTTGAAAATGAGGTGCTCCAGCGATTTGAGGACAATCCCTCCACCAGCACACGCGCAGTTGCCCATGCAATGGGTGTTCAGCATGTTCGTGTATGGGACGTGCTTCACGAGCAAGGGTTGTACCCGTTCCACAACCAGAAAGTCCAGCCACTTCTGCCAAACGACTACGAACCCAGAATGGAGTACTGCGAATGGTTCTTAGAGCGTTGCAATACGGACCCACAATTCCCATCGCGCATCCTGTTTACCGATGAGGCCACCTTCACGAGGGATGGGATTTTCAACATTAAAAACAACCACGTCTGGAGTGACGACAATCCGCATGCAAATCTGTCGAGAGGCCATCAACAACGATTCAGCATCAACATTTGGGCCGGCATTGTCGAAGATTGTTTGGTGGGCCCTTACATGTTACCACCTCGACTGAATGGCGAAATGTATGTAACCTTCCTCCAAGAAGTTTTGGTGGAGTTATTAGAAGACGTGCCCCTAGCAGTCAGGCAGGGTATGTGGTTTCAACATGATGGGGCCCCCGCTCATTTCAGTCATGCTGTACGCCAACATCTGGATCTGACATATGGCAATCATTGGATAGGCAGAGGCGGTTAGTGTACGCGACTCCAGTGAACACACAAGAGGACTTGGTAGCCCGAATTATTGATGCCTGTGGAAGGATCCGGGAAACTCCAGGAATTTTGGCCAGAGTTCGAGCTAACATGGTGCGTCGCTGCTACGCTTGCAACGGTGTTGTAGGTCGACAGTTCGAGCAATTATTATAAATGATGGTTGTTAAGTACCATTTTGTTGTTTTTACTTTTGTAACTTACAATAAAAGGCAATCTGTAATAAATCATTTTTTTTTTAATAACAAGGAGACGTTTACGACCATATGTTGCATAGCGAAAATTGCTTCACTTGTCTTCCTCTCCAATCCCTGAAAATTTGTAAACGATTTTTCGGAACACCTTGTATACATAAAATACTGTAACAAAATTTTTCTAGTAAAGGGTCTGCGGGTTCCTGTACGCCCTCGTGATGCGGGAATAGGCACGGGTGAATAATAGCTCCAATATACTCGTTCGCTATCTATAGGTCTGAAACAAGCGCTATTAAAGACGACAAGATTGCGTTTTATTTATCATGCGCGGGCGGAATATTATGGTGTTAGTGACGTTCGTAATTAGTGGATTAAGCTAAGCAGGTAGTGGGCTTCCTTGGTACATAAAATTGGGTTCACCAGGATAACCTAAACATGAAATTTTCACCTCATGCAAAACCCCGGCTTTTCGCTACTTGGTATGATCGGACCAGCAGCGTTCTTGCTATAGGTATGCTAGTGGCTAACCTCTGTAAAGCCGGTTGATTCTGGTTAGATTGTCCTAGTGAACGTCGGGGGCAAGATTTATGTTGAAGAAATCCTCAACGAATCGGGTTCACTGGCACAAGCTTGAGCTAGGTGGAGGTAAGAGGAAAAAGAGGTAGACCTAGAGCTGGAAGTCAGGATCAGGATCTCAAGTCTCAAGTGAAGTGAAGTGGATGCGGAATTTACTTCTAAGAGTGACAGGCTCGTAATCACAGCGATCAGTGGTACTGAGTTCAAACCCCGGGGTAGGCACCGAGTGTACGTGAAAAATACGTACAAAACTCAGTCAGGAGTTCATTCACTTGAGGACGGGAGTAGACTAAAAACTCTCGAAACGTCGTGTGGTAAGCACCCGAGGCAGTGGAAAAAGTCCGATACAAAATCTCATAATAGACCACTGTCAAAAATGACATCAGTGAGAGAACATATAATATTTTTTTCTACTCCCGCATGTATATATTCTGTTTTCTTCACAATCTACAGAATGGATATGTAGGCAACTGTAGTTAACTGAACGTATATGATTTCATATCCACACAAGGGTGGATATGAAATACACCAATCACAAACCACGTTAGTCGTGATTACCTAGGCAACTTTCATTAATTGTTTGTTTTGCAATGGGCACGCCCTGCTGTGCCCTGTTTGTGGCAAACGTGATTTTGTTGTAAGATATCTTATTAATTAGCGTTGAATACATTTTCTTTTAATTTTCCATTCTTTTCCATTGATAGGTCGTAGAAAAAATACACTGTACAACTCGAGTGGAATGTCCATATCCACTCTCGTTGTACAAACTACTATTATAATTGATTTGTAATTTTTGTTCTAATCAATAAAGGCATACTAAATTTTACAAAATAATTTTAAACATTTGTCGAAATAGGAGAAAACAGTTTTGAAAAGAATAGTATATTTTAGTTAGAGAATTCATTGGCACATCCGTAATAAATTTAGGATAAACTGTTTATTTGAACTGTATTACATCATTTTACTTACCCTGTGTAATAATCATCTTGTAACATTATATGAAAAAAATTAAAACTAACCATCAAAGCGTTTATAATAAAAATTATACAAGTTAATATACTAAAATCAATATTTAAAAAAATTGTGAATGGGTTTACTAAATTTGTATTTAACGATCATTTTCATTTCTAAAATACCTTTTTATTCAACATTTTATATTTAAATTAAAAAAACATTCGAGTTTGGCCTTGAACGTATTTACATTTCTTGATCATTTGGTCACTCTCTTGCTTACATTTTCATAATGTGAGTCTTATTTTTTCTAGAGTTTATTTAGATAACCTAAAATACACGAAATAGTTTGTATGGGGAATTTTAATTTAGTGCCATTTAATGCATGTGTAATTAGTATTTACGCGTAGGTTAGTGCATGCTAACTTTAATTTATTCTGTCTTTTAGTGAACACATATCTTGGTTTATCTGTGTGACCAAATTAGCTCTTATTGTCAGTGTCTTTTGAAGTTGGTTACTACCAGAGTTGCAGGTTAGCTTCCTGTTTTGGTAGATGGTGCCGCTTCGTAGCCAAGGGTTGGAGTAATTTTAAAATACTTTCTTGTGTACTGAGCTAGCTAAATAAACGAAAAGGGCATAAAGTAAAGTCGTGTTACATAAACTAAACACAACGACAAGAGCAAGGCATAAAGCATGTCTTTACCTATCGCCATACCCATTGCCTCACATTTCTGTTTCCAAATTATTTTTAGCTTGCTTTAATAAACTTTACAAAGGTGTTACCAGATTCTGTATCGAAACGATACGAGTATAAAAACGATACTTTGAAAAAATATACTATATTTTTGCAGGCAAGATATTTGCTTTTGCATCACAACTATAAGGTTTATGAAGAATGCATAGTTCAAAAAGCCATTGAAGAATCAGTGTGAACTTATGCTAACGGCTACCTACAGTCAATTGTTTTTTATTACAAGTGAATTTTAAATTGTGTTTTCCGTGATTAATCCTGTTGTGTTCATTTTTGCAATGTTTGTCTCTTTTTTTGTTTGAAAAGTGTGTTACATTAGTGTTGTTACAAGCAGCAAAAATTTTTATTTTGGTTCAAGATGTGCTCAGCCAGCATTATGTTGCTCGAAGTTTGAATATCAACCGTTCAAGTGGTAGTAACTGCAGTGAATATCAAAAATTCACTGATTAAAGTTCAAGATGAAAATGTAAATTAATATACAATTTAAAAAAAACTAAAAAAGCCAACTTGCAGGCGTACTTACCAGCTATGCAATATAAACTCTTGCGAAAGCATCGAGTTGGATGCAGTTTGCTCAGAAAACTGGACGCTAGAATAACGAAGCTTTGTTCCTTTTACAGATGAATCGACAGTATGTTTACATGGGGCTGATGGTCCAGATCGAATATGAAGAAAAGTAGGAGAACGATATGTACAGTCGTGTTCAGATAAATCTGGGACAATGGTTTTTTCATGTGTAGGTTGAGTTAAGAATTGAAGAATATCTCCATAGATTTCCTGCTATCAGAAAGAGTTATAGATTTATTTACCTGTCAAACTTTAATATAACTTTTTTTCATAGCAGGAAATCCATGGAGATATTATTCAATTCTTAACTCAACCTACGTATGAAAAACACATTGTCCCAGATTTATTTGAACACGACTGTACAATGCAATTTCCTCTACCATGTGAGCTTTCAAGGAGCTTCTCTAGTGGTATGCGTTAGTATATATTTTGAAGCATCCCTTGAGTTACTGGAGGCTCCATAGCTGCTAATCAATATGTAGGTGCTTTTCTTCAGGAACGTGTATTGTTTTATGACTAGTTCTCCGTTCTTATATTGTTAATGTTCGGGCACATATCGCACAGGTCGTCTCGGATTACCTTGAAGAAGTATAATTGACAGTTGCGGATTGGCATTTTCTTAGTTTAGACATGGTCTTGATAGAACACATATGGGACGAACTCGCAGGACATGTTAGAAATAAAATTCTCTTCCCATATAACTTGAGGGAACTTCCAACAACTTTAATAGGAACATAAGATAATATCCAAGGAGCATTCATTCAGAAAATCATGCGGAAATGAAGTAACACAGTACATTAAATATTAAATTAACTTATTAGAATATTCGAATACTTTAGTGTGTTTAGTGCAATATATAACGGTTTTGATTTGAGACAAAGTATATGTTCTTATTTTGTCATATGATCAGAAACGTAGTTTATGCTACCTAGGACATTACCGTACGTGTTGGCACTAATCTTTGCACTAGGCTGTCTTGGAGGCTTTTGTTTGGCTCTTATGAAAACAATTGTAAGAACTTGCTCTGTTTGCCACTTTAGTTTGCGAATAGCCGATTTCGTCGGACTTTAAGCGACGAATATAGCAAATGTTCGGGCTTCAAATCCGTTTGTATTGACTGAAATCATCGATTTTACCTCTTGGTTGGACCGGCTAAAAAGATCTTACACTTATACCAGGCTGTAATACATCCCCAGGTATGTACTTAATTGCGTTGTATGTAATTACGTAATTCCTTTTTCACTCTTTTAGACGTATATCTGCTCCCCTTTCAAATTTATTTACATCAGAATTGTGATTTGGCATTTGTTTGCTGTGTTGATCACGAATCCAACTGAGTCATCAACGTTGTTGCCATGCAGCGTCTAATATCCAGTGCTTGTGGGCTATATTTTCGAGTTGGAGCTATGCGGAGTTATGTTTGATGACAGGACGGATTAATCGACTCGTTTATATTGTGTGTCAGCACTGTGCCCATAAAGTCAGTATCTTCATATGCAGATACTTGGTTCATATTACATTGCATTATAACTCCATCGTGTGTCTATACTTTTAATTAGAATTTTGTGCTTAATTACTTTTTCACTGGTGAAAAGCTGTATATGCACAATTTGATGAACCGTGCGCAGTTTCATTCAATTGCCAATTAAATATTTTTCTTTAAAATATCGTAATTGATTGTTTATATAACTGTACTTGTTGCACGCGTAAGTATTAAACTTACAGTAACTCAGTCAGTTTCTAAGTGTTTTTTTCACACTGACAAAAAGTTATCGGTTCTAGATTATTACACTGACTACTTCCCTCATATCAAATAGACCAATCATTTGATATCCAATTTTCAAATTTCGATCAATCATGTTAAGAATAAAGCGGCAACAATGAGAAAAGTTCCTAGGATTATTTAAGTGAATATTTTATGCGCACAGGTTTGGTTCAAGTCTCATTTTGGTTAAAACAGCTTGAATATTACGAACTTTTTATACAAATCTGCACTCAGTGCCTTGCCTTAAAAATCTAAAACAGAGCATTGTTATTGGTAACAAAACGCTCGAATCCTGTATAGCTAAAAACTTGTTTCGTTAGTATTTTTTTAAATTATGTTAAACCAGGAAAATTCTGAAACATTCCATATTTTGTTGATAATTTATGACAACTGTACTTATATATTATTAATTTTGTGAAATTTATTGTGTCGGGAATTACACAATTAGTTGGATAGTTTTGTAAATAAGGGAACTATCACTGGATTGTTCTCGGCAAGTTTGTAAGTAGTTTAGTGTATATATGACACAACATTTACTTATTGTTCGTTTGTAACAGATTGTAAATATGCTATGCAATAAAAAAAAATTGTGTCGGGTATTTGGTGGCTAAAACAGAGCATTGTTATTGGTAACAAAACGCTCGAATCCTGTATAGCTAAAAACTTGTTTCGTTAGTATTTTTTTAAATTATGGTGGTGGTAACGTTAAACCAGGCAAATTCTGAAACATTCCATATTTTGTTGATAATTTATGACAACTGTACTTGTATAATCTTAATTTTTGTGAAATTTATTGTGCCGGGTATTTGGAGGCTTATTTATAATTATTATTATCTGATTATTTTATATATATTGTAATGGTATGATTCTGGTTGCATTGCTGACTTACGAACACTAAGGAAAAAAGCAAATAGGCCCAGATTTGGTATTGTATTTATTGCAAAAATATAAGTCACTAGTAAACATTGATAATTACAGAAGACATAATTAGCAATAACTGTAATTTAATTAACAGGGGTTAGTAATTGAATAATACAGTATCGTCAGGGTTGCGTTCAGCTTGTATTCAATATTTGTGTTAGGTATGGCAAATATAGCTAATTTGTGATGACTGATAGATTAATTGTGTAACGTCAAGACACGATCATGAATTCGCTTAAGTATGAAGGTGTTTTGAAACGTTACAGAAATTTTATGCAACGATTTGTATTCATATCATAATGCCAACAATCGATAACACAGCTAAAGGGTTATCAAGCAGTGTAACAAGGCACAATGATGCAAAGAGCATTTGAAAACCAACCTGATAATTAAGGATGACTACAAGAAAGTGCTAATAGCTTGTGAATTAGTGTCTATTTAACTGAAAGTGAAAAAATGCAACTAAATTTAGACGTTAAGGATCAAAGATTGTAAAAACTTACTAAAACGATTATATAACATGTTGCTATGGTAACCTAGATGGTCAATTGTTGCTGTTTATTGGGGAAGCCAAGCCGAAAGCTTGTATGTTTTGGCTCCCAGGTTTTAATTAATTTCGTTGATAAAAGTATATTATTTGTGCCAGTTGTTGAGGTTTATTTATTCACCATTGTGCCGAGGCCAGTTGTAGTTAATTTGATAGTGTTCAGTAGTGCATTTCCAGAAAAAATTGAACCTGGAGCTTCGCGTACTTGTGATTGTTTTCGAAGCTAAATTTTGGCAAATTTTGGAGCTGTGGGAAACAGAAATCAAAGTGCAGAATCTAGAGAAGCCCTTATTTGTGGTTTATAAAAAGGCAGCAGCAGCTAATTTGCGACAGGAGGCAGGTATAAGCTTGGCCTCCCTACCGTGGGTCGGTGTGAGGTCAACTTTCGAACTCGATTCAACAAGACTGGGAGCAACGAGAAGTGAACAGCAAAGTGCAGCACTTGGGAAAGGCTTTGTTCGTGGTTCAAGGACAGGCAGCAGCCGCTGAAACCGTTCCAGGAAGAAATTACGAGCTTGGCTTCATCGTTTTGCGAAAACCGGAAATGGATTTGATGAGCAAGCAAGAAACAAAAGCAGGTCGGCGTCCATTTTCACCTCAAAAACAAAATTCTATATTAGCCAAAGATCTTGGTTATTTGAATTGCATTGTTATTATTTACCTAAGGTGAATTGATTAATTGTTGGATTATTATTTGTGTTCAAAATACGCTGGATTTATGTGATTCAAACAGTTTTGTTTACAGTCCAATATTTGAGGTTATCTGTCATATACACTAAATTTCATAGGAATTTCTTAAAGGCATATGAGATATATAGGTGGTTCCAAACTTTGTCCCAACACTGTATATTAAAGCATTCGTTCTTAAAGTAATTGACTATATCTTCTTTGTTTGGCTAGTATTTTACCTTTAACTAATATCATAGCTATACAAGCCTTCGACTGGTAAGTTGTTTTTATTTTGCATGCTCCACTATTCTGAAACAAATTAGTGTGGAGCTGTTAGTGTGATGAATCTTTTTCTTGGCGCCTTCATACTTTCAGTCTTGTTTAGTCGCGCACCTTCTTGGTAACCTCAACACATGTGAAAGCAGCAACATAACTTCTAGCTATTTCATAGCTAAGGCTAACTGTTTTAGGGGGTGGGGGCCGTTTCAAACGCAAAAGAGGCCCAACGTTTCAATTTAAGTAATATTAATATACGTGGCTTGATTTATTTGCTCGCTAGTTAGAAAGTAGAAACGTATACTATACAACTTTGGGTGTTTTCTTTGATGGTGTTAGATTATATTTACTTACAAATTTACCCCGTATATATCTACTTATGATCACACATAAAATCAAGCTGGAGAAGCAGTGACTAGAATTCGAAGAGTCGATTATTACGTATCCTATCAAGACAGCGAGATATAGTCGATTGGGAAATTAGGAATCTTCCTGGATGAGCTCCGTTTCAGGCGAAACTTAAATTTGTACCAATTTTCGCCCTAAATGGCGCCCGGCGACTTATAAAGGTAAGCAAAAAAGTGTTCTTCGGATTTGGTAAAATATGTGTATCAGCCGTCAGTTCCGTTCGCGAATCTCTCCTGAGATAGAGCACGGGGCTGGTAAGCGAACCATGCACAAATGCAGACCGAATAACTCAGAGTCGTTTAGATTAGATCGGCGTGGTTATTTAGTACCGCTTCGTTCGCTACTTGTTTCACCAAATTACCGGGAAGACGCGCTGTGCTGATATTGGCTACCGAACGTGACGTCGCACCGCTGTTATACCAGAACGATCATGCTATGTTTACAACTACTTTACAACTGATAATCCGCTGCGGCCGTATGTTGCCGCCGATGCCGATGCTACCTCAAATTCGCTTGCGGCAAAATTCTACGTACGCCACCTTTGATCAAAGGCACGCAACTCTTTCGCCATTACTAAAATAATTGAAATTTTACGTTCGTTGTGCAGACATCATGGCGCGGTTTAATTCTATGAAATATGAAAAGAGTTTTTTTGTTCTGTATAACATACTCTAAGTTCCATATTTGAAAAAGAGGTTTACTCAAAACCCCATAGGTAGATGTATATCGTAGTATAACAAGTAGTGTCGATTGAGACTCAAAATAATATATAAATTTTCATTATAATATTCCTTAATCTGAATCACTGAAGTACAGAGGACCACATGTTGTGCGTTTTTCTGGCCAGCTCCGTTACTACGACCCCTTATTGTGAGTATAGTTTTATTGGCCTAAATACAGTCTAAAATTGCTATTCATTGCTTATTTTTAAGTAAATTTTCTAAAATAGAGAAAAATGCTACTTACATCTTTGATCTAGCAACAGTCATGTATTGCCAACGCCTTGGCATACGTCTTCCAGTTTTCTGTCTAAATATAACGTAGAACTTATTTTCGTTAAATAAATGTCAGTGTTATCTGTGGTTCATCGAATAGCGTATGTTTATCTTTAAAAAATGAGTAGTTATACACATATTCTATTTACTAATAAAATTAGAATATGTTGTTTACTTTTCAAGATAGTAAACCACCAAGCTTCTAGCTGTATTGTAATTAAATGGACTTCAATATGTCTTTGTTATTCCGGTACAAAATTACCGTTGGATGCGGTAACAAAGATTGAGTTAAAGATCCAGTGCTAAATTGCTAATTGCATTTCTCGGAATTGTAACGCCGGTTTCGATGCGTGGCTGTATGAGTCAGTCAGTAGTTGGTAGTGACTAACCGTACGCCGTACAGTATTAAAGTGAATTTGGCGCCCAACGTGAGGCTCAGCAAACTTAACGTTACACAACCGAAGAAAATGGAAAGAACTGGTCAAGTAAGTGAACACGGACAATATGTAGAAAGGTCACAGCCTTGGACTACGCCCTTTCTGAAGGAAGAACCGACCAAGAAAAAGAAGAAGGTAAGAGAGTGAAACCTAGCATGCCTAGTACTAAACAGTGACTTGTTTACTAGTACTTGACCATTTAATTGCATCTAATGTTTTTGCTATCTTACACGAGTGATTTATATTGAGTTCTGCGATAAAAGTTCGCCAAATGAATATCAGTTCGGTATAATCTCTTCTTCTTCTTCTTCTGCCTTTTATTATATGCCAGTGGCTTGTTTTTAACCAAAAAGTAGACAAACTTTTGTCCATTGCTTTTTTTGTGAGAAACTTGATTATCTTGCAGTTAACAGTGTAACGTCACTAATTTAACAAGCAACTAAAAAACCTTACATTTGATGCACTCTGGTACTTTTTGCTGTAGATACATAGTGATGTCATAATAACTTATTGGAAAAATTGCAAAGTAAACAAAAATAGATGTCGCGAAATTATAAGTTAAAGCATACTCTTCATATGTTCAGAAAAATATTAATGCGAGATGATATTAAACTAAAAAACTTAGCCTATTATCGAAATGTTTTTGTTCTAATAATTTTAACTGGAGATTGGAAAGATGCAGATAGTTAATCATACAATTTTAGCCGCCATCAACAGATGATGCTTCGAAAGCGAGCGTTACCATTAAAAGCAATGCACTTGTAAATAGATCTGAGCTACGCATTTCGTGATAGGGAAAACCACACCACCTGGCAGCACAGTTCATACTGGTAAATTGCGATTCTTACTATCCTGCGACGCAAATGGTCGATGACTGACAGTAAGGTTTTTTATTCCACCTTATGATCTGTAGTTAATAGTTATTATAGATATTAAATTCGCTCAACTTTTTATTTTATAAACAATAAATGACCGTGTTCTTTACTAACGGTTTCTATATTGAATTTTCCAAGAATAGTAATCGGGTAATATTACTGATATATGCACACCACTTGGCGATTGTGAAAAGAACTGATTCTTTTAGTGCGACAAAATCATCATATTTATAAATCCACTACGTTTATCTGAAGCACCGTCGACGTTTACGTTGCAAACTGTTTTAGTATCTAATTTTTGTAATTTCAGCTGATGCTATTTTATTTAGGATTGTGTATACTTTGCTGCATCTATTCCGAGCGCTTTTATCTAATGAAATCCTTTTGTTTACATGATTTCCCTATACTTTTTGTACATTCAATCTTTTGTAATAATTGATACTAATAATTTGAATTCTAAATTCGTATTTAATGCAACATCAATTTTAATGTAAAATATGTATCTGTTGTTGCATTTAACTGTTTTTAATATTTACTTCAAGTTACAAATGCCAATGTCTTTCAGATTTGTGCTAGTGTCTTTGCGAATTTGTTGACATTTTGTTATTTATTTTCATAAAAACGTCCGTACTTGAACTTAATTATAATTTTTTTTCGACCTATGAGCACCTTTGCGTGTTTTTAAGAGGACGATTGTGGGAGAGGCCCTCGGTCGTATGGTACTTTTGTTTAGGTTGTTGGTTATATAGCTATTTTTGAAGTAGTAGTGTGTGTCTCCAAAAGTGCAACATGGTTTTACTTAATATACTCTTGGCGTCCTGATGTTGAACCACATATTATTCTTTTACGAAATTTACTCCTGAGGTCTGAAATAGAGAAGTCGCCACTTGTCTGAGTAGAACGAAATAGTCAGAGCTTTAACACCTCCAAATTTTGCACTCTAGTTCCGCCTATTCATTCATATGTACCGAACTGCAAAGTTTATTTCTAATTATTTTAGCATATACATATTGAAATAAATACAAGTAACTGACGCTTCCTCTATCTATTAGATGTTCTCCTCTCCTCATAAGTAAAATGTTGCAGATACAAGAATTAATACCTATAAGTTAGATCTGGTTCGATGAATTATAAATAATTCATCCAACAGTAAATTCACTCTATGTATTTTTCTATTTTCAAATTAGGTCCACCTTACACTGGCGCGCAAGATCAAAAAGCTCTCACTGAAGTGCTCTGCAAGAATTATTACTCAAACAATATAAATTCGGCGCTAAATTTAAATCCGGCGAGCTATTATTAAACCTTAAAAATAGCGCGGCGTGCTTGATCCGCCTGTACAAATAATTACTCGGCGGGACCAATTTAAGTCGAAGGCACTAATTGAAAAAAGCATTTTAGTGATGTGTGCCTCGAAGTCAAATAAATTTGCGAAGGTGTTTATGATTTTGCAATAATTTCAATAAATCCAGAAGACAGCTTAAAGCAAGCTGTCCGTATTTACGAACGTATCGAAAGGACGGGAACCAAATGGTTACACATATTTACACAAAGTTGCAGCTTATTTGTAAAACTTCAGCCTGTCCATCAAGGCTGGCTGATGACTGATTAATGGCGTCAATATTTATACCGCTCCTGGAGACGCGTCTGATCTGATACGCATCAGCTAAAACTTGTATGAAAGAATCGCATATAGGAATAGTGTTAGTAACAGTTAATTCAGTGAATTTTTACGGTACACTAGCAGAAATTACTTTTTTTAAATTTAAATTTGCAATGTACCTAAAATTCCAATTGAATTTTGCTACTAAACTAATTCTGCTGTCCTGCTTGTAATACTAGTCGTCCTATTAACATATACAAGTTTTTTTATTATTTTCGTTGTCACTTTGCTCAAGTAACCCAAAATTACCAGCTCAAGGATTTTGTTTTTTAGCCTTCCCACTGTATCTTTATTGTACAGCAGTTAGATTACCTCAGTACTCAGATGTTTGTAAAACATCTCCTTATGGCTCATTGCAGTTCTTCAGATCTTCTCTTTAATTTGTAGTTCCATATAAAGATTACTATCTCGAATTTAGCAATCCACCATATTGCTTACTATACCGTTCTGAAAGGTTTGCAGAGACCTGTAATTGCTTTTCTTAAATTGCAGTCCCATAACTAGGCGCCATAAGTCCTTTGAGTACTTGTTTATATACCATTTCAGATTGATAGCTGACATTTTCTCACCAGCAACGAATACATGCTTCAATACTTCAGTCTAAATTCTTCAGTTTTCATTTTCATATGTTTCTTCGATTTTAGTTTGGCATCCATGTTCAGACCCCTAACACTTAGCTTTCTATATTCCTGTTTCAAAAGTTGATATGGACAGATTTGCTCTCCATTAAGCTTTATTCCCCAGTTTTTCATCCATAAGTTGATATTGTTTATTACTCATTGAAGCTTCACAGTTTATTCATCTAGTTACATAACTCCCTTACTGTTAAACTCGATGTGCCATTGGCAAATGTAGCTAGTGGAATAGCGCATGTATATACTCGTAGCAGGTATAGTACTGCGGTGTAATTTGGAATATTCATTGACCTGATCTATTCTAAATGTATGTTCTGTTCTGTGTGCATTGAGCAGCATTTTCTTTAGTTGGTTTGATAAACCTTCAAGCTACAATTTGTGGAAAGCTTTGGCTACTTCCATGGAGATTTCCCGGCACATAGTTGAATGATGATTACGAAATCTAAACTAGTGAGATGAAACAAGTTGTTTTCTATCAATTATGTTCTTCATAAGAAGACGTTTAGAACAATTAAGATAATTGGAAAAATAGTTCTGTGTTTTCTAGTGTACAGGTTTGAGAATCATAATTACTTCTGCTGCTTTATAATGTAATCGTAAGTGCTTGAGTCTAAAAGCAGCATTAACGAAGGTTAGATACTCTTTAGGTATTCTTAAACTTTTGAAATTATTGAAAAAGAATCATGAAAAGTTTGTAATATCAGAAGAATACAAAATAGAAAAGACAGTCTGCGTTTCACACAAAATATACTGCTCTGTTTTCAACAGGGCACAAATTATTTTACAGTATTTTGAGTCAAATACATTAATGTCCCAAGTAAGAGTACAATGTGAAAAAATCAATTTTGCAAATTTGTGAGAATAATTGATATATAATAAGCTAACTAGCAGAGGACTCGAAATGAAAAGAGTTCTAAAAATAAATTAAAAATTTGTAGTTAAAAATATATGCAACAATTATTTGTAGCACACAGCAGTACGCTGTAGTCTTAAATAGAGCTTAAATAACAACGAACATTCGACGTAGACAGATTCATATGCATTCAAAATGGTAAAGTAATACAATGGGTGGCAGTGCCTGCATTTTCGAATTACGAACATACGTGGATTCCAATTAAAACGAGCCACCCCGTATAATTCCATTATTTTTATATTTATAGAAAAATCCTAAACTAAGTCAATTTTTCTTTTTGGGGGGCACATTTTTGTGTCAAAATTTACTCGTTCAGAGTTAGCCCCTCCACCCACCAACACAAACGTCAAAAAGTTCAAATAAAAAAGGGGGTTGAGTAATACTTTATCTTAAAGGGTATCAAATTCTTTCTTTTATGCTTTTTAGTTTTTCAAAATCGATTCAGTAGTTTCCGAGAAAATACACCCTAAAAATGGCAACCCCAAAAAAAGGTAATGTTATGGGCTCACACTTTTTATAACCCGATGCATTCCAATTAAAACAAGCCACCCCATTATTAAAAGCCAACTTGTATAAAGATTATGGGAGTTCTAGTTGTTACCGGTTTTATTTTAGTTTTTTCTCTGGCAAAAAAGTTGTTGTACTCACAAGTGAGACGGTTATAAAAAGTGTGATCCCATAACATTACTTTTATGCGGGTTACCATTTGTAGGGTAAATTTTCTCGGAAACTACTGAATCGATTTTGAAAAACTAAACGGCATTAAAGACAGAATTTGATACCCTTTAGGTATCAATCGACCCTCTTTCCTATTTGAACTTTTTTACGTTTGTGTTGGTGGGGGGAGGGGCTAACTCTGAACGATTGCATTTTGACACAAAAATGTGTCCCCCTAAAAAGAAAAATTGACGTATTTTAGGATTTTTCTATAAATATAAAAATAACGGAATTATACGGGGTGGCTCGTTTTAATTGGAATGCACTGTATGTGACGATGCATACGATACTGTTCGAGATGTATTTTTTTTTTCGATATCTCATTAGCACAGCACAATGGAAAAACCACCTGGAAGTCGTGCAGCATATATATCTGAGGAGCTAGGGGAGACAAGGCACTTGGGAAAGGCACGTAACCCAATTACGAGACAGTTAATAATCCGACACACCTTGATCATAGTCAGAGTGAAGGCAGAGTACCAGGGCTCATAGCAACAGGCCGGCCCTGGTTATAAGTATAATTGAACATTCTTGCAACAATAGTAAACATGTTAGAGACATAAATGTGGAAAGGAACATCATATTACCTCATGTAGCCAAAACTGGGTCAAATCCAACGAAATTAGGTGACTGGGGCTAGTTAAAAGCTTCGTGGGAAATCCATGTGGAATGCAACGAGATGGAAGTTGAAGGTTTTTGCCGTTAGACGGGAACTAATAATTGCGAAGCCTAATCGAAGGAAATCCGTTTAAAGTCGAGTCAGCGATCTCTTAATACCATTAGCATAGAGTGGGCATTGAATAGACAGCGCCGATAATGTGAAATTTCAGGATTATAGGTGAAAAGGGAAATTTGCATCCACGTTTTTCAATAATTAAAAAATCTTGCCCTGACCGAGATTTGAAACAGCAATAGCCACGACTGTTTACATTGCCGCTACGTCAATTTGACAGCGTGTTAGGTGGCCGCTTTACGTCTATTATTGGTAACGCGAATACAAATCGACAAATACATACAGAGAAAAAAGTGAGCAATCTTCCCCAAAAACTTTTCCGTTCTTATTTTCTTTGCATTAATATTCCACACAAGGTGGCACAAAAATAATTTTTATAGGTTATGTTGTTTTTGACTTACCATGTTATTGCGATCCTGAATGGCATACTCGTGTTTTATTAATTTACCGAGTTTTCTTTGCCTGCACAGCGGTCACAAAGGTTATGTAGTTTCATGAAACCTTTCATATAATTTTGGATTGCTCGTGATTGATTGAATAGTTACCACAAACAATTTTGTTAAAATGGTCGGGGTAAGAGCAATACATCGACAAGTTGTATTAAAATTTAAAAAACCAACTTTAGTTACGCACAGAGACAAGATAGCAAATGCATTTACAGGTACATGTAAAAAAGTGTCAAAACAACCATAGCAAACACGATTGCCGATGAAATGGTGGAGTGGTCCAACGTCGCAAACCATTGGTATACGGTGCTACACATTTTCTAGTTCTTTAGTCATTCTGTAAGGTATTACCTGTTTGGTATCTTAAACAATGATCAGCCACGGTTTTAAAATAAGCTGTTTGGTAGCCCCTTCGTCGGAGCGTCAAATTATCATAAAAAGTCTCGTACGTCTTATGTCCTGTTCGTATACCTAGCTGACTCAGTATACACGAAACTGTTACTTTGTCGCAACTCGTGGCTACTAAGTGTCAATATCTGCTAAAACTGGAAGCTGACCTGTGATTTATAGTATTTTCGGGCGCTGCAATTAATTTCAAATAACATGCACAAGAAAGCCACTTTAATCACACAAATACATAGACCTTTAAAACATATGGAAAACGATAAAGAAAATCAGGATTAAAACCAAGAATGAATCAATCATCATCAATCAGCCGAGTTGTGTCCGCTACAGGCCTCCTGTAAACTTTGCCACTCATTTCTATTTTGTGCCGCTTGAATCCAATTTGTCAGGATGCGCCCTATGTCATAGGTTCTCTACTTCTATATGCCTCCAGTCTTGGCCTCCATTCGACCATTTTCTTGGTCCACCGTTCATCGGTGACTCTGGAAATGTGACCCGCCTAGTTCCATTTCAAGGATGTTATTTCTTTACTGCATCGATAACACCCGTTCTTCTTCGTATCTCCACATTTATTCCCAACATTGACCATTTCATCGCCCTTTGGGTGCCACGTAACATATTTATAGATTTTATGGTTAAGGTAAGCGTTTCAGCTCCATATTTCATCACGGACAACACGCATTGGTTATCGACTTTGCGCTTCAAACATATAGGGAGGTAGATACAATATTGGAACCTTAAACTGCATTTAAATCAGGCGTTGGGATTTCGTGGATCATGTCTCACTGCAATTCACGTATGTATTTAGTACTTTATCAATCGCATTCTTTTGCGCCCACGCAATCTTCACAACACTTGCACTAGCTGAAGCGACCGCTTATCGCCCGAACTGCCAAAATGTCCTGTATCAGGTTATCTTATAATATTCGGGAGCTGAAAACTGAATCCTGGCGGATTAGGCTCGCCCTGGAGTACCTCATCCCTTGAATAACTCGTTTTATATTTCCTCAGAATGCTGTGGGGGAGTACCTGGCTTCCAGCTCTGCTACCGCTCGGGTGGCTGACGTCACGTAACAATCGGGACTTCAGAAATGTCCTTGGCTGCTTTACAACTGTGTACTTGCCAAGTAACAATTAAAATAGAATCTACTCCAATTGTAAACACTGCTTGTTAGACACAAACACTTGTAAGCGACAACTTTTTGCTGCATGGCTTCCAGCCATTTCTTATTTTGCTCGCTATATTGCGATTGGGCCATGTGAGTCGCTTGCACATTTGCGACTTTGGGTTAAGCCTTCTGGCGGCTGCCTAAGTTGAAGTTTTTTTTAGCACCGCTGGCTGCGTTTATTGCAGCACCCACGAAAACTAGAAGCTCACGCTGAAGAGAATCGTATTCGCGCACTTCACTTTTTGTTTCAAATCCTCATTTATAGCTTGTAAGTATTTGTTCTTCGGTCTTCATTTCCTCTTCTTTCGGCCTTTGCTTACTGTGAGTACTCTTCTTGCATGTACCTGGTATCCTAAAAACGTGTTCCAGCCATCTTACCCTTTTTGCTCCAACTACTTGGAATATGATTGGTTGCCGCTGTTTCTCCATTACTACTCAATTTATTCTTCTTTTCTTTACACATTTTTTTCATTTACCTTCGTCTACTTTAAATCATTCATGTGGTCCATCTCCTGTGATATTACCCCTGAGTTCCATGTGTTTTGCTTTCTTTTATTAGCAGCTCGTACTCCTTTGCTTTTACTTGAAACTTTCTGAAAACCTTCTCCAACCCGTTGCTCTTGTTATCAGTATTATATCACCAGCGTATCCTGTGCATTGGCATCTTGAGATATATATTATTCCGTCACCTTGTAATGTTTCTGTAATTTAATTCTTATTTCCTTTGCGAAGGGCGTCATTCAGTTATTTTTGCCCCCGGTAACTACAAATGCCAAGATCCGTTTACTCAAATCTATAAACACAGGAATAAGAAGTATATAAATAAATCGTATAATGTGTTCAACTAATTACAAAATAAATCTTAATTAAAAATGGTATGTACATAAAAATTGTAACCGAAAATCTTTTCGGCGGGGTGGTTTCATGTTTCGCTGGTTTTAAACGGTGTGGAACCGATATGCACTTCGGTTTGTTGGGTCGCTGCACCTGGACGGATTTGAAGTAGGCACGGGAAAACTAGTAGCTTCAACGTACTCGACCTTTGAACGATATATCCGAAACAACCTATATTCGTGCCGGCAAAATTGCGTTTGTTTATCTTTTGCGTGCGGGAAAATTCCATGTAATTACGTGTCTTACAGTGTTAGTGGCGTGCACGACTAGCGTTCTAAACCTTGTAACACATGGTGCCTCCGTAGTGAAAAAGTTTGGATCACTCGGACTAACAGACGCATGAAATTTTTTTCTTGTACAGAACGCACCCTTTCACTGCTTGGTTTGGCGGGGACCGCTGGAAGATCGCTTGCGATGTTCGGTGCCCCAGTACCATTTGCCTTCTATGAGCTACCTACCAGGTTGGTGTTGTTGCACTAAGGTGTTTCGGTTACAGGTATGTTTACTTTATAGTGGGTTTAAGGTTAAATTGAATTAGAGTATTTCGGTTTATGCGAGTTTAAAAAAAACTCAATAAATCGGGCACAGATGAGCTAGGTCGGGTTCAGGTAGGAGCTCAAAGGATCGGTACCTCCGGGACAGATGAGCTAGGTTAAGAAGGTATCAGGAAAGGGGCGAGGCTCCGGTGGGGGATTGGAAAAGGAGTGGCGCTGAGTGCTGGTTTACGCTACGACCGCGGATCGCGGCTTGGAGTCGGCTCATCGGAATCCACGCGGCATGAAGATGCGAGCGATGATTGTAACTCAATAAGCGAAGTAAAAGTTTTTGGCAGAATATTTATGCTTTAGGCAAATTTGTTACTGGTGCTAACGTTACAACCTAGTATATTACTTTCTTATTTTCTCTAAAAGTCACTTCAAGTATACAATTAAGCCATTATGTCAAAAGCTTGTCGTCTTGTTTTAAACCTCGTCGAATAGTAAAGGTTTGATATGTCTCCATTTACCTCTACTGTGTTTCAATTAGCAGCATTAACTTTTAAGAATTCGTGCCCAAGGCCGTAAACATTATACTCCTGTCCAGGGTATCATAATCCTGTTTAAATTTACGATTAGTAAGTGTAGTCCTGATCATAGCTGTTACGTAAAATCTGTTTTAAAAAAGTGGCCAACGCTTGGTGTGTTAATAATAAAGGGTGTTTTTTTTTAGAGGGATACAACTTTAAATTGAAATAAAACACAGAAAGATGCTTTTAATATTCATGAAATTGGCTTTATTTGAAAGATAATTTTATGGCATTTATGTTTGAATATGATTTCGGGCATGTGACCGCCGCGATTGGCGTATATATACATGACTTAATCTGAAGGTCCAATTTTCACACACTCTTTTCGCAGTTGTATCTCTCTAAAAAAACACCCTTTATAAGTGGATGGGTACATTTCATAGTTATAGATCCTTATTCTATTCAACTTTAATTTATTGCATATTAATTATTTACTATTTATAATGTTACCTTTATTCAAATATCAAGAAAAACAATTGTTTAATACATTTATTGGCTGCAATTTTTTTATGATTGCAAACTAAAACTTAAATGAAGTGCTGTAGCAAATATGTAAATGTGTTATGTAACTTAGCTTCCTTCGTGTGCATCCCTATATTAGATGCATTTATTTAGGATTTATATTATATTTAGATAGGTATTAGTTAAGGTATGTCATGTTATTCTGAGCAACGCGAGCCTCTAGCTTTTGCTCTTATCGGGCATAAAATAATAATAATAATAATAATAATAATAATAATAATAATAATAATAATAATAATAATAATAATAATGAAAGCAGTTAAACCGTATTTAGTGATAACCTGTATTTGGAGGTTGGTGAACAATACAATAATTTACCACCAGCTATTTTTTCGCTCTCGACCGTAGACCACAGCCTTTTAATTATAATAACCTTGCAAAACCAAAAAATCGAAATACGAAAGGACGAGGTGTCTTTTAATAATTCTAATAAATATACTAAAATGTTGAACACGTTTGGTTACATACCTATAGAAATAGAAAAACTAAAAACAGTACTCTTTTCTGGGAGAAGCAAAACTTACTAGTACTGTGTGCAGGTATTTTATATAATATATTTGTATGAATACAATGTACAAATTAATTTTTATTAAGTTTTCTAATTAAAGTTAATATTTTATTAAAAAATAAAACCAAGCCATATTGAAAAAGATCAGAAACGCCTTGATTAATTTACTTTATCGAAGCAATAATATACACGGTCCGGCAACGACGCGGGGGTGGAAGATATTTCTAAAACTATGAGAGTTGCATGAAAATTGTGTACCTAAAAGTTGTAGGTACGAAGGTGGTGTAAATTGAGAGTGGCTCAAAAAGCGTGGTGAATCAACCTTTTTTTTTAAATGGCATGTCCTATATTTGGGAGCTTAAAAGTTTTGCATTGAACTGCTCATCATTTTGATATGAAATTGTATGGACTACCGTCAACTGTTTTGGAGATTAACAATTCTATTCAAAAAAATGCTGAACTTCAGGCAGCTGCTGTGAGCAACAGAAAACAATTGAATGAAGAAAAACGTTATCAAAATATTATCATCATCGTGAACTACCTTTCAAATGTAAAATGGTGGATTTAGGCATTAATGCTATACAGGGTGCTCAGTATTCGCAAATTTAATAATTTCGATTTTTTCAAATGGAACGCCCTATATATTTTTATATTTTTAGAAAGCTCGTTTAATGAGCTTTCTTTTGATATGTCACTTAATATCTCTAAATTCAATTGTTTTTCAGATATGCATGTTTGAAAAAAAAACAATTTAAGTATCCTAAGATGCTTTATTTCAAGGGATAAAAAACAAACGCAGCTAAAATAATGATTTAAACAATTAACGCTCCAAAAATTAAAATGCAAAACCAGGGTTAGAAAATATAACTGCAGTCAGTGTTAATACAAGAAATAATAAACACGTACTTTTAATAAGCTTTCTTCTGACATTTCATTTCCTATCCCTAAATTAAATCGCTTTTCAGATTTAATTTCCTAAATTTGGTTTTACTTTTTTTTATATAAGAAACCAAATTTTTAAATCATTATTTTAATGAGGTTTGTTTATTATCCTTTCAAATAAATTATCTTAAGGAGCTTAAAGTGTTTTTTTATGTTCAAACATGCATATCCGAACAACAGGTGAAGTTAGATGTATGAAGTAACATATAAAAAAAAGCTCATTAAAAGGGCTTTTCAAAAATATAAAAATATACAGGGCTTTCCATTTGAAAAAAAAAATGAAATTATTAAATTTGCAAATATTGAGCACCCTGTATACCATTAATGCTCAGATCGACCATTTTATATTTGAAAACTAGTTCACGAAAATCATAATTTTTTGAAACGGTTTGCGTCATTCAATTGTTTTCTGTTGCTTACAGCAGCCGCCTGAAGTTCAGCATTTCTTTGAATAAAACGTTAATATCTCCAAAATAGTTGACGTTAGGCCCATACAACTTGATACTAAAATGATGAGTAAAATGCAAAACTTTTAAGCTACCCAAATATAGGGTATTCTATTTAAAAAAAAAGTAAGTTTGATTCGCCACGCTTTTTTTTTGATATGCATCACCTTCTTACCTACAACTTTTATATACATAATATTCATGTAACTCTCATAGTTTTAGAAATATATTCCACCCCCGCGTCATTGCCGGACCATGTATAGTTCTAACTCTGTAACTCAATAGAAAGATAGAAACATTCTTTTCTGAGATAAAGGTCATTTCGGCTGCTCCATCGAATAACACAGTATGTGATAACGAGTAAAATTGTGGAAAACAAGAAAATTTAAATTCCACATATTTGCAGTCTGTATGAAAGTATAATTTTTACTGTCTGACCAAAAATCTTGCAACCCTAAAGTTTCATGATAAAATGACGTTACTGTGTTTTGAAATCCAATGGGTGGGCGGAAGTGAGGATTTAATTAATTTTCTACAAGGTATCTACAAGAACAGTTTTATTTTTTTACGATAGGTATACGAAAATTTTTTGTTTATCGAAAAGATATGCTGGACAACTTAAACAAATACAAAAATACAAACTTACCAAAATAATCCCATAGTATTTATTTGAAATTGTCATTTGGGACACTAGTGGTTATCCTGGGCGTAATTGTTACAATATGCACATTTTTAGCCATCCATCCGGCGGGGAGTATAATGTGTTATACACAGAATTTTGACAAAAAAGTTTGTTAGATGTTTTTCTCTAAAACATAGTAACTACCAGATACTGTGTTTTGTTTGGTTCTTTCGAATATTATAATGACTTGCTGTGTTTTGAATTGGAGAACAGAAGAAATGCATGTAGATACTGTGTTTATGGGTAGCTGTAGGTTGGTAACCAGTATAAATAGCTTAAATCTGATTAGCTAGAAAGAAGCGGAACAACACAGTATCTACATATAAACATTAAGCTCAATTTCACAAAAAAATTTGGATACTGTTTTTCGATGGAACAGCCGATTTAAATATAAATATAGGCTTTGACGACCTCGTCGTATTTCTAAGTATTTTTCTATAAGTTTTATGTCTTATAACTTTGAAAATACTATATTATTTTCTCGTATTGCGACTAGTTATAATTGCATAATTTTCAAGTGAAAATGGAACGAAGCCTTTGTTGAAAGCAGAGATACCGTTTTTCCTGGATGACATTAGTTTCAGAATTACAATGTCGTTTACATTGAAGCAAAGCTAAAAATTTAAGGCTGATCAGTGATCAATATTCTGATAACACCTTTAACGTACTCCACTTCAGATCTATGAAAAATACTGAAAATTCAAATTAGTATTTACTGTCTTTATTTGAAAAGCAAATAACTTTCTGATGCTGCAGCTACATCATAATATGTGACACTATTTTTAGAGCTATAATTCACGATTACAGAAGTGCTCGATACGTTCCTATTTTAATTAAACGCTTGTTTAAGTTAGACAATTATAAAATTAAAGTTATTTCTAGCAACAAAATTAACAGTTTAACTCACAAATATTTTATATTATTCAGCTTCATACTGTTTTCAGATGAATATTTGGACAAAAATGAGTTTGAAAAAAGACATGGTAAAATAATGGCACCGAATGGTTACTACCAGCTTATATTCAAATCAACAAATCAAATTCTGGCTTTGTTCAAGACCTTACCAAAAATAGTGATGATGAAATGGACTTACCACAACACAAATCAACTGTTTGTTGCTCTAATAAGGAAAGAAGGTGTCCAACCAAACTCTAGAAACACAGTTATTGAGAAAACAGGCGTCTTAAAGACAAGTCATTTATTTAATCTTATTTAAAAGTTAAAACATACGAACGTGTTTTCAGTATTTTCTCTGAGTGAGCCGCTGAGCGGCGAGCTTATTAGTCAAATTTATAACTAACGTTTTTTACTTGATGGTAAATGGCCATGTCAGAAGTCTATATTAGCTAAGTAAAATGTAATCAAATTCTTTTAGAGAATAATGGCAGCAGCCATGAAGACTACTTAAAACGATTACGAGCAAAAAACCTACTAGTGGGAACAGAAGCACCGAATAATCTGAGGTGACATCGCGGCGAAATTGTTATGTAAAATAATTGCTTAAATTTTTAATATAGCAGTTTAAAAACCAGAATAATTGATACATCAGTTTCCACCGACGGTGATTGAAACCCATTTGGGAGTGGCTGACAAGGATTAAGATGAAACGCGGCACCTTCTGAAAAGTATAAATTAACGAGGAGCTTGCGTAACGAACACGTATGTGGACACTGGATTCATCATACATTTTATATATCTCTGGGTATATCACACAGTCTGCGCTTAGAGGACTTGAAGTCGTGACAAATATTGACGACGTCCATTTAATTTTCGCTTCCACAAACCGTGAATGCTTACATCATGCAATCAATTATGGCATTTTACGAGTATGTTGCAACAATCAGCATCTTAATTGCCACTTAATCATATTCGAAGTAGAACAAACTGCGGAAATTCTGCTTTCTCCTGATTCTTACTTGGAGTTTTTACAAAATTCTAAGCATCAACGCAAAAGAAATGAATATTCCTGATGTCAGCAGTCGTGTTACTTAAATTGAAATTATTGCTGAAAAAAAGTTTTTGAAAACAGTGACTTATTTGCTCAACGCTCCAAAATTTACGCTTATATCCAATGCTTTCAAATGTGTGTTTTCGAAAATTGTGAGAGTATTAATCACAGCTTTTTATGTTCAACGTGAGAAAATGTATAATCATAAGGTCTTCGTGTACCCAAATTCCATCAAATAGAAAAGAAAAAAAAATGGAGATCAAATATACATACTAATTGTTTAGGTAATAATGCACTGCTGCAGTTTTGATCTGAATACTCTTAAAAATACTGTTGAAGAAAAACTGCAGTCAAACCTGTCGATAGATAGTTTCTAAACAGTACAAAATATCGTATTCCATTAATATGTTGCCCTTTCGATTTAACTGAAGTTGCCATAGTTTTATATTTAAAAGTACAGTAGTTAGTAAGTGCAACAAAAGCAACATCACGTGTGGCTGAAGCTGCAGAATTCTTCGAGCATACAATTTTTTACATGAAAGAAGGTGATCATTAACAAAAACTATTTATATTTCAAATGACTAGTTAATATTGAGCCCGTTTGTTCAATTATTAAATTGAACATCAAATTTAACTGACTAGCTCTAGCAGGACAATCGACTCAAATCAGGATAGGTTCAAGGTATTATATTCTAAGTAATTGTATTAAATGCTATTACTTTTAATAAGAATTGTATTGTATGATACTTTGGAAAGAAGCTATTTTCAATCACTAAACAAGCCAATACAACACTTTTACAATAAACAGCTTCTTCTATATTGTTTAAATAGGTAAGTACTCTTTCTTTTATTGTTAATTTACTCATCAATTAGCCTCTTTATGTTTCATAAGCAGATACCTACTTAGCTTCCCTCAGCTAATTTACTCTGATGTTTCAAACACCCTGCAGCCAGCTATACGACTCTACAGCCCTTTTCTCTGAATCTCGCATCAGTTATTATGTGCTACTAACATCTCCAAAAAGCTAGAATTAGCACTCCAAACCCAAACAGCAACGGGCAGCTCAACTTGCATACTTACAGCATCTTCCAATGTAGACGCTTCCAACAGTCTCCACCTGTGGATGCTGTTGATGACCCCACACTGCAACTACCTGCACCTGCTCTTCTACCAACATCATACCTCAAGCACTTTCCGATGTAACAACTCCCAACTGTTTCCACCTATGGATCCTGTTGATGGTCCGCACACTGCAACGACTTGCACCTGCTGTTCTATCAATATCGTATCCATAATATTGACATGCACCTCCATCAACCAAATATCACTTATAACCAAAAAGCTTGCCTTGGCCTTTTACTTATGTGCAACACTTATGTGTTTTGATGCCCTTTACTGTAATTATTCAAAAAGTCAACTACAAAGGTATTGGTTTTATTTTGTACCAATACAAAAAAAAATTCATAATAATTTTTTTGTTGATCTTATTCTGATTATATAACATTCTATATACCAAATTTTATATCTAACACTCACTAGATTATAAATATTCAACTAATTATAATTCATTTGACATTTCATAATAAATTAACCTTCAAATATCAAATTAGATTTATTTTTAGGTTGTTACAAACTACACTCTAGTTCGCCCTATTGTATGCACTGAATATTTTTTATTTAATGTAAAATCATCTTATTTAAGTCCAGCAACGTTTCATATACTTCATTTTTAAATAATGATTTATAATCGGAACCCTATTTTGAATTATCGTCACATACTTTACGTAAATTTTAAATCAAATCATTTATTAACGCTGTATGAATTACAATAATGTATTTAATAATTAAATATGCCAATCGTGTCATCTCAAATTATTTAAATTAACCCAAACTAAAACTCAGCAAGACTAGCGTTCAGGTGCAATACCATCTCATATATGACTGGCGAAGAAATCATCCTGATAGGTTTCGTCGTTCTCTAGTTATCGTATTGACAACAGTCTGCTGTGACTTTCGCTAATTGCATAGTTCCTGAACTTCAAATAAATCGCAAACTAAAAATTATACATTACTACAACTATGTGATGTAAATAAAACTGTTTTCTTATATTTTTTGGAATTAAATATTCGTTATTGCTATTCTTTTATCAATCAATCCCTACAGCCACATATGTGTTAATATTTTATATCGTAGAGTAATATAAAAAATATATAAATAATTATTCAACGTAAATGCTTACTGAAATGGTGACTTACAACAACCGATATTTACTAACATTAAACATGTTTTCGTATATATTCTAACAATTATTGAAAGGCAATTTGCAATCATTACAAAAGCGATATTAAGGAAGAGTTTCGCCTTTGGTATGCTTCTCTATATCTTTGTTTTACTTATTCTTGGTGAATGCGTTTGATTAGACAGTACACTGTTTCCATTATGACATTTTAGCATGCAATGGTTATCGCTAAGATGCTACTTAACTTTGCTTCTCACTGATAGTCAAGATGTTTCTAATATTGTTTTCCCTAATTCATTCTCTGTAATTACTTTAGTTTTAAAAACATTGGGCTACCGAATTCTGTCATAGGACATATATATTGGTTGACTGCAGAACTACTTCACTTCTTATACCAATTTTTCTAGTTCTGTGAAGATTGTTATCAATTTGACATTTTATTTTCAAACATTTATTTTCAAGGCTATTTTTTGGAATTCTCCCAATATATAGTTTAGAAACGTCAGACTTTCACCAATATTATTCTTTCCAGAACAATTTTTTACATACATATTCTAAGGGTGCACTAAACACTGTTCGGGAAAATTGTGTCTCCATGACGTACTCCAGTTCTAATTGAAATGCATTTGGTTTCTACGTAAGTTTTGAAAATGCATTCACTTTTTGATAATATATTTATATTTATATATAATTTGGTAGCACCTTCGTCGAACCGTTAAATTTAAGTGAGTTGTCTCGCACTCCTTACAATTTTTATAAATTAATTGGTGTTGTCGCTCACCTAACTAGCTCAGTATATATAACATTTCTACTTTTCTCCACTCGTGGCTATGAGTATCAGTAGCTGCTAAAAAATAAGCTGGCCTGCATTTGTAGCGGTCTATGCGCTCACATTGACTTTAAAAATGGAGCATTGAAGAGCCAATTTTGTCACACAAATAAACAAAGATATATTGAACTTTGAAACAACTAGAAGCCATTGCTAAACACATTAGCTTACAACCCAATCAATTAAAATAGTTGCCCCATAAATGTGCAAACGTTAAAGTGCATCGAAATCCGCCGTTGGTATTGTGTGCATCAAAACCCACCTGCGCAATTCAAGTATTTGTCTATGATGCGCATTCCTTTACAATCGCGCAATATTCATACACAACCTGTAAAGGCCGCTTATCGCTCACACTGCAACCACGTCCTGTATCAGGTAACCTTAAAATTAAGTCTGGCGACTGCTGTGTAGCGGATTGGCTAGTCCTGGATTATTTTATCTCCTCTTCGACTAGTATAAAAATTCCTCGTAAAGGCAATGGCAGGTAATTAATAAGCTGCCAGTCTTGGTGCGGCACTGTCAGCTGATGTTACAATAGTGTACTTGCCCTGTACACGAGTACACTTACACTTAGTTGAAATGTAACAGCGGTCTTACTGTACACAAACACTTTAGATAATAAACTATTTACTGCGTGTCTTCCGAATGTTTCTTATTTAGATCAAAATACATCGATTTGATACCGTGAGTCGCTCACATACGAGTGGCTTTAGGCTAAGGTCTCTGGCGACTGCCTACATTGTCCGCAATGCTCGAAGGATTTCTCTTATCGCTGCAGCTAGAAAATCGGGTGCTCCACACTGGAAAGATCTGTATTTGGGCAATTTTAGCTATATACATTACTGTGCTTTAATTATCAATAAAAAAAAGAATGGAAACAAAATCAGACTATATGTGGATATGCATATACACAATTCTGGCAAGATAGGCCAGCAGCTCGTTTCTCCTCTGCAAAACGATCAGAAGTGATTCCTTCTGTAATTTAAGATAGTTAAAATAAAAATGTTATTTGAGTCGGTAGTAAACAAAATAATATAGTGACTCTAATGACGCTGTTATAAATGGTTCAAAACTTAAATATTTGTTCGTTATTCTATTCCGTAACGTTTCATGAAACGTTTAGAAGATTGCTGCAATATACGAGGATTAGCTATTAGATAATGAGACTGAGGTTTTGCAGCACGCGTAGCTCGTTACGCATGAAAATGGCGAGTGAAGTTTATCACCTTGGATATGTCTTAGCATATACCAAAAGTGTCAAGGCAGTAGTAGTTTTCACTGTTCGATGGAGAAAAAAATACCTAACAAAGTCGAGCAACTATTAGAGATGACATTTATATATTTTAAAGAAAAATCTTAAAATCTGAAAGTGTTAAATGAGTTTTATAGGTAATAACGTTTGTTCCGCGCTTTTGTTGAATGTCGAACGGTACAAAATGTTTAGAATATCGAGAAATCGTCAAACTCTTTGGAGACCCTTCAACTTCTAGAACAAATGCAAACACAGGTAATTTGAACATGAGAAAGATTTGTGCGAAGTGGTGCGTATACTTTCTAGAAAGCAACAGCCAATACGAGATCTCTTTGAAATAGTTGTGGCCCAAAAATATTACGTAGTTTTTTACTTGTCACCCGATTTGCAGCACCGTTTTGAACTGTAGAAATCACGAATGGTCTACTAGTGTGCAAGGGAGGTACGCTGAAGGGAAAATATGTTAAATTTTAATTCTTCAAATAAAAAAATATAGCTCAAGTTAAGTTGTTTAATAGCCACACCTCGTATATGCATAGACTTCATACAGAGTTAGAAAAATATAATAAGTGCGTATCAAATACTACCTTAATTTATAGCATATGGAAAAGAAACACATTTTAAGTACGAGAAAACGGGCAATATAATCTTCCTTAGAACAACTCAATATCCAATCAATAGAAGTAAATAGTTTGTTACTTCTGCAACTAAGAGTATAATAAAAGAAGAATGTCTTAAAATACAAATAGAGAAACTATCTGAAAATCTTGTTGATCAAATTCTTCTGGACTCTATGTTTTAATGGGTAGTATTACGAGTTCATAATGGCGTCAGTTGTAATGTTATCGTTTGGTACCCTTGGGTTTACTTAAATAGGATAAATGATTGTCTTTCTAATCGGTTGATTTGGATAAAATGTGGTTATTGAATCTTAATGTTAAATATAATAACCTTCTATAAAAAGCCAAGCAAATATCTATTTGCATAAACACAGGGTGCTACAAAACATAAGTTTTGTTTTATTATTTTTATCGTGTTATTTTCTTGTTGGCTTGATAACAGGAATATATCTTTTCAGAAATATTTGCAGTATATATATATTAACTTTTTTAATATGGCGAAATAGCAGAAATCATCGTGCAGAATAGTAAAGCTATAAAAGCGGTTGCTATTTTATTTTACATTTTTAACTATTGCATGGCTGACAGACTAATGAATGGAAGAATGACACCCTTACCAAAATTAATCTCTTATGAATAGTTATTTACTTTCTTTGATTTATTGATAGAAGTTTAATATACTAAACGTCAGCATTATATTTCGTAATTGGCGCTTAAACGTTTATAAACATTTTATTTTCAACAGTTAACAATTTAGGCATCATTGTATTAAGTTTGACTTGTATTTGATTACTGCTGACAACCTTTCCTTAACTATCACTGCTTTAACTGGGTCAACTTTTAAATCATTTAGGATATCTGCATTTCTCACAACATAGGAAGCAACACAAATAGCACGTACCACTTTGAATTTAAATATTTCAATTATCTGAATATTGGAGTTGGCTGATCTACTTCACATCTTAATGCCCCAGGCCCAAATGGGTTTGAAAACTGCATGGTATACGAGGAGTTTATTTGTTGCTTAGATTTTCTGCCAAGCCGCCAATATTGCATACTAATCTTCAGTCCAAGCCAAGCTGTTTACGATTTTCCCAATATGAGACTTTCAAGTATTTTACCTCAGTCGCTTGTGGTGATTTATGAAGACTGCTAATGATCTGGGGTAATGTCTATTTCCTCTAAGATTGACGTTAACCTTCTGGCCAGCAACTTTTCCAATAGTTTACCTAATACGGATAGTAAGCTAAGTGGCCTGTAGAAGTTGACTTCATTTGTGGGTTTGCCAAGTTTGGAAATCTGTATTACCTGTACTACCTTCCATTGTGCAGGGAAGTTCCCAAGTCTCAGGACAGCATTGTATAGCATGGTCAGCGTTACTAGGCTCTTGTGCGGCAATTATCTGACTAATTTACCCGCGCTAAGGTCTGGAGGTTTCTTAAGGTTTAAGTTATATTTAATCGCATATTTGATTTCCATTACTGTGAATAGTTCCATGGGCAGAGTGAGTTGGTGTGGTATATCTAGGGAATTTGTATTTCTATTTCCTCTTCGATGGTCGTATGAGATGGAATAGGTTGGAAGACATATACTAGATGTTGGGCAAAGAGAAGTGCCTTGTCTGCATCGGATTGTGCCCATAGACCATTTTCTTTCTTCAAAGGAGAATTTGGTTGACTTTGTATTTTTATTCTTTTAGTTGCTTTCCATAGAGCGTAATTTGTCATCTGTTTCAAATTTGAAAGCTATTTTTAGAAGCACACGTTTTTTAAAATATTTTATAATATTCTCAAACACAGAAGCAAATCCAAACGGTTAACTAAGGGTTTATCAAACTTTATTTCAATAGTTCCAAACCTGGACGTAAAATGCGTGGGCTGAAAGCACAACAAAGAAGGCTTTAACGGGTGATGCAATTGCTGAATTGGCAAAATTTGGCTACAAAATTTCCTAGAAGTCCCGATAAATATCAAGTTACCGAGGCCAACAAAAGGAAATACACAAAACTTAGCGTAAGCCTGGGTTGTCAATAATGCAAAACAAAGAATGCATTCACGGACACAATTCGACGAAATCTAAACTGGACGGGAATGCTTGTTACGGTATAATCTTAATGAATCGACATTGCATGTATTCAACGTCAAAGAGCGGGTTAGGTTTAGAAGGGTTTGCCGGTTTCCTAAAGGACACAGATCTAAAAATGTCTCGAAGCAGATGCTCGGCTTCTGTTACCCTCAACTAGCTTACTCGGGAAGGCGTGGTTCGATAAACTTAACGAAACCGACAGGGGTTATCCTATTCTAATCCCTAACAATTCAATTCATAAATGGGGAAAATGCTCGGAGCGCCACTTGTTTTTAAACAGAGAATTGCTAACGCAGCGAAAACAAGAAATACCACGTAGCTATGAAGAAGTCCTCCAGGTTGCTTTACACCACTCCAGCGTCACTCGTCAGCTGCACCTACGCCGGATGCAAACGTAGGGTGGCCACAAAAATCGAAGTCACTTACCTTCGATGGCCACCGCTCTGGAAGCTAATAACAAAATACAAAACACCCCTGATCTTAAGGGCTTACGCGTTCTATCGCATGCTCTGGTCTTTACATGAAATTACACTCGGCTAAAGCCGTCTTTAGTTGAAGACTCAATAGGTTCACACATTTAAATCAAACCAATAATTAATTTAGCCAATAATGAAATTTAATGATTTAAATTTTAGTACATCAAGCCAAAAGTCGGCTATCAAAAAGGTAACACCCTAGCTGAGGTCAAAAGGGGATCCCACGCAAGAACTAACTTAGTCTAAACAGAGTTACAAAGAATAAACAACTGAAATATTGGCAGGAGTAAAGCTTCCGCCTTCAATGATCAACTGACATAATTAAAATACAAAGACGTACGCAATGTTCGTTACTCCGCACACTGCGCAACAACAAATGATAATAACACACCCGGCACTGGATAAGCGTAACAGAAATAGTTAACAATGTACAATTTTACCTTAGCCCAGGCATGGTAGACTATGAGAAATCCAAGCCTCGGTGATGCTGCAAAGGACGCTGGAGTGGTGATTGCTTCCTGCAGTGTAGAACAAGGTAGACCCAAGGGTTGTGGAACGGTAGACAGCGGTCCAAAAGAGGGCAGAGGAAATTCACAATGAATGCGGTTGTCCCCCCCCCCCCGGGAACGAAAAAAAACTCGAGATCGGCTGAACGTAGCAAAATTTGCAAAAAGCAGATGTTTCACCACTCACTATGGGAAAACTACGTGGGCTTCATAGGGCGTCTTGTACTAGATGTGCAACCATGTGCAAAATAACTCCGTTCCCGACTCTTGGGTTGAGTTAAACAAACATTAAGACGCCGCCCGAAAAAAAAATACGTCCGCCGAACACACAACGCCCCGCGGGAGGGCTCGTTGCTAAGATGACCTGTTAACTTCGAAGGTTTTAGCAACACTCCCGAATTTTAATTCGAGCGTGAAGAACGCGACCTCCGCACCCCCATCGTCGTCATGCAATCGACTCTCTCTTACTACCGGTTAACGGGGATCTCCCCTTTCAGGATTGCATAATTTCTTACAGCATTGTGAAACAACAGAAATGCCACCGCGTAAGCTCAATTAAGCAAGCGGGGCCTCGAACATTCGAGAAAAGGCTTTTGTTAAGGCAGCGAATCCCAGGGTGTCAAATTACTACCGAAATTCCCCGACGGGCAAAGCATAAGTTATTGCATATCAAGAATAGCCTTGGAAAACCCTATTTCTTCGTTACATGGAACAAAGAGGAGAATTATTTAGAACGCGTTGGGCGCATATGCATTCCAGGAATTTTAAGCTGAAGGCGCCCGGGATTGCGAAATAGATAAGGCTGTCAGGCGTAGCACGGGACTGCTTACGAAGGTAATTTTCAGCAATCGCTTGCATCTCAGAGCCTATTTCGAATGAATTCGAACTTGCGACTTTAAATTACAGGGTCGGTTTTAAGGCAGGGCCGGCTCTGTGAAAGACAGTAACTCGACCAAGGTTTTCAAATCTAACAGGAAATGAAATACTATTACATGCTTTTAATAAACTACGTGGTTCCAAAAGTGCTTACGAGGTTTCTAGGTCGCAAACGTCTGAATGCCTGCTAATACGAATTTGAATGTAACTGTACAGGGCCGTAATCAGTAAGAATTCGGGCGACAAATAAACGTAATTTTGAGCAAAACGAAAGAGGTCGAAAATAATCTAACACACCGTGAAGCGGAGATCGACACAACACGTGGCATGATTACATTAACCTACGATCAAAACTAAAGAAAGCTTCAAATAAGCAACTAATCTCCATTAAGCGGAGTGGGAAACCAAGGGTGCGAATAGCGCAAGCATAAAGGAAGGCCAACATTCAACCCCGATAGTTGGCTTAAGTAAATTAACTTTACGACACACAAAATTTAAACGCGGCGGTACTAGCAGGTTGTGAGATCTCACAGGAATGCTAGGTCCTATAAGAAATTCATAGAGTGTTCTCTGAAGCTCTAAGACAGTACTTGCGGTCATACTAAACCCTAAACTTGACTATAAAAATTAAAAAACGGGCAGCTAGTAAAAACTCAATAAAAGTCCCGTAACCGGCATCATAGCCACAACAGTTTTGACATCTCTAAATAGCAAACAGAAATCGACAGTGAGGTTAATGCAATACGCGATGTTACGTACAATTAAAGCGATTACGAGAGCAGCCGCAAAACAAATCAGAGAAATTTACACGTGGCTGCTATACAGGCGGGTAAGTAAACTAATTAATCCAATATCTAGTAACTCAAATAGGCACCAAAAATCGATATGCGCAAAAATACTAAAATAGCCGTTTAAAAGGTCATACTAAACAATTCAAATTAACATACAGTACCAACTAAACACACTGCAAAGCCTCGTATACGCACGGCACGAGGGGGCCGAGCTGCTGGAGGAGACGTGATAACCAGATACGCTGGCCATGGTGGCGGCCTTTCCCCAGGTGGCAGATGAGCCTCGCTAGATGTTACGATGCAGCTATTGCAGGGGAACGGCTGCACGCCGGATCGCAGATGCACCACAAGTCCCAGACAGAACAGAACCAATCCAGATAAAAACTCATGTCTAGGGTATCATAAAAAAAAGGTTAAAAATACACATTTTCCAGATAGATCACGGCGCTAAAGGAAGGAAACCGTAGGCAACTACCGACTACTAACCTTAAGGTGTAATGAAGCCAAATCGTATTCAGTCCAGCTTGCGAAGAAGGGACATCCAACCAAATCCGTCAATGACGAAACGAATGCCGGCGAAATAACCCAACATATCGGGACATTCAAAAGGGGTTGCAAAGCCTCTCATAGCCTTCCCAAAATGAAGTTGGCTACCAAGACCGACAGAAGCCCCCATGGAGCGATCCAACTTACACGACGCAAGACCTGCCAGGAAATGGCCCAAAAATTGCCTAAAAACAGGCTAATTGAGATTATCAAAATTCCAGAAATTTGAAAGTGGGCCAACAGGAAAACTGAGTAATGCAGAGTATTATTAGTTACATAAAGGCAGGCGGCTATTAGGCGATATGCCCCATACAGTGAACTTAAGCTAAACTAACTAAAAAAAAACTATATTACCTATCTAAGTATAAATCAAGACTATTCTTAAACATATTTACATTAGTAGAGTTAACAACTGTTTCTTTATGCTTTATGCTTTAAACTGATAAAGACAGAGCTGTTTGTTATTCAAATTTGAAAAAGAAGTTATTAGGGTTGCCTAACCATTCAGTGAAAATTTGTGTATTTTTACGAAATAAATGCCAATTGCGAAATATAATTAATTATTTTAACTATTGCATGCAAAACGACAAAATGAGCGTAACTGCGTCAGAAGGACTATATCAAACTAGCACCAATAGTTATGTAAGGTACCGGCGACCTATGCAGACACTTTAAAGTGTTTTATCAGTTATCACTAGTCAAGGGCACGTGATAGGGACGCTAGTACCAAAATAGGGAATATATTTTGGTGGCCGCAACGTTTTGCCGATGTTCCTAAAACTTATCCGGCCACTTTTTAATGGCGTTTACTATGTAGCGGTGACGTTGCGGAATGGTAGCTACAACTTTCACAAAACGTTTCGACTTTGTTATATTCGAGTTGCTTACTTTGCCTTGTAACTGATTTTTTTATACTTTGCTTTCATTTTTCCATGATCCTTTGTCTATTACCCAAGCTCAGAAACTAAATCGAACACTAAATAATAATATTAGATGATAAAACGTATGCTCTTGTTTGATGGTCCGAGTGACAAACTTGAATCAAATACAAGTTTACTGTCAAACATAATGATCACACGTCCAAATTAAATTGTGCCTCATTCAACTTTGAATTGTTAGTTAAAATATTAACTTTAAACTATTAACTCTTTTCTGCTGTTCTTTGAATTTTGAAACTAATTATTATGTACGAGTTTATTATATTTCGTGCAGAAACGATGACAAAATATCTTGTTAGCCATTGTGGCGTGCATATGTATGTTTATAAATAATAGCGTCGTAAGTTTTTCCAACAAAATAGTGTATTTCGGAAAAAATAACTCTAGTTAGTAGTCTGAAAGTAACTGCTACTTGACGTAGTGTGACGGGAATTGCAAATATGTTACTTTAAAGTATTATTTGCTTCAAAGTACGAAAGTACTGTCTAGCAGCGGTTCTCAAGCTATAGCGCGCACCAATTTTCTTAGAGAAAGCGTTGGCTCTTTCAGTTAAATCAAATATATTTGTATTATTTCTCTGAAGTTGAAGATTAAGCTTTTCGAATATGTCTGCTAAGTAAAAGAGCTTCATTAGAAATAACTTGTCCTTCTCAGTTCGTACATGCATTACCGCGTGACAAGCAGCGGGATAAAGAATAAAATAACGATTATATATGTTCAGCTCCCATATATTCACAAAGAGAAGCAAAAATTCTTGATTTGCGAGGCGTGTCTGCACCACATCGGCAGCGGTAGCCAATGTTGCCAAATCGAATTTAAAATCCTGTGTATTGGGTTATTCTTATCTTTCTTATAATATGCAGGAGCGCCATTTTAAAGTCCCGACAGAGTTGTGCCTACCATAAAGTGCCTGGTCACTATATAGATCCACATATAACTTTAACCTCTCCAATTTTTAACCTCACACTTTCATCAGATGCACAACAATTTTCATAGAATGAAATATTACTAATATTGGAAACTGGATAGTGAAGGCTACTTAATGGTGAATTTAACAGGTAGCACTTTATACTAACAGGGACGGCCTATTCTACAGGTAGCGGAAACGTTATTAGCACTAATAAATATTGCTTACAAGTTCCACAAGGTATAGTGAATGTGTCCAGAAAGCCGCGGCAGCTAGTAAAACTACTTCAAAGTAATTGCAACTTCTAAGCCGCATTTCAGTAGCATAAATTAGTCGTCGCTGCCATCGCTGGCACCTTCAAGTTCTTAAAACTTTAAGGTCGTCCCAAATGTAATTACGACGTTTCCAATACCGGAAAATGTACCTGCAAGTCAAGCTACAAAGTTACCACTAGTTGTAATAACTACGTGGCGTCAACTATCGGTTTGTCAAATAAAGTTATTTACATTCCAAAGTTACAGTTTTGGTGGCGATTACGAAATAGTTACACATTTCAAGTTCCTGTCTGTCTCAGGGTAACCATTTAATTGGAATATTTAGCAACAACTGACACAACAAATATTAAACACAAAACTTAAAAATGGAGTCAAGCAAAATGAAGTTATGATTGATGGGTATAAATATAGATATGAGAGCAGCTCAAAGTATGAGTAATAGGAAATATGTAATTTAAACTTGCGTTAGTGATTTTCAAGCTACCGTCCGCTTAGAATTACAGTTCACGAATAATTGTGTTTAATTTTCTATGCTGAATAATGTAAAATGTTTTTACATTTAACCACTTTTTTCAGTTTATTATTTCATACTCACTCACATAACCTGCCTAGCAATCGCACGAGAACCAAAACTGTCGCTTTCCCCGAAGCCATTTCCCATTTAAGTTTTCAATTACCGCAGTCGTGCTCCGGCAAGGTATAATTTTCGAGGCCGCCTAGACAATATATTACACTCGAATCCGAAAATTATTAATAATACAATAAGTGGAACCGAACGCGTCACGCAAGCCGAGCGATCGTCGTGGGGGCAGAAGTTACCGCTAGATGTCTCTATCAGTCGTGGAGAAGGGGCCCGCTGCGGAAAAATATGTATCTGTCGGGCGGCCCGACAGGGCTTTAAATCTGCGGTACGTGGTACGTGTCTTGGTCCGGTGTTGGGGTACACGGACGCAGACACTGCCTAATGATCCTAAATATGGAAAAGACCGGGTTTCAGCTCGTCGCCTTAATTCCGTCGAATTATTGTCGATCGCGGCCTAAATAACAACGCGACTTTCTGCGTGCGTTATCCACTGATAGCCTGCTACTTTAAGGGCCCTATACTTGTTCAAGCATATTGAACAATATATTTGCACACTTTATTGTGTAAATAAATGTACGTACACACAAATTCTTGTTCAGTATGAGTTGCACAAATAAATGACAAACAAAAGACGAGGTATTTCTTGCTGCTGTGCTGTAGCTATTTATCGCTTACACGACATACTCAGTCTGTCGATGTTTCTAAACTACCCGACGCATAGAGCTGCTTCCCAAATTTGAAAATACTTGGTAAGGTACGAAGGATTTTTTCTCTTACTGATACAAAAAGTAAATGACGCTAGGCAACGCTTTTAGAACCTAGGATTAAAAGTACTTTTAGTTCGTATGAACTAAAAGTAAGTTCGAACTGGTCGGCTACGAATGCAGTGTCCTAATGATTTTTATTTTCCACTAATATATTATTTGATGTTTATATCTGTGATACAAGGTATATAAAACAGTCCGTAACGCCTTACGGCGTTATGGACTGCTCTGCAAGCTTTTTAATCATTTGCAGAATATACAAAGTGGAAAATAAAACGTTGTATGCACCACGAAAGGGCATAAACGTCTTCATAATGCCCTTGGTACATAAATGACTATTAAATGAGAAACGTCAAAAGCAGTCAACGATGTAAAATTTTGATAATTGTGTACTTTTCTTGGTTGCAGAAAGACTGATATGTATTATTCCGATTAAAAGCGGTTCTGTTTGACTCACGATTTTTGAGTTTTCTCGGCTACGCTACACTTTGCCTCGCGAGTACAAATATAATTGCTTGTCAAAAAAAGTGTCACTTGAATCTTTATAAAACAATATACTATTAATTTTCTTATAGCCTGACGTACATATCCAAATATTATAATCAATCAACCAAATGAAATTGGGCCTCATTTTCAGAAATTTAACAATTTTTATATTGGGTGGGTAATCAGTTAAATGAAATTGTGCACGTGTTTCTCTGTGAGTCTGTTTCTGAACTTGTTTTTAATTACTTTGAAGGTTCGCGAAATAAGCCAAACAGCCTCCAATTTTTATTCATATTTCGAAAACGTTTCTGAACGTCTCAAACTTGAAGCAAGTGCAACCTTATTCGTACTGTAGTAGGATTGTTATGAGCCATGTCTTTGCAGCTTCCCTTGCAAACAAAGAACATGCTTTACATTACCTCGACTAAGTATTTTTCCCCAGAGTGTTCTTAGAAGATGTGGAAAAAGAGACGATATACTTTTTTATCATTGGTTAATTACGTAAGAAGATATTTTATATTTTATTGTATTCGAATATAAATTTTCCACCTAATAATCATTTTATTTTTAATAATAATATAAATGAATAAGTGAAGGAGTGAAGGAGAATGGATTGAGTTCGACTTATCTTAAGGGTTGATTAATTATTTAAAGAGCGCTACGTGATTCTGTATGGCACGTTCTCGTTCACCCCTAGATACTTGAGACATCAAATTACTAACTAACTCAAACGAAGTCAAAAATAAAATTAAACCCAAATAGTAACGAATACCATATAATAACATTTAATAAAACTTGGTCATTTACATAGACGTATAAATTAAAATATGTAATTACTGGCATTTAATAAAAAACTCATTCAAGTGTGGAAGGAGCAAAATTAACACTAACGCACAAATAAAGTAAATATCACAGAACTATGCATAAATAATAATTATACGTATATTATATATTAAATGTAAGTTTTGATTGCAACGCATGGCTTATTTAAATTGCACTGGGAGCAATTACAATTGCTGCGGAGATAAATCAGAAAAGTTAAGGCAATCATGCAATTAACTCAAACGAACTATTTGTAACAAATGTTCTGACGGACTTACAGGCTTTACACTTCTCCAAATTATATATAAGTTTCAATATAAGAGGTTTAACTCATTCGGGCGCTTGCTCACACTCAATCAAAAACGATAAATACATTTCTGGCAGCAATCCAGTATTAAATAATTAAGTTTCTAAACTATTGGGTACCAGTGTAAAAATTGGGCTAGCCAATCAGCGACTTAATATAACTACATAAGCAGGGAGTACTCCTAATATATAACATATGTTTTCGAACTTAACAATTTACCGACCGCCACTTGAAAACATAAAGCCTGGATTAACCTTTTCATGCACAAATTAAGAAAAATAATTAAATCAATTTTTTTTAAATAACTTTATTTCATAGTAAGAGCACACAATATTTATGAAAATAAACAGAACTGCATAAAAAAAGTCAGTGGTAACTTCTAGACACCATAATGCAGCATTTTCCGAATAGCATTTATATCTATTTTTGATGACAATCATAGAAGCATTTTTTTGTGCACGCGCGCCGAAGGCCAAACGTTTATTGTGGCAAGGTGTGGGACTTGCCAATTCTACATATTATTGTTTGTTGGATGATTATTTCATAAATCGATTGCAAAAGGAAAAGCAGCAGCTATTTTTGTTGTTACATGTTAAATTTAACAAAACAAGTGTTTAAAAATATTTCACATATATTTCGACACCTGGTGTCTTCTTCAGTGTTTTAAAAACATGTTAAAAATACAAATTTCTCACAAAAACGTTACGATCTCTAAAATACAAAAACCATTGTATTATAAATTAAAGATATTAAGCGAGTGAAACAATTAAATTTCTCATATGTTTATTTACCTGTCAGTAAATTTTTTTATAATTAATAGTTTAATGCATATAAGTTACTATATTGGAAATCCAAAACATTATCCATTTTTAAGCAAAATTGTATTAAGTAGATGTTAAATTTTCTGTAAATGAAAAAAGTATTAACAACTAAAACTGATGAACTTGATAAGTGTAATTACTAAAAAAGAATTAATAATCATATTTTGAAGATTGGTGCGACCAATAAGTATGTATAAATTTAAATTTGGATTATTTCAATAGCTTGCCAAATCGGTCATGATTGACAAATAAATGACCTTATGCAAAATAGTCGGACTAATTCCTCAAAACTTTATTTAAAACTTAAAGTGAGTACATTTATCAATATCAATTGCAGTTAATACTAATCGTATATGAATTTTTACAGGTATTTTATTTTTAAATGTTCCCATTTAATATTGTCAATCATGATCGATTTGGCAAGCTTTTGAGATAATTCAAATTTAAATTTATACATATTGGTCGCACAAATCTTCAAAATATGATTATTAAAAAAAATTTAAAGTGCACTTATCGAATTCATCTGTTTTGGTTTTTAATACTTTTTTCACTTACAGAAACTTTAACATCCAACACAATTTTGCTTAAAAATGGATGTTTTGGATTTCCAATATAGTAACATACGCATTAAACTATTAATTATAAAAAAATTGACTAACAGGTAAATATAAACATATGAGAAATTTAATTGTTTCACTTGTTTAATATCTTTAATTTGTAATACCATGTTTTTTGTATTTTAGAGATCATAACGTTTTTGTGAGAAATTTGTATTTTTAACATATTTTTAAAACACTGAAGAAGACGCCAGGTGTCGAAATATATGTGAAAAACACTTGTTGTTTTGTTAAATTTAACATGTAACAACAAAAATAGCTACTGCTTTTCCTTTTGAAATCGATTAATTATTGTTTATGTTCAAATATATGATTTGCACGAACCAAACGTTCAAGATAAGTAAAACAAGGAAATCAAACGCAAAGTTAAGCATATCGCCTAGCGGTTAACCATCCTCTGCAAAAAATATTTTGGTCTATGCTTCGTATAAGGAGTCTTGACCATTACTGTCAACTGAAGGGATAACGAGCAGCCGAAACTATTGACAGTTGATGGATCAGTAATTAAAAACATGTTTTTCTAATGCAGAAATATTGTGTGAACAAGATTTAGCTTCATGCCACATGACACTTGCATTTTTGCAAAGAAGACATAACCTATTCTATAGATTCCTTTATTAAATAAGTTTGTCTCTCTACTGACCACGAAATAAGGTACTCCACTGACTCCGCTATAAAATTTGGAGATGTCATTGGAGTCAACACTTCAGTAGAATAGATTGATGATCTAAAGAAAGATGTTGTTCCCATGTTGCGAATAATGTTTGCCCAAGATTTTACTTTGACGTATGGCTCTTCCAGTTGTGCCGGTTTCGTCAAAAGCTAGCTAAAGGTTTTGAAGAAGCCGGCAGTAAAACCCTACATTGTAATAACACCTTGTCCGTTCTTGTTTCATTTACCTCTATATCTTCACCGTTTTCACTTATATCTTTTATAGTCGTATCTTTCGCAATAGATTCTAGGTTTAAGTTTTGTGGTCAGTAAGAATTCGTAGTTCCTTAAAATATCAAAAATTCTGTACCTGCATAAATAGGTAATTTGTACTTTTTTCAATTCTTTGCAGCTTGTCTTCGATATTTCCTGTTTAATGGTCTTACATTTTAGTTGTGATACTCGTATCAGGCTAAACTATTTTTTTGTTTTCAACTGTAAACTGTAGTTGTTATATATCCTATTCGTCTTACTATATGATGTCCCATTAATCTTCCATTATTCAGGTAATTCGCGATAGCACATCAGAAATTGGCGCAATAAGATTTTTTTGTTTTTTCAAACGATATGTTGTTTCTGTACTTCTCATACTCAATTGAGTGCATAAGTACAGGGTAATTTACAAAACGAGTTTGTCATTCTTTAAACTCAATATTACGTTACGTCGCACAATTGTTTTGTACAATATGCTTGAACATGTACAGAGGCCTTTAGGCGGAGTGCTAACTTCGCAATTTGCCTCAGGTTGCACTCCTGCGAGCTTGAACTTGATGGGCCCCGACTGACGTGACGCGAGAAATGCGAACTTCAAATTCAACCAACTTTTTGGTGGCTCACCGCGCTGCTTTAATTCGGGCGAACTGTCGCCGGAATTTCGGAAATTAATTAAAAATTTCGAGTAAGCCTTGAAGCTTTCAGCGTTTTAGAGTATCAGTTAAAGAATTTTGCGCCTAGCACTAGTAAAGGAACGAACACGATGCGTCCATAGAGAAATCTGTGTCATTGCTTAGATAAAAATCTGTGTTTTTATACATACCGTATATTAACTAGAGTAAAGTATTTCCAACATCTTATATGTTCCTATATTTAAGTGTTTAATAGTACTTATGTAAAAGAGGCGAATATGTTCTTTAAACAGAATGTTATATCTGTGCTTCGCGGTCTTAATGTTTTGAAAATGAGAAAGCTGCACTAGTTTTTTGACAAATAAATTAAAAAATATCATTTAAAGTGACTAAAACGTCATAGATCCATCCAAAAATGCAAACCAACACAAACAACGACATTTTGTAAGAACACAGCAGTTATTAAACTCCTCTCACAACGCATGGCACCTATGACGTAACCAAACGCTGTGAATCATTAATTTATGTCCATGTTCTATATGCAGATGCCTACATACCAGGGGTGTTCAATTTGTATCGTCTCGGTTTACATATATATGCTGAGTGTTGAGACTTAATGTCATTTCTGTGTCATCGTATGCCAAAAATAAACCACATACAAGAAATCTGCAGGAGTAAATTATTTCACAAGCAGCATCTAAAAGGGCGTATCCATAAATCAAATGGCAATAGTTGAAATACCACAACACAAGTGAGCCAGCTAACAATATATCTTTTTATATAGTAATTTTAGAGAAGTATACGATTTTTGCAAACAATTTTTTCTAAGGTTTTAAAACGTGATTATAATCACCTGCATTTCTACAGCAGTCTATGATAAAATGGCGCCACCAACTTTGAAAAATTAACTTTCAAACAATGATTGTGGTTTGAATATTATCCATAGCAGCCCTGACTATCATTGGCATAGAAGTGATATTTACTTGATTTAAATGTATTTTTGAAGTAATTTATTTGTTTATTTATTTATTGATAAAAATCCACGTAGGTATATGCAAATACATGAAAATATAAAACTGGTGTTCCACAGGTGGAGAATCACCCAATTATAGAACACCCTAAATGATTTCAATGGAACATACATTATAAAACAAAATGTGAAGTACATTATAAATGATTTAAGAGGGTATGTTTCAGTGGAAGTTTTGACATGAAAAATGGATATAATGAGGGGCTAATAGCAGAATGCATGTTAAAGAAGTGACAAATACGAGGAGAGATGAGCTTGTTCCAGAATTAGTGTGGATAGATGGTATGTGAAATAGATCGAAAAACCCCATAGAATGACCTGACACCCCGAAAAATAACTGGTGGTGTAGGAATCCATAATTTAGATGTTTGAAAACAACTAAAAGGTCTTGTACGAAAATCCTAGAAGACAAAAATGGTAGTGAGGGTTGATATTGAACAAATGTATGATTTAATAAATTTTCCCTGAATGTTTTTAACTCTCTTAATATAAATACATATAGTAGCGACCAGACGCTGGAAGCGTAGTCAAGATGGGTACGCACAAGATAATTATACAAAATAATAAAACTGATAGAAGAACAGAAATCTTTAGAAAAACTAATGAGAAGTCCTAACATTCTATTGCCCTTAGTAGTGATGGAATCTATACGGACATCAAACTATACCTTTTAGGGTCAAACTAATACCAAGATCTCAAAGTTGAGGGGATAAGGGTATATGCGTGGAATTAACATTATAGGTACTGTTGATTAAATAGCGATTACGAGTAAATTTGATGAAGAAGCATTTATTTGTATTAATAGTGAGTTTATTGAGGTAGCAATAACTGTACAAAGAATTTATCTATTTTGAAGTATGTGAGAATCGTACCTGTTATTAATAATAATGAAGGTCTTAATGTCATCAGCATACATAAAAAAGTTAGTAGAAGGTATAAGCTGTGTAGTATCTGAGATATAAGGAAAAACAATGGGTCTGGACGCGATCCTTGAGGCACACCACAGGCGAAGTTCACTGATTTAGAAGTAAAACCATTAACTGCAATTAGTTCTTTTGCTTAAGTAAGATTTAATCCACCGCAATAAATCCCCATGAATACCGATAAGCTCTAATTTTAGAAATTGAGTGAATGATTAATCTAATCGAACGCTTTAGTCATGTCAGTTGTCTCTAATTATTTGAATAAGTTCATCTGAGTATCAAACTGGATAGTTTCGAGAAGATCAAATTTTAATGGGAACCCATTCATCAATGCAGACGTTGCGGTTAATAAATGTTTTTTTTCCAGGAGATTTTATTTAAAGAATTGTTAATGGTAATGGTATAAATATCATAAAGCAGGGTACCACGGGTAGATACAGTTGAATATTAGTTTCACAGCTTCTATACTGATTTCAAATATATGGATGTATGCCTACTATTTATTGATCACTTCTGATTGGAAATAACTATGCCATGAACAAAAAGAAAGTTAATCAAGGGTGCTTTTGGAATTTTGAAGTCATGTGTATCATACCATCAGAAAATATGAAGCTGCCATTTGATGTTTGTTACAAAGTGAGGTGATGATCTCCTTCTTCTTCTTCTGCAGGCTTTTAAAATATTTATGTTGCGTTTATTACGAGAAGACTTAATCACGGTTATGATCACGTTGCGATATTAGCCACTATCAGCCACTGTGTTTAAAATGTCAGTGACAAGGATTAGGTATAATTTTCTGGTGTTATAATACACATGACTTCAAAACTCCAAAGGCATCTTTGATGAACTTTCTTGTTGCTCATACCATATAATTCATGATAAACGATCTCCATGAAAAGTCGCTAGAAATATGTGTAAAAATTAATCTTAGTGAAACAAAAGTAATGCTTAATATTGATTTTCACCACATAATAACATTGAATACTACTTAAATAAAACATATCATTAATAGTTATTTACTATACAAGTGGGAGAAGTGCATCATTAATATACGTGTGTGTAAGTTACAAACGAGTGTGTAGCACGAGTTATGTAAGCACACAAGTATATTTAATTACACATAAGTACATGAAAGGCAGGAAATCTTTTCCATATATTAATTTCGACGTCAAAATGTTAAGAATTAAAGGCTACATATTTAGCAATATTACAAAGTAAAAAAATCTTGTTTTTACTTAAAACTCTATTTGCAGTATAACTTTATAATTTTCCTGGCTTTATGATGGAGTTAGTATACTCCGAAACATGAAGCCTTTAATTCTCAATAGTTTTTATTAAAATTTATGTATGGGGAAGATTCGATGCCTTTTATTAATCGGCTTTATTACTCTAAATAGCTAAATTTCTCGATTTTGTCAATAATGTTGTACTGTTTAAAGTTACTACTTTTTTCTTGGGTAAACTTCCTTTACTGTTATAGAATATTATTGGAAAATCTTTATGTCCCAAATTTTACTTATGTGAGGAAAGTTATTCACCACGTACTTAGTGTTGCATTACGACGGTGGTTGTGAATAAACTGCGCGTATCACCTCAAAATGATGTTTGGTACTGCGCCCTGGGTCTCGTCGTGGCGTTAGTTCATAAGCATAGAGGAGCCTGCTACTATTGCACGGCGAGGACGAGGGTGCAAGTTGAGAAGACGGTTATGTAGGTTTAGGGGGATCAATTTTGCCACCGAAAATCGGCTCGATGGAGTAAACTTTTAGGGAATGGTTTTGCGTGTCTAGAAGAATGAATTTTGCCATTGAAAATCTGCTCGACGATCTTGTTTTTTAGCAAGTTTCTTCTAATAAGAATCTGGACTCAGAAATCTCAAATTGGCTGACTAGCCTGCGAAACTGGCGACGGCTTAGTGCTGAAAGAGCTTGAGTGGAAAATTTACTCCGACTTAAAGTTTCTGGGCCTTAAGCTCTCCTGGACTTAACTGCCTTAGATTGATCGGGCATCGTCTTATTCTACACGTTCGGGTCCGCCACTATCTGGATCATCTCCTGGGGAAATTTAGGTGAAGATGCGCCATGGTTACTTATTGGCAGACTTGCTCATTGTTAGGTCTTTGCCCTTAGCACCAAGTGCACTCGTGTTGGATGCCAAATGTCGATTGGTACAGAAAAGCGGCGTTCACATTCCAACATATTAATGTCATGTTTACAGGTGCAAGCGAAACAAAGCCGAGATTTCGAAAGAGATCAAAAACCACATTTTTACGTAATATAGGCAACCCATTGAATACTGTTAAGAAGCTTGTTCGGAAAGTGGCCTGCCACATATTAAAAAATTAACATATTATGGAAATTTACTGATGCGTGTAATAATTCAAAGTAAATTACTCAGTTCTAAATAGAAAAATTGTTGACACAAAAGTAATAACTTATTATACGTTATAGATATTAACGGTACAAGTTTGATTATGAGCATCTTAACGACACGAGATTGATTGCTAAGAACGAGGCGGTGAGCCGTGTTTTGCGGCAATCAAACAAGTCTCGTGCCATAAGCAAAGGTGTATTGTTCAATATTTTATCTTCATCAATAAACTCTGGTTCCATGTATTTCTTTATACAAAAAGAGTGCGGTAATGAAGCCCTTAACGATACTAAAATTAATTTGGTTAAGAGTGTATAACAACACTGATGAAGATACAAAAATTAACACAAATGAATAAATCAATAATACACAATCAAGTGGTTTTCAATCATTTATGATATTACTACACAAGCGTTGATATTTCAATATATATTATGAGGAAACGATCAGTAGAATAACTTACATGCACTGTTACAGCATAAGTAGATCTAGACGAATGTGTTGTGATAAAGCGCGTATTGAAAGTGTCATTTAATGTAAGTAGATCTATATTGAAGTCGCTCAACCTTCTAATATTATCAGTCTACGGAATAATAATGTCTTAAAGTGTTTATTAAAAATGTAGTAGGTAACAGTATGGCGGCATCTAACATACGTCCATTACAAATGACGAATTCTTTATGACTATTTTTAACCGTAGTTATTCCATACAACCACCAGAATCTACATGTAGTAGCATGGAATATTTAACCTTTGGGTGCCCTAGCGTTTTTGACTGTCATCATTGGCCAAGCGGGGTTTTCTACCACATGCGTTTTATCCTTTTGTGCAAAATTTGAAATAAACGGTAGCTTAATTTAAAAAAATAATATTCAATAATTAGCAATTTAAGTTTATTGGAGATGTTTTAGCTCACAAAACGGTCTTATTAACTTTGACAGTTAGAAACGCTATAACCACATACAGTGAGAACCAACGTCTGTCTCCCTCTAATTTTTGATTGCGTTAAAATATTGTAGTAAAATTTTAGGGAGGTCAATTAAAAGGTCCAAGATAGCCGCTTAGAACCATATTGAATATCTTTTAAAATAGAAAGTGGACAGGGGACACCTCACTTGAAAGGTCTCATTGAACAGAATACGTTCCAATAATTTCAGAAAATATTAATCATTCTGAGCAAAATAGCGTCAGCTGTAGTATTGAAAATCAAGAATATTAAAGCACACGTCATCAAGATCATCTATAATTATAGGTACGTATTCTACGCAACGAAACCTTCTTTGACATTCACATTTCCACTATGTCTTTTAGTCTTCCGTACGCAATCTATCCCAAACTGGTTCTATTTCTATTATTCATCATTGGATTTCAAAACTTAGAAATGCTTGAGCTAAGGAGATATAGCTTCTAACATTTTCAATTAAATTAATCTGCATTTCGAAATTGTTATCTTCATTTATCATTAGTATTCAGTTTTTACCCCATTTGAATAGGTGTTTTCAAGAATTTCATAAATATAGCAGATCCTTATCGGACTTCTATTTTCATGTACATCTTTTCTGTATTAGTATATAATTAAACAATTTGCTTTTCTATCAGTTTCAACTATGACGCTACATCTATACACTATATCTTTGATATACCCTCGCGTTCTTAAGAGATCTTGCTGCAACCCATACTCAAAACTGTCACATGGCTTTCTAAAATCAATGAACATGAGCCATAGAAGGATTTTAAATTCTGTAGGAATACCAAATAAATACTAGATTATTGACAATCAAAAAAGTAGAACGGGCCATCAAAAAGTAACTCGGAGCTAACAAATATTGCTTGATTCACACAGATGCGTGCATCAAAACCATTTTGCTTATAATTATTCATGTAATTCAAGTCATAACTGTTCTATCTCATTCAAAGGTCGTGGTAAAGTCAAATTTGCATCTTGCCGTATTTGTTTGCCTCTGTTAATATTGGAAAGGAATTTGTAAGCTTCCCTTAATGGCTTTTAAGCGGATGGATACACTTTCTAATAGGACTTAAGCCGACTTAGCGTATTTGGGACTCATTTCGTTCAATACAATGCCTCATTGAGAGAGCTTAGCATTAAGATTTCTTAAAATAAGCATTTATTCCTAAACAACGTGCGACGCTCCGATTGGCTACGCAGGATCGCCTCAGCCAATAGTGTTTGAGCCTTCCCCTCCTTGTTGAATTTGCGAGTTTAGTTCATTGTCAATTCAGCTTCAGTTAGATTCAGAATTTCGAATAAGCAAGTTCAGCTATGCTTTGTGCTGGTTTGCGGTCGGTCTAGCTCCCTGGTAAAGACGTTTCTAGGTGGTTTTGTGTGACGGTTACGCGCGATTCGCTATTTTCGCGTGGCCAATCCAAGCGTGTCACAACAGTTGAAGCTATTGTAAAAAACCATCGGTCCATCAGTGACGTTTGTAATCGTTGTTACTCAATATACTCGTGTTTGTTAAGTCTTGTTTCACTCCAACAAATAACTGAACCCAAGTCAAGGGTTATTAAGTGGCAGTTCCCGGCAATCCCATTGAACCGGAATTCGCAGCGGATTAACTGGGGGCCCCATTCGTGGAAGCCTCTTTTCAAGTTAATCATACAAAAAACAAATATCTTAGCAATGTTCTTCATCTCGTTTTCAACTTAGAAACTATTTCTGCTCTTATATAACAACTTATTTAGCCTCTTCGTGTGCAAGAATTCTCAATAAGCAAATGTACCTATACCAAATGGATATCTTTTTTTTTGCAGTTTTTCTGTTAACATTCCTCTTTGAGTAGGTTTAGATATTAAGACCTCACGATTGCCAAAGCTGGATTGGGAATTTTAGTGAAGTCAACACTAGATTTGGTGGCTGGTGAAAAATACAGTTCGAAGAAAATCAGTATTTGCATTTGATTTAGCAGATTCTTGAAAGTCAAAAGTGGCAATTATAATTCTAGAGACCTCAGTCTTACCTTGTGTTTAAGCATAATGATGTCATCATGTCAATCTGTGAAACAAAGCTTTACCATCATCATATGAGTAAATAATAACTATAAATCCGTTTTTCGAAGCTATGCAGTCATTTTTCGCACACAAAACTGGTTTAGTTTGAAGCGTTCGTACTAAAACTATACATCACTGTAACTCTAGTACCGATATATAAAAACTATATTTCTATATTAATCTGGGCAACCCTTATATTTTGCTAATTGTCCTGAATTTTAATAAATATAGAACTAATTGTTTGTTCTATAGTATGATGTATATAAAATATAATGACGCATTCCCAAACGTGGTCTCATAGTTAACTCATGCACAATTTAAATTCCCGAATTCGTTCATTGGTAATTAAGTGGTTTACATAAAATAAATCCGTTATGTAACTTACTTTTAAATTGAGTTATTGGGATTCTCAACCTCTGTATACACCGTCGATGTGGGAATGAAGCTGCTTTCGGTTGACATGTTCCAAATTTGTAATATTTACGTAATCATTACATTGGCAGTGTCTATTGTAGCACATACATATTTTATACGATGGGAACCTTCTAAATTATTGACCATGTTCTTTAAATTAAATTGCAAACAGATTGTTAATATTTATACAGTATTCTGGCACTATTTGCTATTAAAGCTTTTAAAAAAACGATATTATAACTAAGTTTACATGTCAGAGTTTTTAGTATTTCAATAGAGGAGCGGTTACTACTGCCAGTTATTCTTTGCAAGCATTACTTGTCCTATAACAGAGTTTTAAATAATAATTCAGATTTAGTGCCGTAGAAAAATCAGCTACAATTCAAGACAACATATGTTAAATAATAATAATAATGGTTGTTTATTGAAGGAGATCCCCATCATCTCCACAAACATGTACATATTAATTTTAAAAAGGATATATAGTAACAATAACAATATTTGGAATGTAAATAGAACTTATATTTTGCGTGATCTCTGTGCGTTACTTATTATATCTTGAGTAGTATAGTCTTGACATAATGATAAAAAAACAAAAATAGTGTAGTAATATTGAAAGATTGAATGTAATAGAAAAATTTGCTAAACATTAAACTGTAAATCAAAGAATAAAAGATCAATTTGAAGAAACAAGAAATAATATTTATGCAGAAGAAGCCAATTCGACAAAACCCTTAACCTACTCACTATTTTAACTTTGAAGGCACGGAAATTAAACGTAAGTAGTATTTTGTAAAAACCAATCTGTTCTATTTCTCATGGATGCGTTCTACCCTCAAAGATATATAACTTGATAAGATTAAAGGTTTATAGAAAAATGTTTATTAAGGATTGTCCAACAGCTATTTGTACAACAAATAGAGAAAAGTGTAGCGTCCCGTACCGGCTATGAATCTAAATACTAGTTAGACGTTCGCGCATGGCGCAGTTAGCAAATATAAGTAACACTTTGTGTGAAGGGCCAACTACCGAGCTCTGTGGACTTTTGGTTACTATTCGACAGCTTAGCATTCGGGAGGCCCTGGGTTCGATTCCCTTGGCCGTATGCTCTGATTCAGGTTTTAGGTGGTTTTCCTGCGTCAACAGATTACCTCCCTGAGGCGAATGCCCGCGTAGTATTTCTTCACCCCTCCTTTCTCTCACCCATTCTGAAATTTCCGTTATTGGCTGAAGAGAGATGGAGGGTCCCTATAGCAGCTTTCCCCCAGTTAGGAGAATTGAAATTACACTGAACCTTTACCTTTTTAGAGCCAACTCAGTTCTTTTGGGGCTCTCTTCTAATACTGAGTGTGGTTTCCTCTCCTTGCGCTCTGCATATGCCTAACAAATTGAACATCAAAGTGGCATTCGAATAATATCAATTTAGTAAAGATAATTCACAGACAAGACCGAAAAGTTTGAATAATGCAGTTTTATAGAAAGTATAGAAGACAGAGTCTTCGCTGAACTATGTAGCAGAATAATATCCTTTTTAAATCAATTGTTGAATCTGAACAGAAATGAAACTAAGGCAGCAAAGGCTCACAACCATGGACACACAAATACTAAAGGCAATTCATTTTTAGCATAAAGAAGAGGAAACCTTAAGACCAGACCAAGTTCGAGAAAATTGTATGAAATTCTAAAAAAATATTCAAAGCATTGACTGGTATTCAAATTGTATACCGAAGAAAATGTGAAGATCATCGCACAACAAGTTTAATAAGTCATGCCCTGAAAGTATTTCTAAATACAGTTCCAGAGATGGTAAGAGTGTGCGAGAGGAACTCTTTCATATGCAGACTTTTACTCAAAAGAAAGAGATGCAAATAATAAAAATATTTATTTGATTTCTAGTCTGTGAGTAATCTTTCGACGAAGTCAATCACACCTCTTGAATATTTTAAAAAGAATTAGAATTAGGCGGAATTACAAATAATCTCGAATTTGTATCTTCAACATGGAATCGGAAAAGTAAAAAGCGACATATTCGAAGAATTTAGTATATTGAGTATCATTATTTAACATTTATTCCGAATACTTGTTTAAGAAAGCTTTCGAGAGGATGGACAATGGTAAAATGTTAAATAATAAACAAATTCGGATATACAGACGATACTGTATTGATAACAAACACCATAGCAGGACTACAGCGTTGTAGTAGTAGTAAGTTTAGAAAAACAAAAAAATGGGCATCAGTAAAAATTCCAACTTCAGTTTTTTAAACTAAAATTTTGAAAATACAAAATGTTCCATATCTAGCCTGCAACCTGAACGAGGATTGGAATCTCTCATAAATGGAAAAAGCTCAAAGCGCCTTTTAAAAGCTCAAAGTGCTACTATACAACTCATCTCAGGTTTAGACGGGAAAACTTCACCATATTTTTTTAATTAGCGTAAACACAGTGATATGGTCTAAAATGACCTCTAACATTTAGTGAGACCAGTGTATCTAAGTAACTAAGTAACAAGAACAAGAAGATACCACTTCATTACTCAAAATTCCCTTTTCATAATTATAAACGATCACAACACTCGCAAACCAATAACCCAGTTCAGTTACGTATGAAAAGGAAAAAAGAACAAGAATAAATCTAGAAAGCACCCTCCTCCTCAATATTAATTCCTAGTAGGGAATGTAGCAGCTACTGCGGAGTATTGTATTGTCTTTCTTCATTTGGTTCAATTTCGTATTTCTGTGAGAAATCTACGAACACGCTTGTAAAATTTTACTGGCTAGCCAGTATAAAATTTACAGGCTAGCCAGTTAAGAAACATTTTCAAGGTGAATACAGTGACTTGATAAATTGATGTTTACAAGTGAGGAACAAATAAAATTATTTACATTATGACGATGAGAACAATTGTGTTTACAATTTTTAGGCATCATTCATAGCCTTCTTGACCAGACAATCTTGTATAGACACACTGTATTTATGGCACTGGAAACTATCGAACCTAACATTTTGATTGGCTAAATTAACTAATAATAATAAGTAGAATTTCTAGAGGAATCTGATGCCACAAGTATATCAATTTGACATAAGCCCCACATTTTTCAAATATCTTGAAAAACTTAAAATTGACCAATTTTCTAATGTCAAATATTCCACACAAATGATCTATAAGCAACCATTTTTTTTCTGTTCTAGCGTTTGTGGTTAGGGAATTATTTTAACATTGAAGAATTCACAATTCACGCATTATTATTACCTTCTTCAGGACATTTAAAAAAAGTAGCAGTATAAGTCAAATTCATACACAGCGTCAGATTCTTCTCGAAATTCTGCTTCACTTTGTTGATTTAATCGTGTCTGAGTCTTTTCTAATAAGAAAATTACCAATACAATCGCATAGAAAATAGGCACCCTGTATACATGGGATGTTTACTTCGTGTATATCAAATTAACCTAAGCTATTGTATATTTTTTGCGCCGCCTTTAAAGCGGAAAAAAATAAACACCTCATCAGATTCGTTATCTTGGGTGCTCAAGTCTCACACCTCTATAGACGCCAGAGATCACTCACAGAGTCGGCTTGGAATGAAGAAGTTACGTCCGGTTGAGAATCCTCTCGTTCCCAGCCAGCCCGAGACAAGATAGACACACTGATAAACGTTTCAGTGTTGGAATACATACACCGATAAGATTGATTAAGTAAATTAAACCGTACTAGACTTGCATAATTCGAAACAAGTTGCAAGTCAGGGCGAAGAAAGGCTTTAAACAACACCGATCCACGACTTGATCGATATCCTATTTGTGAGAACAATAAACAATAAGTCCGGTAATAAAAAGATGACGAGATTGACGTGTCACGTGACGATTAATCTATTCTAACGTCCTCTTGCGACGCACGACCGGCCTGCTGAGTGACACTTCAAAGTAGACTGCGATGACGATTACTATTAAGAAAGACTAATTAAGAATCGATTCGACGTGATTGCCTCATAGTCGGCTATCGCTGTCTTCGAATTTTGGTTATCTCGCGCCCAGTCTCCAGCGGCTTTTTAAATAGAATGTGAATATGATACCGAAGTGATTTATTTAAAATTCCAGTTCCTAAAATTATTGACAATCAAGATGACTTTCTCTTCGAAGTTTTATGACACACATTTTGACAATGTGGATACACATTTGAAAATATTTTTTAGACTTTAGACAAACGTTTGAAGAACTTTACAACAACCTAACAAAAGGATGTTCAGAACCGAACCTTACTAATAGTACAGTGAATTTACAAAACACCTCCAAGGAATCAATACAGGTAAGAAAATAACGTTTTATCAATTTTCTTATAAATCGTTTGCTGAACTGAAATTTATTACCGAAAATTAGTTTTCATACATAAACTAAAACTAAAATGTAAGTTTTCGTAAATCTAAACAAACACAGATATTAAATAAATCATCATTTCAGCTGGAAAATCTAGAGGCAATAATAAGTTGTTTCAACCAATTTACCTTCAAAGTAGTGCTTTATCTCACTTTCACTTTTCTTATGAACAAAAAGGTAATATATGAAGAGCAATGTTCGCCCATTTATGATGTGTATCGACCAGAAACGGTTAATATTCTATTAACAGCTAGTATAATTGCTAGACATCGTGTGTTCATCAACTAATCTTAGAAGTCTAGAAGCAATACTATTAATTCTTGTAAATGCAGCTGCAATTTACTGCAGTGGTAATAGTGAATTTACACAAAAACCATTCCTTCCATTTAGGAGGTAGTAGACCATGACCAATTCCAGGAGCTTCCTTTTAGTATAGTAACAATAATAATCGAAACAATTAAAGAATCTCTCTATACGACCAAAATGGGGTACTCTAACTGGCAAATTTTAAATCCTAAATTTAAAAAATCTGTAAAGGGGATTACACAGAACTTCTCTCGCATGAATTACATCAACTTGCAAATTAAAAAAAAAGTGGACTCCCGGGATTCGAACTGCGTGCTCCCAGGCGAATGAGACTAATATTTTGAGCCCAATTTCTAATCTGTTGCGTGCACGAGTTTCTGCTGCGTTATACGTGTAAAGACAACATACCATTCTGTCCCATTTGTGATGTCTATCCTGTATTTATTAGTGTCTCCTTTCTGTCAAAGATAAAGTCTGAGCTATGTGAAAATTATTACTTTTATTTATTTCTCAGTTAAAGCAAAGATAAACAACGTTATACTTTTTAATGTGCTCATTCCGTATCTATTTCCTCGAATTTTTCTCAGTTTTATGCCAGGTAGACATATAATTGATATGCAAAATATCATCTTCCTCCAGCAAATAGCTTTTCAGTTATACCGCCAACAGCCAGGCAGACATACAGGCAGAGAGACAGACGAAATTGAGAATAACGACTTTTGTCATCTAGGAACCCCGAAACATGAAGATCTGAAGAACCTACTCCGTCTTAGACGAGGCAAGTAAAAAAATAGTGATAAAACTAGAGTTAATATAAAATATTATATATCGAAAGCTGTTGGTGAAGTGCTCTATAGTAACATTATGTCGACCAAATTATAAAATAATTTTAAAGCAGACATAATTAACAAAATCCATATAGCATTTAAAAAAAATACCCCAAAACAGCTGTTCGATTCTATAATTTTTTAGAAGATTCCATTATGGGTACAACCTAAAAATGTTATAAAACGAGTACTTAGAAAGGTTATTCGTTTGGAAACGAATTCTTCTCTTTTAATAATTTTGTCATACATTTTGTATCTGCAGCGGACCAATAAAAATATCTTAGAATCAACAACTGCACAACTATGGTAATACTAACTTACTAGTAAAATAGCGCATGGTCCATTTTAGGGGAAATGCCAGTCGAAGAAAGGTAAAAATCCTCATTGTTGAAGATTATACAGAAATTTATAAATGTGTTACTGAAACAATAAAACAGAAAAAGCTGTGATTAATATGTATTTTAGATAAATATGGAGTACTTGCGTTGCCATCATTTGTGTACCTTTGGCTGCAATCTCAAGAAGTAAGAGGCTCCAAGTGTATGTGTATCTGTATATATAATAAATGATTAAAGATGTTTCAAAGACCATTGACTGAAGATTTTATTTTACAGTGGAATACATATGCCAGTTTTTAGCATGAAACACTACTACGATTTAATGTTTTCTGCAAAACTGAAGAAATATTAAAAAATACAATATAAACAAACAATACAGTATAAATACATAACTACAGCAAAAAGGTACACCTTAAATATCATAATAGGGTTTGTTCCATATAAGGATCAACGTCTTTATTGAAATTGATTTAAAATGTTTCAATCTCAATGATGGCAATGGCTCTGAAAGCCTTCGAAATCATGATTTAAAATATATGATTACATGCAAGGATATACAGGAATATATAATATTAGTAGGGATCCTATATTTACTTTACTAAGAGTTGGGCAAACAGCCTGATTTGACATACATTTTTGATCCAAATTAGGTATTTGACATATGTCGAACAGATAGGTTATGGGAACCAATTTTGCTAGCTTACCTTTGATGGGCAAATTTTCAGAGCATTAAACATTCTTAGGATCCCTAAAATCGAATATTTGCATTTATGCAACCTTCGATCATAACATATTGCAAAATATGTAAAAATCACATTTATCAAATATACCTTACAAAAATAATCCAGCAAATCAAAATGCATCACCTTGTTTGCCCAACTCTTTGTAAACTGTATTCAGGGACTCTACAAAATAGAAATTAATAGCGCCCTCTATTTGCAAGCGGTGAAAACTGAACACAAATACGATCTTAAAGCTAAATATATAAGGAATAGAGTCTATAACTCAACATAAGTAAAACCAGTTTCATAGTAATAGAACATTAAAGTGAATATTTACACACAACCGGGTGTACAGAACATGTTGAGAAGTTCAGCTATAGTTAGCTCTGCTCCTAATAATAGCAAACTGAAAAAAAAACGATAGTATAATGCGAAACAAAATAAGCGAAATAGTAAGAACCCTGAAACAACTGAAACTATTTTATCAAATTAGTTTTTTTTATCAATTACATCAACGATGTGGTTAGCAATAATAAAATGTCCGAAAATTTTACGACAAAAAGGACGGTCTTTATAGATCACAGGGGGTACGGGCCAAAAGTTAAAAGTTGTAGTTGGGTTATAGAAATGTACATCTGCCGGAATAACGGAATGTGAATTTGCTGATGAGGTAGCAATAATTTCAGTAATCAAAGGTGATTTACTAATACATTTAAATATGTAGAATGAAATACTGTAAAAAAAAATGGGAAGAAGTTCAATGCAAACAAGATCAAGACACTTATAATAAATATTCAAATTGAAAGGAAGAAGATAAAGCAAATCAGTCACAAATAAAAACAGATGATAAGAAGTATACAAAAAAAAATATTGTCACAACAAACAATATACATACATATGTGAATGCTAGGTGTGAACAACATAAAAAAGAATAAAAGATAAGACAAAAGCCACACAAATTATGTATCTAACAAGAGTCAAGAAAATAATATTATGAGACTGGATTAGAAATGATATTGTGAGAGAAGTAGGAAGTCGAACGAGTTAACCAATTTAGAGAAACGCTTCAGCTGAGCCGGTGGAAACAAGGGTGCGATAGCTTCAGATGGAAAGTCTAAACTATGGAACGTAAGAGGCATGTTGTAAGGCGAGCTGAATTACGGGCAGAACGATAAAATAAATTGGGGACAACCAAGCCAGAAGTCAAGCTTCGAGAAACTTCAGACGGGGAAAAGCCTAGATTTTGTCTGGCTTACCGATTCGGTAAAGCGGAAAGATAACTGTAGTCCGAAGCAAAGATAGCGTTGACGACGGCGTCGATGCGGCACAACGAATTGGAGATGAAAAAATGGCCAGTGAGGTAATTGCAATATCCGATACACCAACGAAACGTGAACAGAACTTCAAGCTTCCTGGGAAGCTGCAGATCCGGCGGAAAGGCTGTAAGTGCCAAAAAGTCCTTCGAAATTCTTCAGCATAGCAAATCGCATCTCACTAAATGAAAAGCTCCTACTCTTGCCTTCTCGTGGTGGAGCTTTTCCGGACTAATAAGCTGCCGGACCAGGAGCAGTCTTGGTCTAGTATCCAAGGCGAGTATGCGAGACGAGTCGGACAGTCGACCGAGGAGCAGGACCAGCAGCGATACTGGTCCACGTTCCGAGGCGCATCACGATCGTTAATCAGGCTCACCGTTGACTAGCAGCCGAAACAAACTACCTGTGAAAGGCGAGGCTACCCTGCCCCAACAACTGCAGGGGGCTTGCGTATTTCGTTGGCATATTACTGCGCAACCGTGTGTGAGGATGCCGCAGGCAGAAATGTTGCAACTGCCGAAATGCATGGCAGCAAACATGTGTGGTGGAAAGTCCGATTTCGACAGTTAGTCGTCTAATTAATACAAGTACGTTGCATGAAGGAAATTCCCTTATGAAGGGCGATCCAGGAGAGCACGGACGGGCGCTTACACAGCCCAGTGCTTTCAAGACCGTACTCTTGCCTTCTCGTGGTGGAGCTCTTCCGGCTTGTTGAGCAGAAAGAGACGAATCCAAGGGGTGAACGCCGGGCCGTCGTTTGAGGTGTCGGACCAGTAGTAACGCTGCCCTAGTGTTCAAGGCGCGTAAGAGATTAAAGCCGTCATCTGAGGTGTCGGTCACAGGTAGCCGGATGTACTAGAATCCGAGACGAGTCGGGCAGTCGATTGAGGGGCCAGGAGTGAACCTCGTTCAAGCCCCGAGACGCGAAGCGCGAGACGCTCGGTGCATCCTAGTCTCAAAAGGCAGATCAATGTGTACCATATGTACTTGACCTTCCCTGTACTTTTCTTTGTTCACCGGATCCCTCGATGATGTATTTTTCTGAATATCCTTCATTGTTGTTCTTTTGCCGTTTATTTTATCTAATACCTATACGTTCGATGTTATCTCTATCCAGCTTACTTTTATCATCTGCACAATTTCAATTTCAATTCTTTTTAAATTTTCGTTGCCGTTTTAAACCGATAGACTGACATTCTCCATATGAATGTCTTAATCAGCGCCTTCTCCGTCTCTATGAATATAGATATTGAAAAGGAAGGTATTAAAAATCTTTTTTTAGCATTGCCTTGGCTTGTGAACTTTTTCTACATTAGACCTCCTGTATTTTGTGATTCTACTTCCCAAGCACCCAAATTGCTTTACTTTTTTAACTTTTGATCGAATATACGTATTTGGGTCTCTCTCTGTTTAAATTGGCTTCAGTCAATTGGCCCTCTATAGTTTGTTTAGTTCTTCCATGTATAATTTTATTTAATTTTGTCGAAAGGTGTACTATAAAGATATTTTTCGCATTGATTTACATTGACTTTTTTCGGAATATGCATTATCATATTCTTAGTGAAGTCTTCGACCACTAGTCCTGTATTGTATATATTGTGTTGCTCACCGTTATGATCAATTATATCCTCAGACATTTGGTCTTTACCGACGGCTTTAGTTGCTTTTAGATCCTCTATGGCTTTATCGTAGTTTAATCTTTTTATTATATCCCTCTATTGCCTTGATCCACTTCTCCAAACTACGTCTATGTCGTGCTTTTTTTTTGTTTTCTTCATTAAAAGGTTGGTCACGACCTCGTTTCCATCTTTTTGCATGTTAGATTGTAATTTATGTAATCAAATTTTATTCTATTTATGGTAAATATTAGCAAACCACATTTCTAATTAATAGCAGAATAATACCGTATCTTAGCAACATGATTCTTTTTTGTCATCTACAAAAAAAATTAATTGAATAAATTAATTTGAAAGGTTGTTGGATTTGTGTTCCACATTTGATTAAAGTTTTATAATAATAAACGAGTGTTTTACAACCTAAAAAGTAGTTTATTTTATTGCCAAAATGGTAATGTACCTGTGATAACGTTTGCAGCAGTTTCCGCAACGAATTTTTCACAAATTTACAAATCACACCTCCGAGGATATCGGGAGCCGTCCAACTGCAACTTACGATCTCCGATTACGACCGACATTAGCATCGGAAGCCAGGGGTTAGCAGGCGGGTCTGCAAGAGCGTCGCCGTCAACAACTCCACCCAGGGGAGCGTCTCCAGCAGGAAACACCAGGAGCGTCACCTGATAGCAGCAACGAAATGAACTTCAAAAGATAGGGGTGTTAGCGTTCGGGTAAACGACTAAAACCCAAGATTAAACCTTGCCGAAGAGGGCCAGCATTTTTCCAAAAAGCCAATTACTTCGTGGTTTTCAAAAATCGAGCGGCGTCACCTAGTTTTGTTGGCGAAATCGGCCAGAATCAAGCTTCATAAACAAAAGAAAGTTGGCATCCGAACAATCAAGGCGATGTTTGACGTCATCTGAACAATGAAGAGGATGTTTTAATAGTTGCCAAGCGAAAATATTACAATAATTTACCTGACGCGTTCTCCCTGTTATTTCACGATTTTAAACGTTCAATTTCACGTTGTACGCAGAAACTATTTTGTGTTCAGCTATCTACTAATAACGAGCAAACGAGCTACGTTGAAACAAATAACCTAAAATATTTATTTATTTATTTATTTATTTAGATAATAATTGCCCAACAGCAACAGCCAATAATAGGACAATACAAAACAAAAATACTGGAACAAACAAACAAATCTACATACAAAATAGAAACGATGTGTTGCGCATCATGTCAATGCCAAAAATAATTAACAATTCCAAATTCAAAAGTAAAGATAACACAAAGTTAATTATAATTATAATTGTTACGCTCAGACACCGATCCCAAAATACATGACAATGTGTTACAGTTCAAGTCAGTAAAGTTACATACAGTGTTATAATTGCTACACATTACATAAATGGGAGATCTTAAAGTTAAATTTGTACGCGCTGAGGGAAGATAAAACATCGAAACTTGCCTACTATGTAGTCGTGGTACATGAAAAGATAGTTTTTCATGTAAAAACGAGCAATCAATTTTGTTATGCAATAGATCGTATAAAAATTTTACACTAATATTAACCCTGCGACTCCAGCTCGACTCAAATTGAAATGTATTCAGTAAAAAGTTATGGTCAAAGCCTTGCGGCGGATAAACATGATATGTTTTGAACCACAGAAACTTTAAGAATTTTCTTTGAACATTTTCAATTGCGTTTTTGTGGCAATCATAGTACGGAAACCAAAGAAGACAACAATATTCTAACTTGGATCTAACAAAAGAAAAATATAGCACCTTCAGAGCATAAATATCAGTGAAATCTTTGCAATTACGCAATATGAAACCCAAAGCCTTATAAGCAGAAGCAACTGTTTCATTAATATGAGTAACAAATGAAAAATCTGACTCCAATATTACACCGAGATCCTTCGTAGAAGTGCATCGTGATAATATTTCAGAGGAAATCAAATAATCAAACACAACTGAAGAGCTCCTGCGTGTGAAGGTCAATATTTTACATTTCTTAACATTAACGGTTAGTTTATTTGATTCGCACCATTTAATCACGCTGTCAAGATCAGCCTGCAGCTTCACACAATCCTCACTGCCAGTAACAGAAGAAAAAATTTTAACATCATCGGCAAACATCAATATCTGGCTTTGTATAATAGCACTCAGATCATTGATAAATAGTAAAAAGAACAAGGGCCCAAGATTTGATCCTTGAGGAACTCCAGAGGTGGCAGTGTAATATAGTGAGTTGTATATGAGAATATAGTCCGTTTATGAACCCAACCCATGAGATAAGAAGTTTTGTATTGCCCAGAGCTAGCGTAGTCAGTATTGCAGTCAAATAAAATAAGAAGAGGGGCATTCAACCGTTTTACTTGTGCGATTAATTATTAGAGTTCCATTTTAACCAGCCTGAAATCACCGATAGGCAAGTTTGAGCACACAGTATAAAAACATATAAGCCGAGAATTGTATGTGTACTTGGAATTTTCCATAAAATTTATATTATATCATTTTTATACCAAAAATTAATAATTACAAACAAGCACCAGATAAGCGTTTCTTTGCAATACTGCTATTTAACTTTCATTGTCACTCTATTGTTTCTATTCCTTAGGACCGATCTTTCCATCTTCTTATAATCTTCTCCACACAGTTATTTGTCCTACACCTATAAAAAGTGTTTTTTCACCTACAGATATGGTTAATTTACTTTATCTGACATTTAAGTTACTAGCTAGTTAGATCAGCCAATAAGTATTTATTGGGCACTGTGTAATGTCAGTGAATTGTCAAACCCTGAAACAAAAATGGATATTTTTGATGATTTTGAAGATCAATTGAATGATTTGATAAATATCGTAAATCTAGAGAGACGTGGGTATACTGTGCGTTATCGACAAGATAATTTAAATTGTTGGGACGTTTTAGAGTCTCAAGAGTTACTGTGCAAAATACGACAAAATGAAAAAAAATTGAGGCATCGGAGCAATAGATAGGTTTTGATCAATATTATACTGTCATCCATATATTTTGTTAAGAAGATATATTCTAGCAGAAACAATGATATTACATTACTACAGCAGTTACCCCTTACTCTGCGATTTGTAGCTGCAGGGAGCTTCTACATTAATTTTTCTTCATAGTTTGTAAAAGTTTCGGTATCTACTGGTCCCCATCCAGTTTAAAAAATCCAACATGTTTTTAGAGTGTTTACCTTTTATCGAATGTTTAATTCCTTCTTGTAGTACCTGTTCTGAAATTGACTACTATGATCTACTGTCTTTCTTAGCATTAAAAGTTAGTATGTTCGTTTTCTTATTTAAAGTTGTAGCAGTTCCTACTACTGCCAACGATATAAAACATTATAACACATTATTTATTTTCCTTTAAGCAAATAAATTATCTATGAAAGACATTAAAAATTATGTTCCTCACAAAACCTGACAATAACTTTATGTGAATTTTGACAATTGGATACTTTATCAAGAGATGGAAAGACCGGCCCTTATGTGCTATACCGCAGTTGGCCATACTTTTTTTTTGTTTCTATATTTCTTTGCTTCTTTTATAACTTCCAAAATGTTTTCCATTATCGAATATTTCTTCTTTTCAATCATCTTTTTTCTTAGTACCGCATCTGCTGATTGCGTTATTTCTCGTTTTTATGTTGGCCTATGTTTCCTCAATGTCATTGTGTGTTTCTTTATTATTTCTTAAAAATTCTTCATTGATTTTCTCTTCTAGTTTTTTCTGTCGCTTCATTCTTCAGGTTTTTTCCGGCTGTCAAGTATTTTTTTACTTCTCTTCAGTGTTTTGAGGTTTAAGTTCCTTGTCGTGGTTCTCTACCTTTGTTTTCCGAAAATGTAGGAATTCGTTTGCCGTCTTCTCTTGTCGACAAGCATTAACTACGTGTATCGTCTTCTTGGATAATGTTCAAGCAGCGTATTGGGTATTGCTAGGTTATGCTTTAGAAGAATTTAATCCTTATACAGTGGGTTATATACCAACAGTTTTTCTTTTTAATTATTAGCCTGTAAGTAGTTGTCTAATCTATTATTGACTTATTTTTAAAATGTCGTGTCCAGTATTTTCCAATATTATACGTTTTGTATCAATCTACGATTTAACAAAAATTTAGTCAAGACAAAGAAACAAAATCAATGTTATTTTTTATCTTTAAGACTGATTTACCGTAAAGTAATATTCGTCACTTTGACACTCTAGGAAGAGGACAAATATTCGTTCGCTTGATAATTAGTTGTAGAGTATTAACAGTAACATTGTTACCCATTTGTTTAATATTATAACTTCTAATTATTAAACAATCAGGTTGCTCCAAGAAACCAAAATCGCGTCTTACCCATTTCGTAAGTCGTTGCTTTTAATAATGAAATGTGAAAGGAGTTGTGCGTATATAAATGCGCTTTTTCAGAAAACAAGCAATTGCTAAATCTTTGTTGAACATCGACCTTAGCCACAACCGTGCTCTGTTAACTTCAATATTTCCTTTGTGAGCTATAGAAATCCTTCCACTTAGGTTAGTCTCTCACAAAACACTCAATGGCGCATTGTTGGTGTCCCTGCCAAAGGAAAACTCGCTATTATAACTGTCTAAATTCATTCCTGCCATGTGGAAAGTTCCAGTCGGTGGAAGTGAATTGCGCCAGCATAAACCAATTTTTTACTATTAGTAGAAAGCTTCATACAGAAGCCGAAGTAATCCATGCACTTGCTATTCACCATAAAAATGTCTCAGGAAAATTGTTGCAAATGCAGAAACCTGCGTAGCGTTCGCCCCGGTACATCTCGAATTAAATGGACGACCCTGCAATATGAGAAGTCGATAGACGGTGCAACACAACACTGGGAGAATTTCGTTATCACTAAATGAATGTTGCATGCATCGCGAGCAAGTAGAGTACTAATGCTCGCAGTAACGACATTGACGGCGACAAGTCTAAGAGTTACATTGATGTCGAGATGTGACGTGTCTCAGACGGCGTATCAGTTTCAAGAGACGGGAATTTCAAAGGTAGATGTCAAGTCATGTTAGCAAAGTCCCGTCCTGCTCTGCTATGTAATGTAACAGTAACATGAAGATATAATGTACTGCCATACAGACACCGATGCGAGCTTCCAAGAGTTCGTACTTAGCTAAGCTGTAATTCCTCGCATTCCGTTTTTTGATTTTTCAGTGTTATATCCGCCGGAGCCTGAAACACTGCAAATGCAGCAGCCGCGGGACGGAAATTTCTTTATGAACTCACATCGTCATTCATGAAATTTAATCCGTCGTAATGGTTCAATCGGAACGGGCGAGAATGTTTCCCTTTCAAACCCGTTCAGCTTTATCAAAACTTGTATATTGTAGAATTCCAACTAATACTACTCATTCTGTTCTCTTTCAGTAATTAATCAGAGGACTTCCTTGGTATAAACAGTTGTATTAATACGGCTAGTTATTATTATGTCTATAGTTTATAATTACACACCTACTACATACTGAAAAGCTTAACACAGACGTTCATTGTAGAATAGCATAAAAATTGTTGGAAACATATAGCCCTCTTCGTTATATATAACACACAAATAAAAGATTTCTTGCAGTTCGACGTTACATGATAATTGTGGGTTACATCTTTACACCAAAAAGTATTCACATTTTCGTTTCCTCTAATTTATCATTTTTTTTCATTGTCAGTTATCATTTTTCATTTTGTGTAAATGTTATATGCCAATTTAAAATACTTTCATAAGATACTTGCCGATTTCATAATAGGCTTGGAAATGTATTTTCGATGCTGGTTCAACTGAAACACGTTTACAATTAGCAGGCCATGCTTGGTAGCCTCGGTGGCAAAGCAATTGAATTTTAATTGTTTATCAAAGTGAGGGACATTTTTGAAAGGGAGAGAATACACTAAAGAGCTGTCATGTCTTGGATAAGCGGATATTGTGAAAACTGCAAGCACTGTTAAGTGTGTGGAAAACACTTCACTTGAAGATAGGCGTATTCAAGTAAGATTCGTTTGCAGCTTTAATAGTATTTAAAGTTATTGGGAAATACTGAATAAAAATTATCAAAATTAATTGTTTTTATTTACGCTAACATGGCCGTAAAAATTTCTCATACTGTGTAAGCTCATCAGCTGCAGAAAGTACTTTTATATTATAATACCTTTATCTACCCGTAGGTGTAATGGTATTTTGTTCATTCTAGTGTTCGTGTACGAATTTTGCCCACTGTTTTTTTATTAATTGTTGTAGCTTTCTCATTTTTCCGTGTTTTCCATTCTTGGCTAGTGTTTCGCTGATAGTATTGTCCCATGTCAGTGGTGGTCGTCCTCTTTTCTTTTTCATTTGGGTATCTTACCAAACAAAGGTATTAAAATGAGGATTAAAAGGAAGCGCACGAGTTAATCAAAAGCCACGTGTCAAAAGGGTATATGGCAAGTGAGGTATTAAAAGACGCAGTTTCACGTCTGTCACAAGGTACAATTAATGACACATCGCTATCAGATTCATTAGCGTAACCCCGGCCAAATTAAATAAAATTAATCAAACAAAACTCCCACTTCACCAAGTGGGTAGTTCGATAAAGAACAACGGCCCGATTTCCCTTTATAAGCTCTCGCAAAATGAGGAATAAACATTCGATGCAATCTAAAACATCCCGGATTACCAGCTCTCTGACTGGCACTTCCAATGTGCCGCTAGAAGCTCTTTATCAGCTCCTTGCTGGCACTTGGAACGAGCCCCCGAAGTCCATCTTCGCGGCCGCCCGCACTCAACATAAATACGCTGAGAAGCTCACGAGGTGAACCGCGCTCGCTAGAAGGTCCAGGTCCACGACTCCGCTGGAACACGCGCTCCAGGTTTCCGAAGTTTTGGCTGGCCACCTCCGCCACCAAGGGTAAATCTGTCTATGTAAGGGATGCCCCAAGCCTCCGTCCGCACCCTCCGCGGGTCGCCGAAGTGTGTCCTTTCCCAGGCTCACCCAGCACGTGAGGACTGCCGCGACGCCACCATACTTCGCCTAGACACTCGCGCCTGCTTCCAGAAGATCAGAAACGGCACCTGCTACAACGAGGATACACCTGGCTTCTTCCCCAGACGTCAACGAGTCCGGTTAGCCCAAGCGGCCCGGACGAAGGTATCTCCCTCAGCCGCCTCTACGTCCCGGTTTGCCTAGGAAGACAGAAACTTCGCGTCAAGAAGAGGACTCCACCTGAACACGCTCTCCAGGTTACCGAAGCCATGGCGCTTATGTCAGTGAGGGGCGATTTAGCCGCGTATGAACCCTCAAGCTTCCGCCTTCACCCTCCGCGTGCTGCCAAATTGTGCTCAGCATCAGGTCCCCCCCCCCCAGCACCTAAAACAAGCCCCCGCCTCGAAAGGACTTGGCTTGGACACGAGCCCCATGTTCAAGACGTTTCCAGCACCTCTGTCGACATCCGCTCCCAGGATACCCGGCGGGCGACACCCTCCATCAGGACGCTTACCGTCGCCACCAAAGAACCTGACACTGGCCCCTCAACGGCTCAGCACCTCGTCCATCGAGATGCCTCCACCGAGCAGTACACATAATACAACAACTCTCCATATTTTATTCCTCTAGGTTACTTTTGTATATATTAATTTTAAATTTAAAAATAAACTTATTTTAAACCAATCGTTATCTTTCGACAGGAGCTCCTCTCACCGTTTTTCGTAACACCTCTACCCTGAGCAAAAGCGGTGAATGAACATATCATAAAAATTCCATTCTTGACACCGTCCACGCCTTACGCAAGTGAGATCTTCGCCTTATTGTGGTAAGTTGGTTCTCCACGTGTTCTCTTAGGTGAAAACAGAGTCCAAGAGAAGAAATTTGCAGAGCGAAGTACGAAAAGGCCGAAGTTCGAATGTGGCCAGAAGTGAGTAATTGCACATAAATAATGTGGTATCTTAAAATGACTAGATTCATTTCCACACTATCAGAGTCATAATAATGGCAGCCGGAAATCATACTGACAATCTATTTTTCAAAAATCACTTCGAATTTCCTAGAGTTTGAAAGATTTCCAAACCCATAGATAAAATGAAAAATGTGGCTAGGCAACCAAATATACAAAGAATTGCTGAAAACTCCAGACAATCCGTGGATATCAACTTATTTTTAATTAATGCAGAAATAATACGTAATAGTGTTCCATAGAATAGTTTCTGATTGGATTTTGCATCTTCTTCCAATTTGGTCTCAAACTACTCCCATGTCTTTTGCTTTTATCTAAGATTAGTAGTTTCACTTTGTTACTCTGCGCTTTATATCCGTTTTGTTATTTGGATACCCTTTCCACAATTTATTTTTCTCTCAACTTCTTGTTTTATATTGTTTGTCCACAACGCATTTTAAATATTATAGAAATAATATTTTAAAAATTAAAAACATACAATTATCATTCAACAAAAGTAAACTCAAAAATAAATACGGAAACCTGACTATGAAAAGTGGTATAACCGCAAAGAATGGTTGCAGCCTTAAGAAGTTTCAAGTTGCACAGCCAGATATGCTATTTTTTAACTGGAAGTGAAGTTTTAGAAAATAATTGTACGTTGGACGTCTAACTAACAGGAATGTTAAATTCTGTTTATTTCTATTCATAGATGTACTAGGAGAAGTTGTGGATAATTTAACTTTTTGTAAATAGTTCTTCAAACAAATATCATGTTAGACCAAAGACTGTAACCCAAACTATACACTAACGTTTTTTTCGGTAAATTGTTTCCTCGATATATAGTGCTCTTCTTCAATGTGTTAAATTAAACAGTGTCAAAGACAACGAGTTCCGTTGTGTCGATCTTTTGTTGACGTTTTACTTATCTGATACTTTCACTTCTACCAGCACTCTATAATTTATTAGTATCCAAGTAATTTCGGTCAGTCTTATCAGCTTGTTAGCTTTCCCAGTTCATACATTACTCCCAACAGTTTTTTTTTGTTATGGTGTCATAAGCTTGCTTAAAGTCAGGAAAAAGAATGTGAAGCCGTAGTTAAAATGTCTTTAAGTTGTTGATAAACTGTTCTAATGTGAATATTTGAACGTTTACTGAACAGTTCTGTTTAAACCGCATTGGTAGCCTCCTGTAACCTCTTCAGTCTCATAGTACTTTATATACATCTTGTTCTGCTATTGGTCGATAGTCATTACACTCCGTCACATCCCTCTTTCTATGTATCGGACATTTGACCACATTCTCTGCATTTAATTTACAGTTGAAACTCCTTGTATTAATTTAATTATTATTTCTTATAATGTACTTTCCGTTTCTTTCATAAACACTACCGCGACAGGTACCATTTGTCGCTGGACTTTTATTATCTTTTCTTTTTGATATTACTTTTTTATTTTCTTAGGAAATGGATTTTGTTCTACTAGTTTCTCTTAATCTCTCACAGTTTGATTTTAAATCGCTCTTCCTGTTTCTTCCCTTTTATAGGTTTTTGAAATATTCCACCTGGTTATCTAGTTCTTCATCTATGTTCAGGACAGTTGTCCATGTTTACTCCAATAATATAAATGGCTCTGATGTGATCTTCTTCATGTTTTAATCTCTTAATAGACGTTTCTAATTTCTTATTTCTAAAGCTCTCTTCAACCTTAAACATTTCACGTCTATTATATCTCTTTTCATCCTTCGAAATATACGTTTTATTTCTGTTCTCTTCTATCGATATGAACGTTTACTTTCTTCTGTTTCTTTTAAGACCATTTAAGTTCTGGGTATATCTCGTTCTTCACGTTTGCACTTATCATCGAACCAATCTCTTTGGATTTTCTTTCTATCCTTCGGTATTAGTACGTCGTTATTTCCTGTTTATGTTATGTTTATCTCTAGGATTTGCAATTTTTCTTCTAATAGCATTGTATTTTATCAATATTTACCATAATGTCACTTCTTTTAGTTTTTGATCTCTCACTTTTGTAACTTAGCATTGATTAATTAATTCTCCTTCCTTATATTTTTTCAAGATTTGGTATCTCTTATTTAGATTTTATTTTAACCATAAAGTTATCAGCTTGTGTGTTTGCACCTCTATTATATAGTAGATTCTCACTTCCCATGCCTAGACTTTGTCCGTTACAAACAAACAAACAAACATTCTCAACATTGCTAGAAAGCTTAGTCTCTATTAAACAGTGCTTCATCTGAATAGCTGTCTTGCAGTCCGATTACCGTGGCAACGTGTAAATTAAAAAATAATTCTAATAGGTAATATAAAACAATTGGATGCTCCTAAAAATCATTAAAGAAATGCTAAACAATAACTCAAAACATTACTTCACAGTAATTTCAGTTATTTAAAATACAATTTTGTCCTGTTTATAACAAGCTCATCTCAAGCTTTGACGCGTCATTATTTAGCATGCCGCGTAGAATACAACTTTCTCAAAGCATCGACATTTAATGATACTGTTATACCTGTTATATTCGATGTAACATATAAATATGTGACTGTCGTTGATTACAATATAAATGTCATTATATTACAGTAGCTGCTCTGCAATTGTCTTTACATGATGTACACTTACAACATTCTACATATGTATATTGGATTAATTTGGAAAAGTTTCTTCCATTTCTTTTTTAATTTAAAACATTTAGAAATACCACAAAATGCACCACCATCAAAAGAAAATGTTTTCTTTTTCAACTTTCTACCACCTGTTGTTATTACGCAGTTTATGAATTGCAACTATAGCCAAGATTATTTATAAAACTTATTTTGCGATTTTTCAACACAACTTAGTCTACTTTAGAGGGTTATAGAGCTGGAAAGTTTTGAAGGAAGCCAAGCAAAATCGGTTTGGCACATTTGCTGGTTATTGTATACATCTCTCTGAAAGTACACTTACACCTTTCTACTGTTTAACATTTTCAATATCGGGTTCCATATTTCATAAATCTAACCAAAATACAGCACACACATTGCCAAAAAATGCCAGGACTAAGTAATGTTCGACTAATTCTTTAAAATTCAACTTTACTTGGAGCAACCAGGGGTAGCCGGCTTCAATAAATATTAACCACTGTTTTGCACTAGGGTTTCCAGTCCCGGGATCCGGTCCCGGGACAGTCCCGGGATTCTACCACAAAAACCGAGTCCCGGGACCACAGCCAGCCCAGGCGAAGTCCCGGGACCATGTCAACATGCGTGCGTATACTCGATATCAGAGAATTAGGACGGGTATTTACCGGCGTCCGTCGTATTACCCATGCCTCTTGTACATTCTGCATTATTTGCGTTAAGGCAGGAGAGGTATTGTTTTCGGTAGGTTAGAATTAAACCTGTGTGTTGTTTCAGCCACATTTGCATATCTTCTTCTATTTATGTATTTGTCTGTTTTTTTGTTGGACTTATATATGTGCGAAGAAGCTGAATAATTTATAGTTTTGGGATTTAAGTGTGTTCGTTATTTGTCTACTAAAGCGTTACAATTAGAATGAATTCCTATTTGCAACCTACCTTCATTCTACATTTAAAAAAATAACGATTTGAAGTCACTATGGCAGCAGTTTTATATATTGAAAATAAACAATTGGCGAAATGTAAAGTGGGTTCCTACAAAATTATCATAATCAGAGGCAGCTTGACGAAAGGATTACACACGCACTTTGCAGTTCAAACAAAAGCAAAAGCGACAGACTTTTAGTACCAGAAGAAAGCAATGAAGTTGTAGACGAGCCCCAACGCAAATTATCAGCACAGAAATACTTTATTTAACTTAAAACACTTGTTTTTCTTTGGAAATTTTATTCGGAAATATCTTTTTCGGAACAATTTTCGGGATTTTCGGGACTAGTCCCGGGACCTGAAATTTAGCTCGTAAGTCCCGAAAACACTTTTGGTCCCGGGACTTAGAAACCCTATTTTGCACGTCCTCGATTAATCAAGTTATACATCCTATGTAAGGATAGACTTTAAACCACATGTTGCTCATCTGATTGATATGGCTGGCACAAACCACGTATGTGCTGGTAGGGGTCAATAGTTCATAAAGGTTCAGTAGTTCATAAGCAAATCTGAGGAACTTTATAAATTTAAAATCTGTTGTGATGACCTCGTCCCGTTTCCAAGAATCCTAGAATAGTTTAGGTAAGAGTAATAAATCCTAATAGAATCGATTTACTAACAAACGGAGACGATAAACTTCGTGTTTTGAGTGTATTGTAATAAGTTATACATTACTACAATTTTGTTCAACAGTAATGTTATCTAAATGTGACTCGTTTGGAAACAATAGTAAATAAAATATAAACGTAAAGCAGTGATTTCAGAGATGACAAATGTCACGGTTTTTTCCTTAGTGGGACTTATGCAGTATGTCCAAGATAAGGAGGGCCAGTATGGGGATCTCGGTAATTGTAAGAGATACACATTTGGTTAAATGGGAAGAAGGTTGCCCAATGAAAGAACTAACAAAATGACGCCTAGAAATCCTTGATATGACTTAATGATTACGTTATCAAATTTCGTCTTCGAGAAACCATCATCAACTTAATTTTTTTAAATACGGTCTTGGTATTTTTATGCCAAATTTGTGAAGCCCTTTTTATTCTGAATTCAACAATGTACCACATATTATGGTTTAATTACGTTTCGACCTTTTTTTGATCATCATCAGAAAATTTTTAATATACGGCCCTGCATTTCTGATAATTTTGTAAAAATAAGTTCATACAGTAAGTTAGGTGTTTTAGATGCCGTTAAAATATTGAAATGCACATCATAATGTCATAATTCTGATACATTCTATTAACAATAAACAACAAATAAATGAACAAAAGATAGACAGAAAGAATAACAACACGAGCATCGAAACAATGTAATAGTTATTCAAACTTTGAAACAGAAGAAGAGCTTAGAAGATTTGTTCTTAAAGCCGTTCAAAGTATAACGCCAGTATTGCTGAATAATGTTTTAGATTCTACAGTTAGAAGATGATATTTATGCTCAGAGAATGATGGCAATCTTTTTGAATATCTTATGTAAATTTAATACCTATTAAATTGTTTCGGTGTTCGTTTTGTTATTCTTTCTGTTCATCTTTTGTTCATTTATTTGTTGTTTATCGTTAACAGTTATTGGTTGGCTATTAAATTAATGTATCAGAATTATAACATTATGATGTGCATTTCGTTATTTCAACGGCATCTAAAAACGCCTAACTTACTGAATGAACTTATTTTTACAAAACTATCAGAAATGCAGGGCCGTATCTTAAAAATTTTCTGATGATGATCAAAAAAAGGTCGAAACGTAATTAAACCACAATATGTAGTACATTGTTGAATTCAGAATAAAAAGGACTTTACAAATTTGGCATAAAAGAACCAGGACCGTATTTAAAAAAATTAAGTTGTTGATGGTTTCTCGAAGAAGAAACGTCGGATAAACAATTTTATAACGTAATCATTAGGTCCACTAAAAGTTGCTATAAAGAAGTTTAATCAGTTTCGTTCTAACTTTAATATTAACGCCAGAAAAATGAAATAGAAAATCAAAAAATTCGGTTTTTTGAGATAATTCAAAAACGAAAAATCATATCAAGGATTTCTAGACGTAATTTGTTAGTCCTTTAATTGCGCAACTTTCTTCCCATTTAACCAAATTTGTATCTCTGACAATTACCGAGATCCCCATATTGGCCCTCCTTATCTTGGACACACGTATAAGCAACGAATTAATATGAGTTATATTTATTCACATTACATGTAAAAGTAATACATTAAAACTTCGAAATTAGTAGTGAATTTTCGAAAAGGTGATACGCGGCTTCATTTTGATGCAGGTTTAACAAAGCTGGAATCTCTAGAGTTCTTCTTCTTAGATGCGCACGTCTCTACTTATGACTTCTCTTTTATTTTAATGGATATGTTATTAACATTAGCATCTCTAGTCTTGGTTCTGCAACTCCCCATTTTATTTTGCGTTACGTTATTAAATATTTCCTCGAGGCAGTTTGTTTTCGAATATGGTTTTCCCACGCGCCCCGCTTTTAGCGGTCATCTGGCAGTATTCTAACTAACAGGCTATAGACACCTCAAGTTTCTGTAACAACTGAAGTAGGCACAGCGGCGTCTCTTCAAGCACGTTTAGGCCAATTTCTAGCTGTGGTAAGATTTTCCTTTTCAGTTTTTGTCTGTGTGTTCTAATTTCGTGGTAATTAGGCGTGCTTCTATGCCTCATACTACCAAGCTGCCTGCTTCTACGCATCCAGCTCATATGGATTGCGGGTTCCTTGCGATTTGCTCCTATTGCCGGATTTCATCGTAGCAAACGGCTTTTACGGCTGTGTTTCCCAGATGCGAGCAGTTTTAACGCCGGCGACTTTCTTTCGGGTACAGCAGCGGCCTGTATGCGCTTCAGGGCCCAATTCAGCAATTCTATGCAGAGGGTGGCGAAACCCTCCTTAAGATCGCAATTATAGGCTTCCTACTACGTTTCGTGAGTACATGTATTGATTTTAAGCTTGCTTTTATTTATCGGTAAAGGGCTATTGTCGAAGAATGCATCAGTTAGAGTGACTGCAATTTTGTATGTACCTAATACTGATCTCCACAAGCGTCCTTGGACACCCGACTTATTTCCATTATTAAAGTTTGCAATCTTGGGTTCAAGCGCTTCTTTATCAGCACTGCCGTTAATGTTGCTGGCGTTCGGAATTTTTAATCTGTTGTATACTATGTGTTTTACATTTTATAATGCATATTTGTCTGTTTTAATTTGAGTGACTCCAACTCATTTATGTATTACTTTACAATAGTGTGCATTATTGAGCCTACAGCTTTAATTATGATGTTAATTGCAATGCTGTTGATGATATTAAATTCTATTAACTGTTACTGGTTTATATTTCCTTTTTGTATTCATACTACGACCGTACTTGAACTGGCTCATTTGTTTTTTTTTTAGATCTAGGTTGAAGTGAGAGACTTACAAGGTAGGTGGTAATTTTCTATGGTAGTTAGATTTGTCTTTATGTTGTGTTTAACGACATGTGCCCAAAATTTGTTAATTTATGAAGTTTATTTTATACCCTAAGGATCGCTGCCTATTCTTTACGCACACGCAGAATTATTCTGCCGAGAGTTAGAGATAGCTAGGGCTATGCTCACCCCTCGTTTAAGGGTGGTACAATTGGTTTACTATATCTAAAATTTAGATTTAATTTGGAGACGATCATATACTCAAGTTGGGGAGATATGGAAATTAAAGGACTGGCTCAAGATAGGAATAAATGAAAGAATGCTATGTGTAACCATTCGGCGAATTGGGAATCTAAGAAATTGACTAATAATAAACAATTGCTAAAAGATGTACTATAGGTTAAGATTGCCGCAATCTGTAACAAATATGACTGGTAATGCTCAAGCAGAGAAGGTGTTTGGACGCGCCACTGGTTCGATGTCAAACCAAAAATTTACAGGTGAAAACGTAAACCCCAAATTACATAAAATTAAAATAGAATAACAACAAGCATAAGTTGATTAATTCCTTAAGTGTTATTACTCAATAATCCTAATTGTATAAAACATATAGCATCAAATATTTAGCAAATATTTAATACAAATGTATGTAAAGGATTCAATACTCCAATAATATACGAGGAGCGTTCAAATATGAATTATAATTTGAATTGTGCGCCAAAAGACAAAGACATGCACATAAGTTGTATATGTTAATTAATGCTCTGGAACAAGTCCTAACTTGATTCGGTCGTTAAGTGGTCACAATTAATTTTCGGCCAATTGGCAAGCATGAGTGAAGTGGGGGTGATTTCAAGCGCTGAACAACGCATTATTAGTAAATTTCTTACCAGAGAAGGTATTAAACCATCAGAAATTTGTGTAAGAGTTAAAAGACAGTTTTGTACGCACTCAATATCAGACGTAAGCATTTATAAAACGAGTAAAGCGTTTAAAGATGGCTGCCAACGTGTCGAGATTGTCGAGAATGAACAGTATTCTCGCGTCCAAAAACATCGACGACAGAAGAGATTGTTGACAGAGTAAAATACACTTATTTGAGACGATCTTCGAATTACAGTGAAGGATATTCCTTGTCCATTAAATATCAGTAACGGTAGCTTGGAAAAAACGCGAGTTCTCTGCCTACTTCTTATAGGATAATGCTCGGCCTCATTTCGCTATTCACACGCTGACTACGATTCAAAAATTGAAATGGACCATGCAGCTCGATTATCCATACATTTCGGGCCTTGACCCTTAAAGGAGTTTCTGAGAGAAAAATACGTCTTTGTAATGAAGAAGTCATCGAAATTGTTTGGGAATGGATGTGTCAGCAGCCAAAAGATTTTTTCCTCGTAGAATACAGAAACTTCCGGAAAGATGGCACCAATTTATTCAAAGGGTGGGAGACTGAGTAAAAAAATTCCATGACATACATTAGAGTCCTTGAGTTTGTTTTTGAATAAATATTAACTTATAATTTATATTTGAACGACAAAATATATAAAAAGCGCTCGAATGCGAATAAGTGAAGCATTAATCTTTAAAGTAAGGTAAGCCTAGTCGGATATTCAAAACTACTAATTAGCACATCAAAACACGCACATTTTCTTACGCAAATAAGCCTCAATACAAAATTCCAATCAAAAAATAAAAAACGAACGCAAAAACTGAGCTACAAAAATGTATAATACTGTTACTTAAAACAATAAAATCCGATTACTATTCTACAATGTAGAAGTGAAGAGATTTAACACTGCCAAAGAAAACTATTGTTAACAAATTAGCCCAATTAAAAGGAACTATAATTGGTAATTCCAGAAAAAAAGTGATTGTGTGTCGAGTACAAATTATAATAAATTGAAGCAAAACTGCAAGTAATATTGCCTCAAAGCAAAGTTCGACAAAGTAATCGATGTCTATTCCAGCGTGGAACTCAGGACCCACTGCGACAACACGCACGGACGGGGAGTAGTAAAAATACCTTTGTCCTATACCATATGTTGACTACGGTTATCAGGAGGCTGAAGGCTAGATCCAGCGGTAGAATGCAGTGGGCTGTTAGATACATCCAAGCTCCACTAGTACCTCGCTTATGAGAATTCGATCAATTGCAGATAAATAAGGATCACTTGAACATAACATCTACGGTACCTTGAAGAAGATACTAGGAAGGTAATTTAAAGATAACTTGGAGGAAAGGCCTGAAATAAATCCACACCGCAAACGTGCCAGGAGGACGAAATGCTTTCGTATGCAAACGGCTAGTTGTTCCTTGAATACCGTGACGTCCTGGTTTGACCAGTCAGATTACAAGTCAGAAAGTCATCACATAAATGCTCTACTCGACTAAGGACGATTATTACTAATAAATCCGTTTGTAAAGAACAATGCATTCCATGGCATGAGAAGCAATCTGAAGAATAAATCTTCCAAGATGAGAACAGTAAATAGGTTTTAACTGGCAATTTTAAAAAGTATATACAAAAATTGTAAATCGAAGATTGCCAAAATTATATATTCGCAAAATAATGTAAAAATAAAAGGGGTTGTAGTTCGGGAGTATTCATAAGATACAATCTCTAAAAATACCAACTAAAATTTAGGTGAAAGGGAAAGAAACCGAAGAAAATTATTACAAGAACATTGAAAATCCAAAAACACATCACAAAAACTGCTACTGCCCTACAAAAGGAAAGCAAATCCCACCCGCACAATAAGAAACTATAGAAAGCTAAGGTAGAAAAGACTAGAATCTAATCAACCCAAAGAAAATGCCAACAGATAGTCCTGACCATTTCACGCCGAAAGTAACCACTTTCAACGTCCTCACCAACCACCTAAGATAGGGTGCATATATGTTCGTCACACAAGAAAAAATAACCTAGCCTACAAATTCCAACCAACCACCTACGATAAAGTGCTTTAAAAGTAGAAGAGGGCGAGAAACCCCCCACTCCTTTTAATTGATTCGCGGATTCGCGGTTAATTCGCGGTTTTATTCGCGGATTTCGCGGTTTTGATTCGCGGATTGACCCAATTAATTTCGCGTTTTGATCTAATTAATTTCGCGGTTTGATCTAATTAATTTACATATGTGCTACTGATTAAATTACGCATTAGATTTTTTAATTTGCTTCTGGAATTACGCGTCGGACTTCGGCGGCCATCTTGGATTTCTGGCGGGAATATTTGATATTTGAATTTTTTTTCCGAATTTTTCTAAGTTCCCATATTTGAATTTGAATTTCCCGGGGCGTCGGCCATCTTGGTGCGCGCGCACTTCTCACGGCGGTTGTTTTTAATTTTCGCGGAAATATTTGAAATTCAAACTGATAGATCTATTTCGCTCTTCGAAGCTGCTGTCTCTCTCTTGCATTCACTCGCGGAAATATTTAAATTTAAAAAATCTATTTGCGGCGGACCCGAGTGGGAATCGAACCCTAGTTTTCTGGTTAACAGTCTTAGCACCTTACCGCTGCGCTATCGAGGTCTGTTGAACATATAGGAATTGAACAAGACGTCATTTCGCAGCTGTGCCGTCACACCGTTCGAGTTGAAACAAACTATTTTTCAAAAATTTATATTATGAGAATAGGGAATGTTTAACATATTGTGTTTACAGGCAGATGCAATTTTAAAAAAATTGACTTTGTAACTAGTTTTGCTAGAAATAATTGTTTTTATAATTTGCAATATAGTCGTTGTCCCAAGTTTCTGGTTAATTTCCATTCGACCGCGCATAATTTGAAAAGCTATATGAAATAATTACTTTATTTTTATAATTAAAACAGCGAAATCACTGCATTACTTTATTCAAAACGCATTATAATATTACGCAATAGCTTCTGGTTAAATTACGCGATTTTTTTTTCTAAGTTCCCTTTTTAAAACAGGTCGAGACTGGTCGCTCTTTGTTCAACCTTGGTAACGTACGAACAGCGATGAGTGGAATTTTTAAAATATTGCCCATCAAACAGCGGAATAATTCTAGAACGAATCGGAGTTTTTATTTGTATAAAATGGCGGTCCGAACACGACGCTGCACAAAACCTGGATTTATCGAAATTTTAAAATAATATAGCTCTGTAATTTTAAAAACAATATAAAGTTACATTTTTTAATGTCTCCTTTGTAGCTGTTTGATTTTTGTGTGTTGTTAATATGCGTACAATTTCTAAACAAGGCCTCGATCTGATATTTCACGTCAAAAATTACAGTAAATGTTCAAAGACAGAAATAAATAATTTATAAGATGCTAGACTATTATAGCTTTCTCTTTCAAAGTTTTGACGTCATTGCATAGCGGCACGCAGAACACAACTCGTTCTTTATGTTTACTTTAGAAACCCTTAACCCTTTTCATTTAAATCGCGAAATCCGCATAAATATATTACTATAAAAAATCGCGAAAAGTGTTGAGTAAATAAATGCAACGCATTGTAAAGCCGTAAAACTTTTAGTTATTGTACGTTTACAAGATGGGTCTTTGTCAAAGTGGAAGAACCAAACTATGCTATTGTAAATGTACAGATTTTTCACTGTCAATTTGTATATAACAACTTAATGTAAATTGGTATTTGGAACATTTTAACGAAAACAGCGACTTCTTTCGGCATAAACTGTTTCTTCTCACCACGGAACCCTATTTTATAAGTAAACGTCTGAAATTGTGTCATTATATCGATAAAAAACTGCATTTTAGTTTAAAAAATTCCAGTATAAATGCAAACGGACGAAAATAAAAACGCAATTGACCACAAAGTAACATAATTTTGAATAAAAAAACACAATTTCGTTGGAAAAATGTTCTGTTTCACTTAAAATTTTACAAAAACTGACATCATGTCACTTGAAATTATACAAAAAACGACATTTTTATCCAATAAGCGATAAAAAAATACGCCGTCTCACATAAATTTATACAAAAATCGACACCATGTCACATAAATTATACAAAAACTGCCACCATGTCACTTGAAATTATACAAAAACGACATTTTTACTCAATACACGACGAAAATCGACATCATGTTACATAAACTATGCATAATTTTGCAAATGTTTTACACTTTTTTCTCTAACTTGTTGCAATTTTAGTAAAATTTTAGAAAATCGACAGCATCTCCCATGAAAATTTATAAAAATCGGCATCTTGTCACATTAAATTCTGTAAAAACGACAAAAAACAATATTTTTTTTCACAACTTTCATTGAAAAATAGTAAAATTTTACGAAAATACGTCTGTGCTGACGACAAATGAAAATAAATTTGAATAGAAACACGCAAAAATTACGAAAAGACGTATGTGTTGACCCCCAAAGTAACAAAAATTTGAATAAAATCACGCAATCATACAGCATCTCACATAAATTTTCGCAAATATCGACATCATGTCACATAAATTATACAAAAACTGTCATCACGTCACTTGAAATTATACAAAAAACGATATTTTATTCAACACACGATGAAAATTGAACAAAAATCACGCAATTACAAGCCATCTCACGTAAATTTTCACAAAAATCGACATCATGTTACATAAACTATGCATAATTTTGCAAATGTTTTACACTTTTTATAAAATGCATCGCTCAAAATTAAAAGGAAATAGCAATTTCGTTGAAAAAATCTACTACCACAATCATTTCCATAAACAAAATTCAAAAAATCTTATACTTTTGACGGAAATATATGTATGTTGACCACAAATTAACATAATTTTTAAATAAAAACGCGCAATTCGTTGAAAAAAAATATTCTGACACCACCAAAACACGCAATTTCATTGAAAAATATATATATGTTGTCCACAAATTAACATAAATTTGAATAAAAACACGTAATTTTGTTGAAAAAATGTTCTGGTCCCTTCATTTCACTTAAAATTTTACAAAACTGCCATCATAACACTTGAAATTATACAAAATATATGTATGTTGATCACAAATTAACATAAACCTGAATAAAACACACAATTTCGTTGAAAAATTTGCAAATGTTTTACACTTTTTTATAAAATGTATCGCACAAAATTAAAAGAAATCACAATTTTCTAAATTATATCACGCTATTATGAAATCGTAGATTGATTTTTTGAAATTTTACACTTTGTAACTGTAAAATAACTGCAAATACTAATATTTTAGCTTTAGACTTTGTAATTATTGCAGATTCGAGAAAAAAAAACAAAGCAGAGTAGAAATAAAAAACACAAACACTTTGTAATAAACAAATATATTGTTCTTATTTCGTATAATACTTAATAATATAAATATAAATGTACAGCAGAATGTCTTATTTCTAAAAATTCGCTAGCAATTTACAAAACTGTAGTTTGAGGTGCACGACATTTCAAATTAAAAAGACTGCAAGTAATAAAATCAGAAATTCATTGTGTAATTTTAAAGTTTAAGATGCACCCAATCTAGAATTCCCTTGGTTTTTGGTGTTGATGACATCTGCCTTAGAGGCGTTTTTCTAACGGCCCTTTTTTGGAGGCGTTTCCTTATCGGCGTTCTTCTGACTGAACCTTTTTGATGTGGACTTGGATGAGTAGCTGGTGTTTTTAATTTATATTCTAAATCGGACTCGCAGTTATCAGTTTCCATTTCGGTTTTTCCTGTAGTACCAGTCGGGGTTGGCTTCTTTTGCTGTTTAGGTTTAGCTAGCAACACATTAGCAACGTTAAGGTCTTTGATGTACTCAGCAAACTGTAGGCGTCCGGGTGGATTAATAGTTTTTCGAGGCCGCAGAGTGTCATGAATTAAATCGACTATGTTAGACGCCGGTAAAATTTCACCCTTTATAGTAACGGTGCCCTTGTGATCCCAGCTCACATCGCTTGAGGTACTCAAAATGCGTAGGAAAACTTCAGCTTTTTTCTTAAAAGTTTTGGGAAGTGTAGATAAAATAACGGCATTTGATAGGCTGTCACTGGTTGTTTCAATAGGTATTTTGATTGGCTGCCGCGCCTGGTTTGTGAAATGAAGGAATCGTTGTAAAACCTGATTGTACTGGATCCATTTATCGTGATCAGTTAATTTGGACTTTAAAACTTTTTGCATTTCGTCATCAAGCTGTGATAATATATTTTTCTCCGCATCATCGCCAGACTTAAGACGTTGGACAAATTCCGGCGATACATCTTCCGCTCTTTGTCCATTTTAATCGAAAAGGAGCTCAGTCGTTTGTTCTAGTAGAGCCGTCGTGAATAAACTAGCTTAAAATCAAGACTTTCATAATAAATATAAAAAAAAAAATATGACAGGTACGGGAATCGAACCCGTATTCTCTCTCGAGATCAGAACTTGAATCTGACGCCTTAACCATTCGGCCAACCTGCCTCCCTATATAAACGAGCACTCTCTGCATAATTAAGAAAACATATAGTTTAAAAAGCCTTCTGCATGCAATTTCAAACAATATTTCATATAAATTAAGCCATGTACAAATTTCTTAATCAGGTTTTTGATATATATTTTATCGAAAGATTGGACCCTCAGCTGCCGTTTTATTATTTGTCGTGATGCGTCATCGCTGAATTTTACAAGTGCCATCCTGCCTGCGATGTGACGCACGCAATGTTTCCATACCTTTTTATTTTAAAATTCTATAAAATCAGAGGTCCAAACTGCTGCCGCATCAGGTAACAGAGTACAATGGTTTAAAACGTGTTAGTGCGGCATCAGTCGGGCCTCTGTTTTTGTAGAATTTTAAAATAAAAAGGGGTGGATACATTACGTACGTCACATCGCAGACAGGCTGGCTCTTGTAAAATTCATCGATGACGCATCACGACAAATAGTAATAAAACGGTAGCTGAGGGTCCAATCTTTCGATAAAATATATATCAAAAACCTGATTAAGAAATTTGTACATGGCTTAATTTATATGAAATATTGTTTGAAATTGCATGCAGAAGGATTTTTAAACTATATGTTTTCTTAATTATGCAGAGAGTGCTCGTTTATATAGGGAGGCAGGTTGGCCGAATGGTTAAGGCATCAGATTCAAGTTCTGATCTCGAGAGAGAATACGGGTTCGATTCCCGTACCTGTCATATTTTTTTTTTATATTTATTATGAAAGTCTTGATTTTAAGCTAGTTTATTCACGACGGCTCTACTAGAACAAACGACTGAGCTCCTTTTCGATTAAAATGGACAAAGAGCGGAAGATGTATCGCCGGAATTTGTCCAACGTCTTAAGTCTGGCGATGATGCGGAGAAAAATATATTATCACAGCTTGATGACGAAATGCAAAAAGTTTTAAAGTCCAAATTAACTGATCACGATAAATGGATCCAGTACAATCAGGTTTTACAACGATTCCTTCATTTCACAAACCAGGCGCGGCAGCCAATCAAAATACCTATTGAAACAACCAGTGACAGCCTATCAAATGCCGTTATTTTATCTACACTTCCCAAAACTTTTAAGAAAAAAGCTGAAGTTTTCCTACGCATTTTGAGTACCTCAAGCGATGTGAGCTGGGATCACAAGGGCACCGTTACTATAAAGGGTGAAATTTTACCGGCGTCTAACATAGTCGATTTAATTCATGACACTCTGCGGCCTCGAAAAACTATTAATCCACCCGGACGCCTACAGTTTGCTGAGTACATCAAAGACCTTAACGTTGCTAATGTGTTGCTAGCTAAACCTAAACAGCAAAAGAAGCCAACCCCGACTGGTACTACAGGAAAAACCGAAATGGAAACTGATAACTGCGAGTCCGATTTAGAATATAAATTAAAAACACCAGCTACTCATCCAAGTCCACATCAAAAAGGTTCAGTCAGAAGAACGCCGATAAGGAAACGCCTCCAAAAAAGGGCCGTTAGAAAAACGCCTCTAAGGCAGATGTCATCAACACCAAAAACCAAGGGAATTCTAGATTGGGTGCATCTTAAACTTTAAAATTACACAATGAATTTCTGATTTTATTACTTGCAGTCTTTTTAATTTGAAATGTCGTGCACCTCAAACTACAGTTTTGTAAATTGCTAGCGAATTTTTAGAAATAAGACATTCTGCTGTACATTTATATTTATATTATTAAGTATTATACGAAATAAGAACAATATATTTGTTTATTACAAAGTGTTTGTGTTTTTTATTTCTACTCTGCTTTGTTTTTTTTTCTCGAATCTGCAATAATTACAAAGTCTAAAGCTAAAATATTAGTATTTGCAGTTATTTTACAGTTACAAAGTGTAAAATTTCAAAAAATCAATCTACGATTTCATAATAGCGTGATATAATTTAGAAAATTGTGATTTCTTTTAATTTTGTGCGATACATTTTATAAAAAAGTGTAAAACATTTGCAAATTTTTCAACGAAATTGTGTGTTTTATTCAGGTTTATGTTAATTTGTGATCAACATACATATATTTTGTATAATTTCAAGTGTTATGATGGCAGTTTTGTAAAATTTTAAGTGAAATGAAGGGACCAGAACATTTTTTCAACAAAATTACGTGTTTTTATTCAAATTTATGTTAATTTGTGGACAACATATATATATTTTTCAATGAAATTGCGTGTTTTGGTGGTGTCAGAATATTTTTTTTTCAACGAATTGCGCGTTTTTATTTAAAAATTATGTTAATTTGTGGTCAACATACATATATTTCCGTCAAAAGTATAAGATTTTTTGAATTTTGTTTATCGAAATGATTGTGGTAGTAGATTTTTTCAACGAAATTGCTATTTCTTTTAATTTTGAGCGATGCATTTTATAAAAAGTGTAAAACATTTGCAAAATTATGCATAGTTTATGTAACACGATGTCGATTTTTGTGAAAATTTACGTGAGATGGCTTGTAATTGCGTGATTTTTGTTCAATTTTCATCGTGTGTTGAATAAAATATCGTTTTTTGTATAATTTCAAGTGACGTGATGACAGTTTATGTATAATTTATGTGACATGATGTCGATATTTGCGAAAATTTATGTGAGATGCTGTATGATTGCGTGATTTTATTCAAATTTTTGTTACTTTGGGGGTCAACACATACGTCTTTTCGTAATTTTTGCGTGTTTCTATTCAAATTTATTTTCATTTGTCGTCAGCACAGACGTATTTTCGTAAAATTTTACTATTTTTCAATGAAAGTTGTGAAAAAAAATATTGTTTTTTGTCGTTTTTACAGAATTTAATGTGACAAGATGCCGATTTTTATAAATTTTCATGGGAGATGCTGTCGATTTTCTAAAATTTTACTAAAATTGCAACAAGTTAGAGAAAAAGGTGTAAAACATTTGCAAAATTATGCATAGTTTATGTAACATGATGTCGATTTTCGTCGTGTATTGAGTAAAAATGTCGTTTTTGTATAATTTCAAGTGACATGGTGGCAGTTTTTGTATAATTTATGTGACATGGTGTCGATTTTTGTATAAATTTATGTGAGACGGCGTATTTTTTTATCGCTTATTGGATAAAAATGTCGTTTTTTGTATAATTTCAAGTGACATGATGTCAGTTTTTGTAAAATTTTAAGTGAAACAACATTTTTCCAACGAAATTGTGTTTTTTTATTCAAAATTATGTTACTTTGTGGTCAATTGCGTTTTTATTTTCGTCCGTTTGCATTTATACTGGAATTTTTTAAACTAAAATGCAGTTTTTTATCGATATAATGACACAATTTCAGACGTTTACTTATAAAATAGGGTTCCGTGGTGAGAAGAAACAGTTTATGCCGAAAGAAGTCGCTGTTTTCGTTAAAATGTTCCAAATACCAATTTACATTAAGTTGTTATATACAAATTGACAGTGAAAAATCTGTACATTTACAATAGCATAGTTTGGTTCTTCCACTTTGACAAAAGACCCATCTTGTAAACGTACAATAACTAAAAGTTTTACGGCTTTACAATGCGTTGCATTTATTTACTCAACACTTTTCGCGATTTTTTATAGTAATATATTTATGCGGATTTCGCGATTTAAATGAAAAGGGTTAAGGGTTTCTAAAGTAAACATAAAGAACGAGTTGTGTTCTGCGTGCCGCTATGCAATGACGTCAAAACTTTGAAAGAGAAAGCTATAATAGTCTAGCATCTTATAAATTATTTATTTCTGTCTTTGAACATTTACTGTAATTTTTGACGTGAAATATCAGATCGAGGCCTTGTTTAGAAATTGTACGCATATTAACAACACACAAAAATCAAACAGCTACAAAGGAGACATTAAAAAATGTAACTTTATATTGTTTTTAAAATTACAGAGCTATATTATTTTAAAATTTCGATAAATCCAGGTTTTGTGCAGCGTCGTGTTCGGACCGCCATTTTATACAAATAAAAACTCCGATTCGTTCTAGAATTATTCCGCTGTTTGATGGGCAATATTTTAAAAATTCCACTCATCGCTGTTCGTACGTTACCAAGGTTGAACAAAGAGCGACCAGTCTCGACCTGTTTTAAAAAGGGAACTTAGAAAAAAAAATCGCGTAATTTAACCAGAAGCTATTGCGTAATATTATAATGCGTTTTGAATAAAGTAATGCAGTGATTTCGCTGTTTTAATTATAAAAATAAAGTAATTATTTCATATAGCTTTTCAAATTATGCGCGGTCGAATGGAAATTAACCAGAAACTTGGGACAACGACTATATTGCAAATTATAAAAACAATTATTTCTAGCAAAACTAGTTACAAAGTCAATTTTTTTAAAATTGCATCTGCCTGTAAACACAATATGTTAAACATTCCCTATTCTCATAATATAAATTTTTGAAAAATAGTTTGTTTCAACTCGAACGGTGTGACGGCACAGCTGCGAAATGACGTCTTGTTCAATTCCTATATGTTCAACAGACCTCGATAGCGCAGCGGTAAGGTGCTAAGACTGTTAACCAGAAAACTAGGGTTCGATTCCCACTCGGGTCCGCCGCAAATAGATTTTTTAAATTTAAATATTTCCGCGAGTGAATGCAAGAGAGAGACAGCAGCTTCGAAGAGCGAAATAGATCTATCAGTTTGAATTTCAAATATTTCCGCGAAAATTAAAAACAACCGCCGTGAGAAGTGCGCGCGCACCAAGATGGCCGACGCCCCGGGAAATTCAAATTCAAATATGGGAACTTAGAAAAATTCGGAAAAAAAATTCAAATATCAAATATTCCCGCCAGAAATCCAAGATGGCCGCCGAAGTCCGACGCGTAATTCCAGAAGCAAATTAAAAAATCTAATGCGTAATTTAATCAGTAGCACATATGTAAATTAATTAGATCAAACCGCGAAATTAATTAGATCAAAACGCGAAATTAATTGGGTCAATCCGCGAATCAAAACCGCGAAATCCGCGAATCAATTAAAAGGAGTGGGGGGTTTCTCGCCCTCTTCTACTTTTAAATTAGCGGAAATGCAACTAACTTCTTAATCCTATCAAAACTAACCCTTGCTTCCAAAATAACAACACCTTTCTTGATTAATGATTACTTTCCATGCACACAAATAATGCTAAATTACTACAGTTGGAGAAGACTGTCCGGTTCAAATGATTCACGATAGAAAAATTTTCTTTCTTGTATTTTGAGTTGCGTTAATACCATTTTACAAGAAAAATTTGCTGATTCTCAGCTAGCAGACTGTTACAAATTGTATGATAGGACAGTGCCTTACCTAGATGTAAATTAGTTATGTAACTAATATTGTTTCTGGGTCATCTAGCTTTCCTTTCGTTGTAAGGAATAAAACGTGTGAGCTATTTTTGGGGTTATTTATTCTACTGTAATTTTGATATCATCAAACAAAACTTGGTAGTATTTATGTGTATCTAGATAGAAGCGACGGCGTTAAGCTCTAAATGCAACCAAAACATCAGCAGAAAGCCAAATAAAAGGCAAATTCAATAAATAATAAACATATGAGTATAGCATAGTAGCAATAACACATATCGTACAATGGAGATAACAAGATGGAAGTCAAAAATATTGGGTGACGGCCATTCAAAAGTGCAAACTAAACGACAACAAAGGTATTGATTGAACAGATGCTATTAACTAGCACGTATTAGTAATAATAATAACACTGGACGCGATAAGTTGACAGTCATGAAAATGCTTATGCTGCTTACATCCAGTAATGATGTAACTGATGATAGTGACGATGCTGATTATTTCATATTACGTAGTATAAAGAATACTACAGCGTACGGCTCTTTACATCCCTTTCCTGTACGGAACTTAACGCCATTAGAAAATGCCAAGGTGCATATAACACTAGTAAAACTGTAACTTATGTGCAATGACAAATCTATAATAGATTAGTATCAAATCATGTTTCAATTCTACGTCTTTCCCACGCGTGCCGAGTTGCAGCGTTGATACAAAACTTGCAACTTCGCGTGTGCAAAGAAACACGAAACCGCTTTACGACTCCCAAAATCAGGAGTCAAAGAAGCTGTATAATGTTAATATAATGCTTCCAGGCCGAAACCCGAAGTGAGTGACAGATGTTCAAGGTGTCTCGCAATAACTTCGGTGCTGACACGGCTTAGTCGTACTAACTGTATGTGGATGTCAAATGAGGACATACTTTGGTGACGATGCGTGAAGTTAATTGGTTCAGTGCCAATGCTAATTTCTACTCTTTATTGCTTGCGTTCCTGTCTCCCCGGCACAGTTTTTAACGAGTAAATTTCGAACGTCATCGTATCCTCATCTGCTGATTAACTTCAGGTTTGTGTTAAAAAGATTTACTTTGAAGCTCTAGGAATGCATTTCCGCCACCATCCATTTGATCTTTAATAAGGAGGGTTACTAAATTAATTTTAAAACATAGCAAACGTAGTGCCATTCAACGTATCTCAGCAAATGTGTAGTTTTTTTAAGTAGATGTAGTGTTATAATGCCGACATATGTATAAAATCAAAAGATTTCAAATTAAATGTACGTCAGGTTTTCTTAAACGATCAATAATATTAATTTTACAATTATTTAGTAGTTGTATGGATTTGTATTCGGTTTTAAATCGTATCAGAAGTGACATATAATTTTAATAAAATTCGTTGTAAACAATACCCAATACTGACCGGAAATTAAGACATTAATATTAAAACAAGGTCTGGCCATGCGAAGCACCAGGTACCTTAGACACTGACTGCTGTGGTCATATGGTATTAATATATATAACCTTAAATACATCATTTTATCAGAAGAATGCAAAATTCAAGATGTAATTGAGTAAAGTGGATGCTATTTTTTACTAAAAAGTATTTACATATTCTTAAATTAGTTTTTAACAAGAAAGGAGATTCTACAAGATAAGGAAGAAGAAATTAAAAAAAATAACCGTGGATGACAGACGAATTAATGGAACCCTTTGAAAAACGTAGGAAAGTGAAGAACCGAAATGAAAAAGAATATAGAAGGCTACAAAGGCAAATACGAAAAAACATCCAAGAAGCCAAAGAAGAATGGACGGAATAAGAGTATCATGAACCGGAAGAACTACAGCATAAACACGATGATGTCAATGTATACAAGAAAGTTAAAGAATTGACACTCAACCAAAGTCAAAAATTTCATTATATTTTAAAAAATTCTAATGGAGAAATAAAAAGAAGGATGAGTGGAGAAATTACATAGCAAATCTTTTTCATGACGATAGAGAAGAAGGAAGAAAAAACGTAACAACTGAAACAGGTCTAGACACAATGAGGAAAGTGGTAAAGAAAGTCATAAAGCATGCAAAAGGTAATAAAGCTCCCGGTCCAGATGAGATTCCAACACAGTTGTTAAAATGTCTGAACCACATGAACGTAAAACATTTAACAAATCTTTTTAACCAAATTTACCAAGAAGGACAAATACCACAAGAATGGCTTCGTTCAACGTTTAAAGCTATACCAAAAAAAAAATGCAATGGAAGATCATGTGGAGATTTTAGATTAATAAGTCTAATGGGCCACACTCTCAAATTGCTGCTGCGAGTGATACAAAACAAAATGCGAGGAAGCTATAAGTGGTGAGAAAATGGGATTTAGAAAAGGCTTTGGACAAGGGAGGCTTTATTTTGTATGCAAACATTATTGCAACGGTGCTGGGAAGTACGTAAACCAGTTTACATACGCTTTATTGACTATGGAAAAGCGTTTGACCGTGTTCAACATATGAAATTAATTGATACCATACAACACATTGGCTTAGAGGAAAAAAACATGACATTGTTGAGGACTCTCTATTGGAACCAATCAACAACAGTGAAAGTGGATACAGCTGAAGAAGTTGACGAAATCCCCATCAGAAGAAGTGTACGACAGAGGTGTGCTTTATCACCTTGCCTTTTTAATGTATATCCAGAGGTCATTTTTAAAGAAGAGCTGCAAGAAGACGGAATAAGAATTGGAGGAGAAAGCATTACAAATATAAGATATGCTGACGATACTGCCACATTGGCCGAAAGTATTGAGGACCTGCAGAGGAAGGTGAACAAGGTAAACGAACATAGTATGCGAATGGGGTTAAGCATAAATATAAAGAAAACCAAGCTATTAATAGCCAGCAAGATTGAATGCGCCCACAGATTTTGCAGGTAAATAGGTCAAATATTGAACAAGTTAGCCACTTTAAATACCTTGGCTCTTGGCTCAATAAAACCTTGGATCCAGATGAAGAAACAAATTGCCGCATACAATTAACAAGAAACGCTTTTATGAAGTACAGCACAATATTAAGTAATCATCATCTCCACTTATCCACAAGAACCAAATTTGTAATATGTTACGTCTGGTCTGTGTTACTATGAACCGCATTGAAGCGTTTGAAATGTGGTGTCACCGAAGAACCGTCAAAATTCCCTGGACAGCAAACAAGACGAATGAGCAAGTCTTAAATTTAATAAATAAGGAAAGGGGGCTACTAAATATAATAAAACCAAGAAAGCCAGAGTATCGTGGACATGTGCTCCGTGGACAGAAGTATGAACTTCTACGATTAATATTAGATGGTAAAATTAAGGGAAAGAAGTGGATCGGCAGAAAGAAATTGTTGTGGTTGAAAAACATGCGTCATTGGACTGGGTTAACAGCAGAACAACTATTCCACGCTGTACGAGGTCGAAGTCATTATCAAGAAACTATTGAATTGGTATTCGACCACGCATGATAAAGCGGGCAAGTCACGTGAAGAAGAAGAAATTAGTTTCTTTACAGAAATTGCCCTTTATTTTTTAATAGAAAAGGTAGTTGATTAACGTAAAATTTCAAATGTTGTCCACTGATATTTACACATTCACAGAAAACCCATTCCAAATACTTTTATTACTTACACTAATACTAGTGTTCTCCAATTAATCTCAAACTATCGTGCATATATGGGCATATTCGGTAGCCGACTTCCTACAACGGAAACGGCATGGGTCCTTTTACAAACGCTTAAATCCAAACAATTACAAAGGTCGCCAATGCATTTTCAATACATCAAATATGCCCAAGATGATTCTGGATCCCGATTTCGTGACTTTTTGCTAATGAAAGAATCAGTTGAACAGCAAACTCCAATAGTCAAATCCGTTCTGTTTCTCACAAATTACATTTAACACAAAAAAGCAGTGGGCTTATTCGTTCACAAAAGGTCTGTTAATTTACTATTACTAACAATGCTCCTCTGAAGTTGCGCTTCACCATGGTGATAAAGTTGTCGCGTACCTCCAGCGACAGTCGGATATCTTTTCGGACACAATTAAACAGGTTCATCACCGATATTCCTCTCTCACTCAACCCAAGAGTTCAGCTTTTCTAATAAGCAGATGACATTATTATCTGGGCCAAAGCCATCACTAGTACTCGCCCCCCTAATTTCTTATTCATCTCATTTCTGAGACTCGAATGCTGGCTTCAGCGCTGGATAATTAAACCCAACTAGAATAAAACCCAAGCCATAATGTTCGAAATTGTCCAACACCACAGCAGATTCATATTGGGCCCGAACAACGCCTTTCTTACACTTCTTCTTCTTCTTCTTTCTCTTATCGTAGGCCAGTGGCCTGTTGTGAATCTCAAAGTGGTGTTCTGAAAAAAGTTCCCTTATTAGGAGTTTACGACTACCACAGCTGTTACCATGGTAACCGGAAAGTGTACGATTTTTAAAATCCCGTTGGAGTCGCCGGGGATTGAACCCGGTCCGGCCGCCTGATACTTAAGCATGTTGCTTGCTAAGCTATCTGCTCTATTACACGCCCCAACTACGTCATCTATCGGAGTCCATTTCACTTCCAACCTGAACTGGATTCCAGAGCTTTAAAGATTCATCGACTGTCTGCTGAGAAGGAGTACTATTTTTACCGTGCTGAAAGGCAGCTTTAAGAGCATCTACACCTACAAGACTTTTATTAGTCCCATCATTGACTACCGTTTTATATACTTCAGCGTTCTATCTGGCTCCAGCAGCAACAAGCTAAGGACAAAGGAATGGGTCATCCCCAGGAACATGCTGCATCTGAATTGATTCGATCCCTTCATCGAGCTTTGCGACCTAGTCGGCATTCCCCTATCGTATGCAGACTATCCGATCTTCGAGGCCAATTCATGCAACGAGCCATCCAACACGACCAACAATTCATCGCCAATACATCATTCCCAGGTCCCCCGCTTTCCACACAAAAACCCCAAGACGAAGTAGAGGTTTCCACAGGTTTGGAAACTTTTCATTTACTTATGTTAACTATTTTTCTGCAAGTTGTGCTATCTAGGCGTACAATGTCTTAATTTCAATTAGCACATCATAGTAGAGTGTAAGAGGATTTTTAATCCCAAATGTATTTTTCACACCGAATAGAGATATATATTGTTAAGGTGATTAGCTCCACTTTGTGTGCCCAATTTATGTTATGTTGCTTATATTCTAAAATTTGATGTTCCTATTTTTATTATGACAACTCAAAACTTCTGTCAACTGACACTTCAAACTAGTTCTGAAAATTCAATAACAAATACTTCATCGGTGCATTTGTCATACGGCAATCTCAAATAGTAAGTACTTTCTTGATTAAAATTAACTCACCTTACTCTTTTTTTAGTTCTTATTTTTAATACCTGGATTCTATTACCTTTTATTACACTTAATACTCTTCTCTGCTAAAACCAAAACGTTCAACGCTGCAACTGACCACGCTACACAACTGCTCCACTCAAAGCCACGGCGAAGTCCTCAACTGACAACCAACTGCCAAGATGTCCAAAATCCAGATCCAAATCAACACACTAACCTAGTTTGCCACAGCAATCAGCATCTACAGCTTCACCACAGTAAGCATCCAAATAGACCTCAGCCGCAGATGCGTTTCTTTAATGTTCAACCAAATCACACGTATGAAGTTTGCTACAACCCATCACCATGAATCTTGACCAGAGGCAAGCCCCAGATATTACTTGACAAGCCCCACAAATATGCCCACTTTGCTAATAATGTTGATGTAATCTACTTCCCTTGTAAAGCATTCCTTGTTATCCAATTCAGTTGATGCAAATGTTATTCCACAATAAACTCAATTCACATTTCGTTACTTTTATTTGCCTTTGTAGATTATAATTGTATTAAATTGCTTTTCTCACCACATTCTAGTATTCATCCATTTATTTTTCTAATGTTCTTCTTTTAATATTTTAGTTTTTAGTCTTTTTCATCACGCCAATTTGTATGCAACTTTAACCCTTTTATTCTGCCAAATATTTATTTAAAAACTCTTATAAAAGGGTCTATTTTTTTATTTCAAACTTGTATTACATCATTTTCGTTTCAAAGAATTTATTATCAATAAAAACTATCGCCTTAGCGATCTAGCTTATTTTTTCAGTCCAACACACTATTAAAGCTTAATTATTTGATTAATACCTACTATGTTCAATAACATATTTCGAAAAAGTATTTGTCATCAACTTCCAATTTCATTTCAGATATTAAATTAAGTTAGAATCCCACTGTTCCTCAATTAGCTTAATTTAATTAAATTATAATTCCTTTCCTAAATGCATCTTAATAACTTTGATATCCTTTTCACATCTAAATTCATCTTTATAATTTTTAATACTGTATTCTTTTAATCTTATTAATCTGATTTTTAAACCCCTGTACCAATACCATAACAATATATATTATGATGATATGCCCTATTTGCTCATGTAATATTATGATTTAATTTTTGTGTTAAATGCAACTAGCTGCATATCTCTTGATGTGCCCAGCTCTTGCTATGTTGTTTTTTATTTATTTCGATTTGATTAATGGCTCTATCTCAATCGGGTTGGATTTTCTATATCCTATCAAATTATTATATTGATTTGAACAGGTATTTCTAATATATTGGCTAAAAACATAAATTGTAAGGTTTTATTAAATGCAATCAGGTTAAATACTGCATATTTATCTACTGGGATCACTATAATGTGTCATTTTGATACTAATGGGAGCAAACTGTTAAATATGGCGATTCAACATCACATTTTTAAAAGACAAGTGATTACGTATAAATGCGTTGCCTAGGTAATAACAAAAACGTAATAGAAGCTATTTAACAAAACGCCAAAGGGACGCTTCTACCGGAAATGCACAAAAACGACGCCACTTTGAGAATTCACTGATTTAAATTTTAGGCTAAACTTTTCCTGACCTTGTATTTGCTTTTGCGATGCAAAATACGGCTTAAATCGGGCCTACAGCAAGTCCCGCGACGAATGGAGAACCTTATTCTCCGATGGCTAGCTGTAACAACCCCAGATGCCCCTCCGAACGCCGCCTGCAGTTCGCTTGCTCCAAACTTCCTCCAACTCAGGTCCTTGCCCCACACCTAGGGCTCCGCTGCTTTCCACGAAGGTCACTACGTACCTCCAGCTTTCGGGGCTCCAGCTAATCTACTAGGATCTCAAAAATAGCAACTGAAGTGCCAGCTATCACTCGAGGCACTATTCAAAGACTTTTTACCCCCTGCATATGTGCAATGAATCAAAGGCAATTCCTTTACAGCCTACCACAGGGCACTCAACTAATTTGAAATACACTTTCCCAATTGCCTTTGTTTACATCGATCTGACATTGTTATTACTATTACAAAGCCCGCTCTGATTACGTTTTTGTTATTTAAATCAAGGCTATTTTTAACACTGTTTTACAAATTATTTTTTTAAATACAGAATGGGGACTTGGTTATTTCTTGAAGAACATCTGTATTCTAAACTTCAGAGATAAGAGTAATAGCCAATTGTTAAGTTTGGAAAGCACTTCACAGTTTTTCCTTAGTTTCAGACATGCTTTTGTAGCATACCCATAGTATTTATAATAAAGCATTTCTGATCCACGTATACAGTCTGCTGGCAAACCACACTTAGACAGGCTGCTGTATATCAGCGTCCCACTTGAAACGGTCCTTTCAATGCCGAACACTTGTATAATGGCGTGAATCTAACTCGTTCCAATGCTAATATTTATGAGGCTTGCAATTTCTCTTACTTGAACACGCAAAATGCTGTGCACACGCTTAACAATGCTTGTAGGTTTTACAACTTGCACTTTTCCAGGACGTGGTATGTCTTTTGTGCATTTTCTACCTTCCAAAATGTATTTTACCATTCCACAACTGCTGTTTTTGAATATCTAGCTCCTTCATAAACACTCAGCATGAATTTCTTGAGGAGAAAACTCCACCATGATTACCAATTGAATTACAGCGCATTGATCTGTTTTAGTCAAAGTTTTCATTGTGAAAGACATTTTAAAATATTGTTGGAATTTAATATAGCGTCTGAAACTATACATATAAAACAAGAATACGTTAATAAACAACTCGAATTCACTTGTTTTGTTTATTACAAACATGCTTCACTTAAATCAGCCTCGTATTTTTAAATCTTACTCTTAATTAAATGAAATTCAGTATTTCTATAAAAACATACGTGCTCTCCATATGCGATCGGACAGCAATCTAGTAGCTAACAGCCCTTTGAAATTCATGATTTCATACAAGGGTTTTAAAATCAGTCTGCTTTTATAACAAAGATTTTATAAATATTATAAAACTGGGGAACTGACATTTAACTGATTCTAAAAAATCTATTCAATATTCTATATTTTTTACAAACTCTATAGTACTCTATACAATAGCGGAGCACGTCAATTGCAACACGAAACAAATTCATAGTTATTAGAATTATTATAAAATTTTATTAAAATTGATTTCAATCAATGAATTTAAAAAAAGGTGCAGTTTATAGGTAGAATTTCTTTCATTGCTTCAATCTTCAGCTTAGCAAGTGTTTGGCTACTGAAACATTTAAGCCTGCAGATGTATCCATGCATGTTCATGCCAGGTTTGATTCTCTTCTGCAAACAAAAAGAGATCTCTGGTATTACAATATTCCATAATAATAATTTATCGATATCTGCGGCATAAATAATATTTCTCCGTTGGTAAGAATCGGGCTGATACGAATGTTGAACAATGCGCACCTCCCATCACTCTGTTAACATAAATCTCCAGAATGTCAAAAGGAGAACGCCCAATCGCAACAGACATAAATTACTTATAATGCTATTTATAAATCTCGGCTCGAACTCGTACAATTTATACATAGATTTGTTCTCTCAAAACAAATTCGAGTCGTGAGTTTCTCTGCAGTTTCCTAGACAATGACTCATTTGATTTCTGTATTAACTCGCAGGTAAGCCTCATTCCTGCCTTTATTTATTACAGGCTGCAGGTTTTCTTTAGAAGTCCATTTTAATCGAGTGGTTTTACAACTGAATAAGTTCTTGCGTCAGCCGCGGAAACTTTTAGCTCTTTTCTACGGATTTTATTAATAAAAAGCGATAAATCGCCAAAAAAGGTGAAATCTCTCGTTTGAATGCAATTGTTACCAACACAGACGATGGCCACCTAAGATTATTACATTAATTTCTAAAGCTTTAATTTTTAGCACTTTGTCCCAGTTTGTTTGTTTACAGAAACTTTGAACCGGAAATCGAGGTTTTATCTTAGAAATGTTACTTTACAAAGCGTTTCTTCCAGTAGTACAGCTCAACTTGACTAGCATTGTGTTCCAAATAGCTTTTACATTATTGTAAAATCCCGTAGAAACTAGAATTTATCTCCAATTTCATATACGAAAATGTATTTACATAATATAGTTGGGCAGGTACACTTGCTTTTTGAGTTTTTTGTGTTTTTTATTTTAGTAAGGTATAGATCTATGAATTAATAGCTATTTAAGTAACAAGGAAAGTAAGGACCTATTAACATTTAAGGTAGGCAAGTACAAGCCAAGGCGAAGCCGCGGCTTATTGCCTGCCGATAGGCGATACATTCCGAGTTATCTTATTATATTTTTCCTGCTGCTTATCGAAATTTTCCTAGATTTTTAAAAAAATCGTTTGCTTTGTCACCGGTCACCAGGATTAATTTTCGTGAATGGTGTTACCTCTGTGATTGTCACTTGTCACATAAACACTTGCAATTATAAACAAAACGTCTAAGTCTGCATCTTGCCTTGCTAATTTTATTATTCTATGAACTTAATAATAATATTAAGTTCCGTTATCAAAGGAAAGCGGCAAACAAATATAATCACCGACTTACACGTTTTGTTACCAAGTCTGTATCACTGACTTACAGCAGCGGGAAAAGATAGATTAAATTAAAAAATATAAAGGAGAAGTAAAGAAAACAGAACTCGAAGACCATTAGCGAAACCCAATATAGTATTGTAAACGTCTGTAAAAAAAAGTAGACCAGAAAGGGATGGCAAACACCGATCAAAAATAATAGCTTCCAAAATTACATATCTAAGAAATGTAGTATGGAAAACTAGAAGACGTAGAAGCAGGAATAATAAAGGGGAGAACATCTAGTAGTGGAAGAAATTTAATAAAAAACAGTTGGAATGATATGGACACCTGGGTCTTTTGTATTTCGACAAATACACAAAATAATCCACAAAATTAGACAAAAGAAAAGAAGCAGAAGACGGATATCCCGAGTGGTGTAGCTTGAACAAGCTTCCACGTTCGATCAGTAGAGTTAAGCAACGTTCTTTCTGGTCAGAACTTGGATGGGAGTTCCATGGCTGCTTCTCTCGGTTCCTCGTGATACGGCTGTCACGGAAATGGTCCCGGATGTCATAATAACATCATGTCAGTCGTTAGTGGGGTTGGGAGTCCCTATAAAATGTACACCGACGCCTATAATTGGCCCAACGGCTGTTGGCTGAGTATCAAAATAAAATAAAAAATAAAATAAAATGAAGGGAAGACTACGTCAAAGGAGCGGCAGGCAAGAGGAAAACAAACATTGATGAAATTAGGATATTGGCAAGACCGAGAGAAAACCGAGCAAGATGAGTAGATGACCCACAACCTCAGGTCATGAATGAAAAAAGACCAAGAAGAAGTGGAGTTAAGCCATTTGCAGTTTAATCTGAAAAAAAATTGACTAAAATAACTTTCCCTTTTATAGTAATCAAATTTAATGACTAAAATTGGCGGATAGCAATACTAGTATCATATATCATAACAAACCCTGTACTGTAGTTCTTGTATTACCTATATACGTGCAAAGTTATATATCTACATATCTATATGGACATCGGTGACTGTTACGACTTAAGCTCAGATCACTCTGCTATAATATGCACGCTAAGCATATCAATGATAAAAAAGTCAGTAAGACCACACTTCCACAACGGTCGTACGGACTGGGATGTTTTTAGACAACATGTTAACGATCACCTTAACACCGCAGCAGAAATTGAGGCAACGATAGAGCAACAAACGCACATCTTTCAGCACGCATCTTGGGCAGCCACGCCTATAAAACTACCCATTAAATATCAGGCAAAAGATTGCTGAGAAGAGAAACGCGAGACGGATTTGGCAACACACACGACAACCTAGTGATAAAAATAAACTAAACACTATAACTATGCAACTAAAAAGACTAATAAAACAACAGAAGAATTAAACATTCAGCCACTACATTAGCAACTTATCTCCCAGACAACACGATGATTACTCTTTATAGCGAATAACAAAGAAACTCCTGTTCCTCTTATTCGTAAGCCTGGTGACTCTTGGCCCCGCAGCGATGAAGAAAAAGCAAAAGTATTTGGCGAACACCTAGATGCGACTTTCCAACAACACGAATCAACCAAAAATCCAATAGACGACTCTGCAATGCTTGAATTCCTTGAAGCACCGCTTCAACTTGAGCTGCCCATCAAGCACTGTACACACAATGAAATACAAAGGGAAATAAAATGCCTCAAAATCCATAAAACACCAGGCTACGACCTCATCACAGCCGAGTTACTGCACCAGCTCCCAAAGAAAGCGTTACTAGCTATAACACAAATATGTAATGATATTATACTATTCCAATTTTGTCCCATTCAATGGAAATTTGCGGAAGTCATTCTCATGCGAAAATCATGTAAATCAGCTCAGTCACCAGATTCTTATCTACCAATTTGACTACTACCGCTACTTTCTAAGCTATTTGAGCGAACACTATTAAGAAAGCTCAGTCTTATTATGGAAGAAAGTTACCTAATCCCACAACATCAATTCGGTTGCCTCCGAAAGTACTCAACCTTGAAACAAGTGCATAGGGTAGTGGATAGTATAGAGAAAGATTTTGTAGACAAACGAGTGTGCGCAGCTGTGTTCATGGACGGAAGTCAGGAATTTGATCGAGTGTGGATTCCAGGCCTACTTTATAAGATCAAGAAAAGCCTTTCCTATTAATACTACCTGTTATTTAAATCGTATCTAGAAAACAGATATTTTCAAGTCAAACTAAACAATAGCCGTTCTCCAATCCAACCTGCTCAAGCTGGCGTACCGCAGGGTAGCGTCCTGGGCCCCATATTATACCAGCTATTCACAGCAGATTTACCTGTTCCTGACAACTTCATAATTGCCACTTTTGCGGACGATACGGCCATACTATCATCCCACAATGACCCACTCCAAGCAACAACCAATTTACAGAATACACTAGAGGCTTTCGAAAGATGGACAACAACGTGGCGAATCAAAATCAACGAAAATAAGTCAACTTCCATAACATTCACTCTTCGGAAAATTGCCCCACATCCAGTAACCTTCAATGGAATTCGTATACTATACAAAGAAGACGTCAACTATTTTGAATGATGTTTAATAAGTTAATATTTTATGCTCTCTTCAAAGTTTCTTTATCTGTGAGTAAATTTAGGCCGGTTAAAAATGAAATGTAACAGTCAATTAACGTATGTTCCAAAAGTTTTCGAAAAATTTTCAAAATAGACCTACAATAAATCACGTCTCAGACAGTTGTCGTTAAAAACAAATTGTATCAAATTGATTGACGTTCAATATAACATGTCAGTTTTGTAATAAGCACAGTTATAAGTTCATGTTGTTGACATGCAAAATAAATAAAAATTATACAAAACTTTTAACCATTACTTTTTTTCCGAAAACTTTTGGGACATACGTTACTCAAATAAATGGTTGCATGCTCCTCTTTCTATTTTATTCAATTGCAATTATTTATTACGCTAGCCAATGGGAAAGCATAACCTCTTTCTCAAGTTAGGTTCCGAAGTTGTTGACTATATTTTAAAGTTAATCTGAATTTTACTATAGCCAGCAATTCTAAATCAGTAGTTCAAATATTCACAATCTGCCAAACCATAAAATGTCCGCCCAGTACAACAGCGATTCTTTGTACGTTTAAACTCGTGAAATGCTGGAGTCTTGGAAATGAGCGAATCTTCTTCGGCAAGGTTTGGTCTCGTAGTTAGCTGCTTTTCTCCAACTCTGACACTTCATTTTTAGGCTAATTTCCTACCTCAGAAAATCTGGCCGAGCTAGAACGGAGCTGCTCTGGAACGCCCGTTAAATTTCCTCGGCTGGAGATGCTCGTCTGGCTGCAGAAGGTGGTTGGGACGTTCTTGCAGACTCGTACTATGTCCTGGACTGCTGTCCTCTGGTGTCCACTGCCTTATTTGCTAGTAGAGCTACTTCGTAGTTTTGAACTGCTTGGCTGCCGTTCCCTCGTCGCAGATGGGTTGGAGGTTTTTATATTTTTGTGTTGCGGAAACTGCTGCAAACACTTGTACAGGCACTTGGGCACTTTGGTAATAAAATGCAACACTTTTAGATTGTAAATACTCGTAACCCGTTTAATTGTCAAAAAATTTATTTTAAAGTGGAGCACAAGACTGACAAACATGTCATAATTTTTTATTCAATTGTTCTCTCTTGTTTTAAAACAATATCGCATCTCGTTGCTAGGATATGATGTTATGGTTATGTTAATGGAAATTAGGTTTGATAATTAATGGACATAAAAGGAAATAAATTTGAGTGCATAAATTAGAATTAACATTTTTCTTAAAATCTAGATTATTGTCTTTTTCTTATAACTAAAATTGTTCTATTGCATCACACACACAAACGTTTTTTATTATTTGGTTACTGCACTGCTTTGCATTATTTATATTAATTATTAGCGCACTGGCATATTATAGTTCCACCATTTTTCATTCGTTTGCTTCCTTTCCTGTTGCCTGCTTCTCGAATTGCCCTTTACAATGTTCTGTCATCTTTCATCTTGCTTAATTCACCTTTCAGATTCCTCACAATTTTCACTATGCTTGGCATTATTGAAACTACGCTCCTTTTAAAATGCACATAACAAACCTATTGTGTCTATTAATTTCTTTCGGTGTGGCTTTACATTTAGGCCAGTCGACAAGTACATTTTAGCGGGAATAATTCCGGACAAGCTGGAATAAATTTTAATCTGTTCTGTTGGGACTCAGAAAATATATATTCATTTTGCACCCCTTGACAGGCCCGGATTTAACCGCTATGCTTAAAAAAAGGTCTAAATTTTTATATTTTTCCTAATATTAGTGAATATCTCGATTAGTATCAACTATTGAGCAAAATACTTAGTTATCAAAATTAAAGAAGAGTAAATTTTCTACAAAAAATGTTCTATACATTTTTGTCATATATTCGCTTGTTTCGAATTCATAGGCGTCGAAATATATTTTTTTTCGAGCATCTGCTTGTTACTTTCTTTTACGATAAAAGAAGTATTGGATTCACCCTAAAAATTCGAAATTGAGTTTTCAACAGATCTTCACGTTTTAAAGTGACCTGAACCCAAAAAACATGTTTTTGTTCATTGCTCTGTCTGTGTGTCGGTCTGTCTGTGTGTCTGTTTGTGAACAGAATATCTCAAAACGAAAAGAGGTATGACGTTGAAACTTCATATATAAGTTTTGTGTACTATCTGCATGCGACGGCAAGCTTTTAAAGAAAATCGCATAACCGGAAGTAGGTGTTTACTCTTGTGATTTTTCAGTTTTTTTTTTTTCAAAAACGGCTGTAACAATTTGTTTCAAACTATACAATTTTATTAAATTTTTAATGTGTATTGATGTGAGCTAGACAATTTTTCAGTTGAATACCTCTAAAATGGGTTTCTTTTGTTTTCTTTTCCAATTTTTTTTATTAACTCCTATTTTAAATAGAACACCCAGTATATTATTACATTCTTGAACTCAGCTTAAAATTTTAGAGAAAATTTGTCTCTTGAACTAACGCTCTATTTTGTATGGTTTCTGTACAAATTGCAATTTTTGAAAATTTTTGACAAATGCTTGAATGTATGTACCTATGTATGTATAATCGATAACCTTGATTTACCTTGCGGTGTAGAGGCTGGTGCTTTATGTGCTTGCATCTGGCGGTACAATGCTCAACTTGCCCCGGATTCGGGATACAAAGTTAAATATTAAAAATCAAATTTTGGCTAATTATAAAATCACTATGAAAGGAAGTTGTGTGCGTGTATCATACCAGATTTTTATTATTATTATTGACGTTCCACTATTCCAACTTTGCTAACTTCAAGTTTCTTTTGAAGTTGACTGCTTATCAATTTTTTTTTGCCTTTTTGATGTTGGTGGTTGTTCAACAGAAACCACATATTACTGAGCAATGCAAACCTGCTTTGCGACAAGATACATTACAACCTTTGGCGCATTTACAAGAAATTAGTTTCGGTAATTCTTGGGGAGCTGCGTCTTGTACAGTGGGAATGGGCATTAATCCATTCTTTGAATTTCTCCATCCCCACTCGAAAGGTGATTTTTCGTTTCCATACCATAGCTGAATTTGGTTGTAAGTACGGAACGAGTGCAAGCGAGCTGCGTCTTTGGTTGGTGGTAATGATGCTAGATTTGGTAAACTTCTGTTAATAGATTGTACGAAACACTGGTATCTATACCTGTTCAATGATACACAGTGTGTTGATCCATGCAGAAGAAGAAGAAATTGTTCTCCCACCTTATCTATTTCCTCTGGGGACGCGTTTGGGTCTTTGAAAATTTGAACAGCCTTCTGTAAGTTTTTCTCTTTCTGTAGAAGTTTAACGAACTTCATTTTCCCCTGCCTGTATAGTGCAGAAACAGTATCGCAGCCACTAAATGCATGCAGAAATAAAATGTTGTCCTTAATTGAATCATCCGGAATTACTCCCGCTAACAGCCATTTCAAAAGACTTATCGATTGGCCTATTAGCCAAAATTTGATTTTTAATCTTTAACTTTGTATCCCGAATTCGGAGCAAGTTGAGCATTGTACCGCCAGATGCAAGCACATAAAGCAGCAGCTTCTACACCACAAGTATTATACATACATACATACAAGCATTTGTCAAAATTTTTCAAAAATTGCAATTTGTACAGAAACCGTACACAATAGAGCGTTAGTTCAAGAGACAAATTTTTTCTAAAATTTCAAGCTGAATTCAAGAATGTAATAATATACTGGGTGTTCTATTTAAAATAAGAGTTAATAAAAAAAATTGGAAAAGAAAACAAAAGAAACCCATTTTAGAGGTATTCGACTAAAAAATTGCCTAGCTCACAGCAGTACACATTAAAAATTTAATAAAATTGTAAAGTTTGAAAAAAATCGTTAGAGCCGTTTTTGAAAAAATCACAAGAGTAAACACCTACTTCCGGTTATGCGATTTTCTTCAAAAGCTTGCTGTCGCATCTAGATAGTACACAAAACTTATATATGAAGTTTCAACGTCATACCTCTTTTAGTTTTGAGATATTCTGTTCACAAACAGACACACAGACAGACAGACACACAGACAGAGCAATAAACAAAAACATGTTTTTTGGGTTCAGGGGACTTTAAAACGTGAAGATCTGTTGAAAACTCAATTTCGAATTTTTGGGGTGAATCTAATACTTCTTTTATCGTAAAAGAAAGTAACAAGCGAATGCTCGAAAAAAATATATTTCGACGCTTATGAATTCGAAACAAGCGAACGTATGACAAAAATGTATAGAACATTTTTTGTAGAGAATTTACTCTTCTTTGATTTTGACAACTACGCATTTTGCTCAAAAGTTGATACTAATCGAGATATTCACTAATATTAGGAAAAATATCGAAATTTAGACCTTTTTTTAAGCATAGCGGTTAAATCCGGGCCTGTCAAGGGGTGCAAAATTAATATATATTTTCTGAGTCCCAACAGAACAGATTAAAATTTATTCCAGCTTGTCCGGAATTACTCCCGCTAACAGCCATTTTAAAAGACTTATCGACTGGCCTAATTATGCACAAATCTATTCTATTATTTTAATTTATTTAAAAGTCAATTTCGAACCCTGTGAAAATAAGCTTTGCCTTTGCGTTCCTTTCTCGACTACTTTACTGTCTCTCGCATCTCATTGTCAATGCATTTAATATTTTACTTTATTTTAACATTGCAATTGCATAAAACACCCCAACTCTGTGCTTATTGAATCGGTCAATTATACTGCACTGCAAACAGAGCCAAGTTGTGGGCCTAATACCATCTCACTACATATCCCTACGTGTCTACATTGGAATACCATTAGTATCAGGTGATCAACAAACTTTCACGTCTAGAGTGCTGTGGCTCTATTTAAATTATATAGAACCACAACACTCTAGACATGCAATTTTGTTGACCACTTTTTCCGAAATTTAAATAAATCAACATACCTATCATTTAGTGGACCCTGGATTATTTAAAAATTGTTACCATCTTGACGCAGAATATTCAAATAAACGCCCACAATTTGCTAACAAACTACATTGGGGGTTGTTAACATATTAGCGTTAAAAGGTGTATGTCGAATAACGAATAACGATGGCTAATGGTTCACTTGGTGTTGTAATTTTAGTTTGAGGTACAATGCTCAGTGAAATTTTCCTCTTGCTTTTCCAAATGTTTTTTATTGTTTTTCTATTGGACGGTATTTTAAAGCTCTTCGTAGTATCCTCGTTGATATCCGTTCCACGTGTTTCTCAATCAAAACCAATATTACTATACGCGATCTGCTCCTATAACGGGTATAACACGATTATGGAACGCCCCCCGTTTTTCTTTAGCTTCTAGGATACATTTTTGAAACTTCACACATAATAGGTACATAATAAAATTCACTTGTTGACATAGGGATATATTTTTGCTGCTTCCAATTTCAGCGTAAATTATGCCAACGTTGAATCTTCAAATGGAAAATCCTGTACATTATTACATTTTTGGATTCTACATAATTTTCTGAATCCAATGATATACGAGTATCACATACGAGGCATTTCAAGTATCAAACTTCATAATTTAATTTAATTGTGTTCCGATTTATTCCCATTTGTCCATGTATGGTACGTCACATATTTATCGACTCAGAAATAAACGTAAATGACTTTCAATCTTATTGCCATGGTAAACATTTATTCCTTAATACTTAAAACTTATGCGATTTTCTTCAAAAGCTTGCTGTCGCATTTAGATAGTACACAAAACTTATATATGAAGTTTCAACGACATACCTCTTTTCGTTTTTGAGATATTCTGTTCACAGACAGACAGACGGACGGGCGGACGGACACAGACCAAAGAGTAAAAACATGTTTTTTGGGTTCAGAAGACTCCAAAACGTGAAGATCTGTTAAAAACTCAATTTCGAATTTTTGGGGTGAATCCAATACTTCTTTTATCGTAAAAGGAAGTAAAACCCGTCTGCAAAACTTAACAGTGTGTTATTTACTGAATGGTTAGTTGTACGTAAAAAACCTGTATAATCTTTTTTGTAGAGAATTTCGTAGCCTTCATTTTTTGTAATAACTAAAAAAGTCATACGACCCATAGAAATATTTGCGAAAAACTTATTTCTGTAACCTTTGACCTTGAATAACTGAAAACGCAAGAGCGATATCGATGGGGACTTTTGAGACATTATTTGTAATGTCAAAATAAAGGTGTATGTATGTAAAATTTCAGCTCACTTGGATTTTTTTGGCAGATGCTGCGGTATCCCGTCTAATGTAACTGGACTATTATGAGAAATTCCAAACTTAATAGATGTAATTCTTTTTAGGACACCCGGTAGTTTATTTCATTTTGGGACCATTTTGCTTATTGGTCCGAGGGCTTGTGTAGTTGCTAAGCAGTATAACAAATACCAACAATGTAATATGCCAACACCCATATCACAAAAAAATTCACAGGGCCAGCACTCGATGACGCAGTAACCTGTATCCAAAATACCGCAACCTTGAATTTTATTCATTTTAAGAACCAAAATCAAATAAGACGTATGTACCACGTACATAATCACGATTATAGCCCTTAATACATAATTACGGCTCGTTTGGGTCTTGTTTGTCAGTTTTATAAACGGGTTGCTAAAATTGATAAAAATGATAAATCTGGTTTTAATGTGAATATTCCGGTCTGTTCATAAAATATTGTATACATCTTTTGCGTAACTATCGTTTATAGCCTTTTGAGAACTACGCCTTGGGCTCTAATCTTCACGCTGCGCTGAGGGCTATAAACGTCTTCTTACGCCTTTGGTACATAAATAAATATTATACATTAAATGTCCGTCTCTGTTTAATCGGCTATCTGCAGGCTTCTGGCTTCTCTTCCTTTCTCCACCTCTGCTTTCTCTCTCCCATCCTGAGATTCCCGTTATTGGCTGAAGAGGGGCACAAAGAGCCTGCAGCAGCCAGGCCCCAGTTAGGGGATTTGAAATGACCCTGAAGTTTTACCTTTTTCCATTCTTCTTCTATACCTTGGAGTCCTTTTTACTCTCGTTTGCTATATCATTGTGTTATTTTGTTTATATCGTTTTTGTACCTTTGCTCTTAGCAACTCTTCTATATTAAACTGTTTTGTAAATAAACCCTAGTGACGACACCAATCAATTTCCGCATAATGCGCGTGAACGACGAATATTTCGTTTAAATAAATTTTTTAATTGACTGGTTTTGCATTTAAAAATATTACTCTTGTTGGAAATAACCTTCAGTTACACTGTGTAAATATTTATTATCTATATGCCTAAGCTTGTTGCATTTTGCATCATCAGTAACTTTTAATTATGCTTCATTACACCAAATAACAGAATAGGTGCTGTATCTACTTTTATAAGTTTAAATTAAGCCATATATAGAACTACTTAACTGCACAAGCTGTAAATTTATTTAAAAATATATATTTATTCAACTTGGTATACCTTGAAAAACATCGTTTTGTTGTACGGAATTCTATAAAACTATTTTAATTTAAGTTAAATAAATAAGTAGATATTTGGAAGTAAGTTTCGCAAAAGAAAGCGCGCCTAAGATGGCTAAAAACTTTTAAAAATTTAAATATTCAAATCTGATATTATACTATATATTTTAAAGCCGGGAAAATATTTTTATCACATGTGGTACAGCAAGGTCTCCATTTCCGTATCTATAAATAGACTGAGTATACTATACCGTCAAAACGTGTATTTTCCCTTTCCATGATCCATATAGTCAATTTGTGTATATAGTATAGTATAGATATTATAGTATGCTGATTATAGTACACTTTCACAACAAACCATTTAAAAATTTTTAAAAAATTATTAAGCTTTATCCTAATCAATTGTTTTCAACATTTTTTCTCACATTTCTTTTTCAATTAACATATTTTTTGTTTATATCTTTCAACGCTAACTGTGACTTAGGAAAAAAGTATGCGTAACGGCTTCACTTCACCTTATGATCTATGGATAGTGTTTAATACACGCGAAACTGTAGTTTTACTGTTATGATTAGGCTTCTAATCGAGCAGAATAATAGATATGTAAAACCCGTTGCATATAAATAACAAATTACAAAACTTGTACATCAGACGTAACGAATGCAATAGCTCACACTGACAGAAGGGCGTGCAGCAGCAAGTATTTTATGTCCCTGAAAACTATAATTAGAGACCAATAAATAACCGTGTCAGATAAAGGCATATGAATCAAGTTGAAACACAACTCACACTGAATCGAAAAGGGATAAGTCAATGTCTGGGATGACAGAACTCTTAATGTTGAAGACCGGCCCACAGATCCTCCTCACTTATTATTGCTGTGCCTGATAATTACAAATACCAAATAAATTAAACCTCGGGCAGACAACGAGCGATCTATCAGGATACGTCACGTCCCAGTCAATGCGTTTAAGCCCACATGTATTCCACTTCCACCTCGCTTCAAAAATAAAGATCCGATTAAATTAGGTTTTCTTGTTGTTTCTTTTGTACGCGGAAAAATCGGAAAGTATCAGCGAGAGTCTGCTCAACTCAATTATTTTGTAACAGTAGATATGGTGTTTTATTAGTTTGCTTCATGAAGCCATCATTGCTTTCATACCAATTTACTAGTACTCATTTATGATTCTATAATGGAGTCATTTTTTATAGTTTCATGTCTATTGTGTTGAGTCGCTTGAAGCACTAATAGGGCACCGTGAACAAGACCAATAATTTTCAATTTTAAGACAATTTCCTACACTAGCAGGTGTGTGTATAAATTCTTCTTCTTCCTCTTACATTAGGCCAGCGGTCTGTTTTCAACCACAAAGTGGTTCTATGAGCCCTCTTTGCCCTTAGGCCGTGTAGATGGCTAGCCTTGCCCGTCGAAATTGAGGAAGAATTCTCCTTTTTTTAGGGGTTAACGACTACCACAGGTGTTAGCGTGGTAACCGGGGAGCCTACGATTTTTAAAATCCTTTTAGAGTCCGCCGGGATTCGAACCCGGGCCGGCCGCGGCCGCCTGAGAGGCGAGCATTTGCTCGCGGAGCCATCCGACATCCGCTTATAAACATCCGTGTACAAATATTTTTCATAATTAACATAATGACGCAGTATGTATATTATAAACAGCAGGAAGATATAAATGGTAGCTACATACGTCACTGAATGATATTGTTTAAATGCACATGCGTAAGTGTTCCACGATCTCACGAATCGTGTCTCCAGAATAGTAAATAGAAAGTGCATTCCAATTCAGTTTGAAACATCAAATGCTTAGATAATACATATACAGTGTGTCCCCGGATAGGTGAAACGACTCTTGTAAAAGGTAAAAATTTCGATTTAAATTTTCATTTTTTGGGATTCAGCCCTGTTTGATTAAAGGCGAATTTCTAACATAATTTCAGTTTTGAAAAATCAAGTATGCCTTGGAAATTTTCAAAAAACCCATTTTTCTGTAAGGTAAAGTGCCCTTTATGTGACAAATACGACAAAAAGTTATTAAGAAAAGTTGTTTAGAATAAACATATAGGCTCCTATACCAAATTTCAAAATCCTCAGCCAACTTTGATTTCTCACATTTTCTTTCAAGTTTATTTCCCAAATCGAAAGAATTTTATTTTTAACAAAGTTTTTTTATTATGAAATAAACCACTTTGTTGAAAGTATTTGTTTTTCCAATAAAAAACTTTGCTAAAAGTTAAATTCTTTGATTTGGGAAATAACCTTGAAAGAAAATGTGAAAAATAAAAGTTGGCCGAGGATTTTGAAATTTGGTATAGGGGCTCGCGGAAGTCAAAGCAATTGTACCTGAAAAGGGGGGGGGGGGTAAAATATTGTTATCTTATAGGCTCTACATGGTGTATAAGCTGGTAGAAGAACTATCACAGGAAAAATGTTGCACAGCAACCGGAAATATGTACTATGTAAGACAAAAAAAAAACTGGGACAACTTTTGATAGATATTTTAGCATAATTTGATTAGCTAAAACGAGGCTTTGAACAATTACATTTACTATATTCATAGCAACGTCTAAACCATTTGAAGGTTAAGTGAGAAATACCTAGCAACTGTACACTCGTATATTAAGGCAGTCACATTCAGAACAGACCATACTACAGTGACTATACAGTGAATTTATTTTAATGGTTAACATAGCAGTTTCGTTTCTATGCCAGCATTTAATCATACAGGTCACTTCCATACCTACCAATGAAATCAATAGATTAGAGCGTTTATTTTACGAGTTAACACACGAATTAGAATTAGGTACTTGCTAATAAGAAACTTTAATTTTGTTACCGGAATGTAGGTATGCAACTAAAAAGTAGATATGTAGGAACAACTTGTGTTTTGTATCTTTTCTTCAGTGGTATACATTAGGATAACTTTTAATTGTTTTTTTGACAAGTAATAATTCGTATGTTAACTCTTAAAATACACGCTCTAATCTATTGGTCTCATTTGTAACTATGGAAATGACCTGTATGATTAAATGGTGACATAAAAACGAAACGCTTATGTTAACTATTAAAATAAATTCCCTGTATAATCACAGTGTGGCCATACAATTGTTGGCTGGTACTTTTGAATCCAATGTCAAAATCAGATTTTGCGAAAAACCATGGTGATGTAATAAAAAAATAGAATTTTTTTAACGGTGTAAGCGACATTTGGTAACAAAAAATTACTAAAGTCAAAATAAAATTTGACAATTCATTTGCTGAAGTGAAAGATTGTTATTCAAAATGACTGATCTCTCAAATACAATAAAATACCACAAAGGCGTTTAAATGTTAAAGAAATATGAGTCATACGGTGTCTTCAATTTATTACAATTAATGGAAATTGGAAAGTTCAAATCCAAAACACAAATGATATAGCATCATTTGTAGAAATCTTTTCGGTAATTTAATATGCTTTATTAACATCTAAATTATATTAGATACATAGGTACATGGGCTAAACCCCAATATAGCCCACTGGTGCTTAGCCGCATGCGCGTGATAATGTGATTCTCAGTTTGTCGGAGGTTCTACAAATGTTCAGACAATGGAGGCAAAACACGGGAGTCTCATGCCGGACCCAATCTTGACTACCGTCAAGGTGCGATATTAAGTTAGCTGCAGTTAAAGAATTGTGTGCAGTGTTGAATCCAGGGGGTGACCGAGAGGGAAATTCCCATCCGGACAGTACAGAATGCCCTCCCGGAAACATTACCATATCATATATATATTTTTTTAATCTATAAAAGAATGGGTGAATTGCGTAGAAATAGGTAAAAATACTTCCCAGAAGTTTCATTGACAAGTTATAAAATGCCAATTTCTTATTTTGACATTAGTAACTTTTTGAAACTAAACATTTTATACACTGTTAAAAATGACAATAACTTGGAATCCTTTTGCCTTCAACCAATAGAAAACATGACCATCGTATGGCCACACTGTGATTATATAGTCACTGTAACCATACTAACTGTCCCAGTTTTTTCGTCTTGCATAGTACGTGCTCATCACACCGATTTGAACCTACCTTATTTCGGGATCACTGAAATACCTTATATGACTTCAAGTACGTGCGGAACTGCAATGCGCTTTACAAATAAAAATCATACACTCACATCACACACACAAACCCTTTGTTCGACTGCGCTGGGTCGTAGCGATTCTCTCTGCCGCGTTCGTTAAAAGTAGCGGCGACATGGAATGTCAAACTGACTTAACTTTCTCGTTAATTATCAGTCCATGAACTGAATCAAAGCACGGATATTACTTTACTTTATATATTGGCCATGGGACCGTCAGTTTTTCCATCTATAATTTTTTTGTGCTAAACTACTATTGCTATCTGTAATATTTGATTCTTTAAATCTAAGATGCTTATATAATTTATTAATAACTCAATTAGCAGCAATCCAAACTTTAACTTTAAGGCACCCTACATGCTATTTTTACCTATTCGATATTTTCTAATCGATTTAAAAAAATATATAATTTTTACTTCCCTAAACACGTCTAAAACACGAAGGAAGTATTATAATGGCAAAAAAATTACCTTCCTTGAGTTCTTCAGATCTTCACGTTTTAGGGTCCCTAGATGACGAAAAACAGGTTTTCTCATTTCTGTCTGTCTGCTTATCTATCTGTCTGCCTGTCTGTCCGTTTGTCGGCGGTATAACTCAAAAACTATTTGTTGGAGGAAGACGACATTTTGTATGCAGATTATATGTCTACCTGACCTGAAACCGAGAAAATTTCGGACAAATATATAGAAACTGAGCATCTTAAAATAATAAAATTTTGTTTATTTTTGCATTAACCGAAAAATACATAAAAGTAATTATTTGCACGTAGGTCAGGCTTTATACTTGACGAAATGGGATACAACAGATACAGGGTAATGTCGTAAAAGAGTTGGAAAGTACAGCAGCGCATTGTAAAGCCGGGAGAGGTCCTAAGATGCTCGGATTTAAATTTGCGTTCGCAGGCGTTTAAGTTCGAATCCCATCGCCGGAAATGTGAAATTGATTTAATTCGCCTTACCACAACTTTTCTTTTATAGTTTTAGTATTATTACGAACGTGGAGACGTTTATACCTCTATTTTCCTTTGATTTTTAAACTCGTTTAGTGTCACAACGTCCAGTTGTAAGGGAAGTTTTGAATAAAGCCCTTTATAGATTTTTTAGATAATACTCTGGACCAACATCAAGCAAAATACTTTTATGTTAACAAATATTATAATTTCTAGTAGACGTATTTCTGTACTAAGTATATGCATATGCAAGCTTTTCAAATGACATGTCCATCGGAAAATAAAGCGTATATGTACGAATAGCAATGTTCGATTTCTCATTGTGCTGCCCAAAAGGAGAAACTTCATGCGTGAACTTGTTTCTGCAGTATTGTAGCATAAAATTTATATCTACTCCAATATACAGAAATTACAAAACAACAACGGGAACTCTAAAACAAGTTACTGTTTTTTATATAGCCTAGTGGAATTGCTCTAGTGGTTGTGGCGACCCCAATAGCACCAAAGTACCAATAACTGATACAGAAGCGTTGAATGAATAAAGAACTTCATTTGTCAAATTGACAGTTTCTGCCACTCAGTTTTTACCGTTATCGTTACTTTGTAGTTGTATACGACTTTTACGTAACTTTCCCAGTATTGGAAATGCAGTTATCTTTGGGACGACCTAACAGTTTTAAGAGCTTGCAGATGGCTAACGATGGTAGCGGCGAGTAATTCATGCTACCGAAATGCTGATGCAAAGGTGCAACTACTTTCAAGTGCTTTTGATAGTTCTAGAGACTTTGACTATCTCGTTAAAGTCATGGAACTTGTAAGTAACGTTTATTAGCGTTCAAAACAAAACGTCACTCTGTATGGTTACTATAAAGTGCGTGTCATCTCTAAAATTTACCATAAAGCAAACTTCATAATTTAGTGTCCAATAATAATAATAATTCATGATATGCATAATGTAGTGTGTAGCAATGTAGATTAGTACTCGCCAGCGGGGTTCTTAAAAATAATTGCTTATGTTTACAAAGGCAAAGTTGGTCACAAAAAAGGAACCACTTACAACTATTCTACTGACTTTAATAGAACATTGAAGCTGTTTTTCCCCATTTCCTTAAAATGAACACATGTGCGATACCAGTCATCTGCTGAAAATTGGAGATTAAAAGCCAAACAGAAGTTAGTATCGTATGGAACCATAAAGTGGTAACGCCCCTTTGAACAGACAGTTTGTAGTAGTCACAACGAGACTTTAAAGTGACGCTATATTTTGGAATATAACTTTAAGGTTCAGGATTTGCAGTTTGTGTCTTACCATCGTTAAGTCGCAGTTACTTTCAACTTAGATATATCTATTTATTAAAACCACTTCAGAGCAATTTTTTCGTAATACTTAATTTTCATTGGAAAAACTAACTTCATAATTACTAAAAAACAATAACCATAATGTCACAATGGTTCAGAGAAATAAATTTATTATCGTTTCTACATCGAATATAATAAATTTCCAGTTTCAAAGAAAAAAAATATCGTCATATTCTAGCATGCTGTTGTATATTTTAAAGCCAATATATTAATTTAAAACTGGAATTTTGAATGACGCGTGGGTAGATGTGGACGTATTATCATTATATTTGACAGTATAGTTACGTTCGTTTTAATTTTATCACTCAAACAAATGGAAAAGAGCACAAATTTTGCTTTTTAATATTACTATTATAATATTCGATATAGTTTCTGAGTTAGGGAAATGAACAAAGAATCATGGAGGAGTGAAACGTAAGTATGACAAATTCAGTTACAGGACAATGCAAGCAATACTAATCTAAACGAGTAGCAAAGTTCAGTGAAAGTCACGGTTATTAAAGTCGTTGCTACGTAATCACAACGTCATTGGAACGTACCTAGGTAAGTTCCACGAACTTCGCGTCGCCTAAACGTTGCGGTCACCTAAAATTATTCTCCCTCTTAGTCGCATGCACGTAATGGGAACGTTCCTATTGCTTGTCCGTGACAAGTAACAAGACACTTTAAAGTTTACAAGCAAACTGCGCGCTACGCGCACGTGAAATAGGATACGCGAAAGGTCAAGCTCCCATCCGAGCGCTAAGATAAGAAAAACAAAACCTAAACAAATATAAACATCTGTGAAGCCGAAACGTGAGATTTTATTTTGTGCCACAGATGCCACAGACACACATTAAGGAAAATTATATTATAGATAGGCATTCGTATGTTTCACGACTAATTGTGTTAATTGCGACGTTTGTCAGTTCTAATTATTCCTCCAAAATTTATTGCGT
>OW679196.1:59190317-59308452 GCA_940337035.1 Agriotes lineatus
ATCCCCTTTATTCTCCTGATTTGGCACCCTCGGACTTTCATCTGTTCCCAAACTTGAAGAAATTTGTTTCTGGGAAGCGCTTCGCGTCCAATGAAGAAGTTAAGAGAGCCGTAGAATATTTTCACAGCCTTTCAGACTCTCACTTCCGGGAAGAAATACTGATGTTGGAGTAACGTTGGACCAAGTGTGTTGAAGTCATGTTGAAGTCAAGTTATGTAGAAAAATAAAATAATTTTTTAACTGAAAATAGCAGTCTTTCATTGTCAGGCCGAAATTTTTTTAACTTACCCTCGTATATATGAATATAGTACTTTCACAGTGGTAGCTACTCGAATATCTAACAATATATATCTAGACGATATATATCAAAAATAATCTTATATTTATAATAACAGTAAAAAGCCGAGTAAGAATACCAAAATACACCATGAAATTACTTAAAAAAGAAAGTTATTTATGATGTCTCCATGACCAATATAAGTGAGAAGAAATTTTACACACAATATTAATAAAAATTACTTTATCATTGCTGCGCCTCCATCAAATGCCACACACACATAAAAAGCGCAAATTATGCATATGTATTATTTGAATAATTTCGAATATATAAAGAAAATATAGCTTGATCTATTATTAAAAATATTTTATCTTTCTTGCCAAGTATTAAGACAGTATAAAAAAATTTTTACAGTAAATACGAACAGGTGTAATTGTTTAAATATCTCCTTGATAAAATTTAAAGTTTTTGCTTCAATGTTGTTTTTTGTTTGCACTACAGAAGCAAAAATCAATTTAAATTGCTTTGTGAAGAACTGTATCATTTTCTAATATTCAGTTAACTTTATCGCCCGTTTGGCAGAAATCCATTATTATGTCCTCCATCATAGTCTACGTAAAGGACTCCAGCAGAATCCTCCTCGCAGCCAGATAAAGAATACAAGCGCTGGCAACAAGCAGTATTTAAACCTTATTTCTTGTTCTGTCCCATAGAACATGATTAATTGACGCAGTATTTTTGTTAGCAATAATTTCAGTTTTCGTATCCACACCGGAACTTCCGAAGTAAGTTTCACGGTAACGCCACGACGTATTTGATATACGACGAGCGTTATTACAAGGCTCATGCGCTACACACGCCTTTTGCGTTTATCTGCTCACCTATCTACTTTAAAAACTGCTTTTATATGAATTTACTTTAAATTTATAAGGAACCGCAGAATTCAGCTCTGCCCACCACGCGGAGAAATAAAGTTCTCACGCCGTAACTTAGGGTTTTCATAAAATCACTATGGGTGAAATGAGCGCAATTTGTTGAACATACGAGAGCAACTTTCGGAAAAACGCGCATTTATCTTGCGAGCTATTCTACAATTGTAACTTTACAAACTTGAACTTAATTCTTCGTAACTTGGTTACTTTTGACCAAAATCTCTGCGTTTGTTTTTATTTGTTGTGCTCATCACTCAGTCCTTATTTTTTTTACAATCCCGACAATATTTTCGTCGCTTATACAGTTCAAACGATAAGATTGGTTTCCAAAAGTATAATTTGAATAGACATTTTAGATATGCTCTAAATTATCCCCAATTAGTATCTACATTGTGCGATTTCTAAAAAACTATCTGTGTCTCCCTGAAAGACCAATTATTTAATTCTCAACCCTTGCCAAGTTCTGTGACTGAACTAATAGGCGTTGAGACGTGACGAAGACCGACGCCTGCAGCATCACCCAAGATGAAAATGAAAAGGTGGGTTTAAGAAATCTACGAGAAGTCTCTTGATTTTATTTACAATTGCTCGATCTACAGGTCCCTGTGGAGGACGTTGCTTATAATGTACTCTATTCGAAAACTGTCGGTTAATATTACTTTTCTTAGCGTAACACTAAAGCTCTACCCAATATATTCATATAGGCTATTAACAAGAGCAACACTCATGGTTCAATACATTTTTCATGTTTGATTTAGTTTATGTTTTTTCCACAGACAGTTGGTTGATATTCTTGTTTCTAAGTTAATGTGGGTTTATTTATTCTCAGTGAGCTTGACGGCTATTTCTGACCCCACTGTAATATTTTACTATTTTAGTACCATCATAATTGCTTTTGTTTGTGATATCATGCATATACATCGGATGGGGTACAACAGGCTTTATTTTCTTTAGTTTTGTGTAGTTTTTCTCTTGTCTTACTCCAAAACTAGCTGGAGTCCGCGGCGTATGCCGCTTTTAAAATATAGGACTCCTGCACAGTAGACCATTATAACAGAAATAATAAGGGTGTGTTTAAACGGTGCGTGTGGGTTACCGTGGAACCATTCGGTAAGGCAGTAATAAACCCTCCTTATTATTAATTGAAATATACGTGTGTTCGTAGTTTTAGAAACTACAACCAATAGGCATAATAAGCAATTTTTTTCTGTAATAATCTCCCCATTAAAAGTAACGGGAAGTTTGTTTAGAAAAACTCGAAAATAGGAAACCGTTGATTGAAGCCTTCGTACTTTTGCCGGTTTAATACGGCATAAAGTTGTCTGCATTATTTAAGAGATATGGACTCTAAAATATCTATCTGTGGAGTGCGACTTCAATAACTGACTAAACTTTAGCAATATTTTATTTAGTTTAAATTCTGGGCCTTGTGTCACAGCTTATAAAATACCTGTGCAACATAACTAATATCGTTCTCCAAATATTTATTTCTTCATCTGTTATTTTATAGTGACATTATTATATCGGAAGTCAAACTGATAGTGTTGGTTACTCATACGTATGTATAATTGGCTTAAGGCATGTGATAAATAAATTTTCAAAGATATGTGGTCGGTGATTTCGCTGTTTATCAATCATCAATACTTCTGCAACCTTTCAGCACATCGATACGTGTTAGCAACCAAACAGTTGTTTGGTAATTTAAGACCCCTGCCTCGGTAACCGACCTAAAATTTGCACCGTTATTAAGTCATACTCTAAAGATTTTTAGGAGTAACTTTTATGCTTCTTTACTCAGCTCTTTAGAGTAGCAAATTCTATATCTGTTTTATGGTGATGTTTTTCTATTATCGTTTTCTCAATGCGTATGCCTGGATCATGCATTTGGATAGCTTTTGCCTAGTGATTGGTTGAAATTTCATATTTTTGTCTGTTGTCTTTGGCTCAGCTTCCATTTTATTTTCTTCGAAAGGACATTGGAGTTATGCGTCTCTTCCATCTACAATGATTTACATATAGCATCATTGAAAAATTAGGAAAACTTATTTTTAATTTTTTAAAATTTTATTTAGTACCCAGCCAACAGCCATTAGGCCAATTATAGGCGTCGCTGTACATTTTATGGGAACTTCCAATCCCACTAACGACTGTCATAATGTTATTATGACATCCCGGACTAACTATTTTCATGGCAGCCGTACCACGAGGCGCCGAGAGAATCAGCCGTGAAACTCCCATATAAGTTCTGACCAGAAAGAGCTTTGCTTAACTCTACTGATCGTACGTGGACGTTTGTTCAAGCTACACCACCCGGGACCTAAATATCTAAGCATAAAAGCACAACCACAGGATTTCACTTTAGATAAACGTGAGGAAATAAAGAAATGTACATATCTGGTAGTTCTAATTAAAGGCGATGGGAGATATGATTCAGAAATTGATCACAGAAATGTTCTAGGAGACAGGGCGATATCTATACATGTTGATTGTTGAATGCTCTGGTATAAAAATATCACTTATATTTATATATAGGTTACCGAAGTCCGAAGCTTCAGCTAACTTAGGATTGCTTAGGCCATGCGCGAAGTGCTTCTACCTTTGAACATAACGTGTAACCAGTAAAGCTGGTGATTGACTAGACAATTGTAGGTTAACCAAAACTTTGGGTTTTGCCGGTACAACACTTCAATCAAAAGCATATAGATCTGAAGTATGGCACATAAGCGATAGGAACAAGGAAAGGCTTCTGCTAATCGAGAAGAACCTTAAGCAAAAATCAGCAGGTAGGTATACCTCTTAGTTCATGTGAGAAGCGACAGAATACGAGAACTGATAGAGGTCCCGAATACCATTATTGATGGCGGGAGAAGAAAACAGCTGATAGAAGTATGGTGACGTATAGAAGACAAAAGACGAAGGAATGCCTAAAAATATGATAAACTAGGAATCTTCGAGAGCAAAAACGCGAGAACGATCTAGGTGCATTTAAAGGGAATGTATAGAAGAGACAATCCAGGAAAACGAAAAGAAAGAAGGATCATGGTAAAATCGTGATAGACAGAAAAGGGGAATCTGATCACATCGGCACACATTATTTTATAATTTTTGAGTGTACAGTCTTGAACATTTCCCTTCTTCTATAAACATTGCTATTAGATGTATTTAAAGTAAAATGGGCTTTTATATTAGGTAGAATAAAAAAAGTTGAATTATATTAAAGTGTTTTCTCAGCACCAAGGTATGTATAAAGTCATCGCATATTCAGTTTGGGAAATATTAAATCTGGCTAATTGTTAATATTGCTTCTTTTATAACAGGCTGGTACACAGAGCTTTTTAAAATATTTGCAATAACGTAACTACATTTTAGCCATCTTAAAATGTAGCAACATATTTTATTTTTCATGATATCTATATTACTGTAAATGAGGATTAATTCTAAGGTTATACAATCACAAAAATAGCTCGTAAAAGTGTGAAAACTTTTTAGATATTACATATACACAATACCGATTGTATAGAATAATCTAGAGTGCGCATTTATTTGAAAATTATTTATCTAATTATTGTTAGTTAGTAACTTGCTTTTGGTCAGATGCAAAGCACAATATTTCGTTAAATTTTACACTAATTAAAGGTGTTTTTAAAGTGTTTATGCGAAGCTCGGGTTTTTTTATTATGTAATTTGACAAAGACATGGGATGAAGGTGATAATTTCACAATGTAAAAAACATTAGATCTCAAGTAGCTATGCGTCGATGTTTCGTAGATTCGCATATGTAATTTTTTTTAGCAAATAAAGAATGCTTATAATTTCTGGATATAATGTTTGCTCCACGACATGGTAACATGTTTGTCCAATTCCTTTTATTATAATCACCCACTGCAACACTTTAGCCCCACTCCTTATTTCTTCATTCCATTTTTACTTCCTTTTACTATATTACTTCCTTTTACTATAAAGGAAGTATTGGATTCACCCCAAAAATTCGAAATTGAGTTTTCAACAGATCTTCACGTTTTAGAGTCCCCTGATCCCAAAAAACATTTTTTTTTTCATTGGTCTGTGTGTCTGTCTGTGTGTCTGTGTGTCTGTGAACAGAATATCTCAAAAACGAAAAGAGGTATGGCATTGAAACTTCATATATAAGTTTTGTGTACTATGTAGATGAGACAGCAAGCTTTTGAAGAAAATCGCATAACCGGAAGTAGGTGTTTACTCTTGTGATTTTTCAGTTTTTTTCGATTTTTTCAAAAACGGCTCTAACGATTTTTTTTAAACTTTACATTTTTACTACATTTTTAATGTGTATTGATGTGAAATAGGTGATTTTCCAGTTGAATACTTCTAAAGTGGGTTTCTTTTGTTTTTTTTTCTATTTTTTTTATTAACTCCTATTTTAAATAAAACACCCGGTATATTATTACTTTTTTGAATTCACCTTAAAATTCTAGAGAAAATTTGTCTTTTCAACTAACACTCGATTTTGTACCGTTTTTGTAGAATTTGTAATTTTTGAAAATTTTTAACAAATGGTTAAAAATTAAAAATGAAATTTTTGACTAATTATAAGATCACTGTAAAAGGAAGTTGTGTGTGTGTATCACACCAGATTTTTTCTTTTACACTTATTGCAACCATTGCACGTTTCATGGCTCGTTGGGTAACATGTGTTTTATTTGATAAGCTTTTCATCAACGTCATGGTTTCGAAGCTGTAAGTTAGAACTTTACAGTACACACATTGAAGTCTTCTCAGTTGGAAGTCATTTAAAATCTGCTTTTCTCATTTTCATCCGTTTCGTTGCCTCCTCATCTTAATCTTCGTCTTGATATTTTATTATTCTTCTTCAGCCTATTTTCATCCTTTCCATTTTTGGATATAGACCTCCCCTTTTTCTTTCCAACTTGCTCTGTTGTGAGCCAATCTTTGCCACGTGAAGTCTGCATGCTTTACGATGTCGTCTTTCCAGCGCATTTGTAGTCTACCTCTCGATCTTTTTCCGGTATAGGGTCGCCATTTTTGTATTTCATGGTCCCCCCGTTGATTTTATACGCGTTTATTATGTGCGGCCCATTTCCACTTCAATTTAGCTGCTTGTTCAACGGCATATATGGCTTTTGTGCTATTTCTTATTCATTCAGTGCGTTTCCTGTCACTAATATATTTTATTAGGTGCTCCAATATATCCATGTTCTACTACGTTCTCAATTTGCTTTTCATTTATCATTATATTTCCTGTATTTGAGCTTATTATTTTAGTATCTGATGTATTTATTTTAGGTACTGTTTCTCTCAACTTCAGCATTAGCTCAATATAATTGCTCTTACTAATTTTTCCTTTTTAAATTTCTCTTAGAGTTTTATATAGCCACAGCAACGAGTTACGACAAACTACCAACCACCGGTGTAAATCAATAATTTACTGATTTATTAACACTTTAGCTTGTTGTTGTCTGTATATTGATTCTCAGTAGTATAGTACAACTATACAACATGTACATAATAATATTTAGATTGCTTTTTGGCCCACCACACAGACGGTCTTGCTATAATTAAAATAGTTTTTTACACTTTTCAAATGTAATTGTAAAAAGAAACTACAGAAGCATATAGTTACAGCATCCTATATCACTAAAGTTTGTGCCACTGTCGTTAACTGGCGCTGAAAGGTAACACAAAAAATATTTTTTGACCTTTAAGGTGTGCACTATTTCTAATACTTATTTGAGACTACAGTTAAGATGATTTAAATACATATATCAATTGTTAATTGTGCATACACAAATTTGTATGTTTGTGAGAGAATAACATTTCGTTAACGGATGTTTTGAATTATTTATTCTGTAACTAAGACAGTGTTATTACATATAATTTAAATTCTCATATAGTTATAACTAGAGAGTGGAATTATAAGCACAAAAAATTTAAAAAAAAGCGCTTAAAAAGTCTCAAAAATGGTTAAAAAAGCGTCAATTTAAGCAAAAAAAGCATTAACTCTTACAAAAAAGCTTTTATCTACTAGCAACATGACATTGTACATTTTCGTCATAGAAACAACATACGTATGAAAAGCTACTCATAACTCCCAAGGGACTTGTCAAACTATTTCTCCCTCAATCTCATGGTAACAATGCAACTACATTTAACGTCTTAGCAACCATACAATGAGGCAATCCTTGATGTTACTTACATATTCTAATTTTAAATGTCATTGTGACATTTTGAAATTTCTTACTATTTTTACGAATATGCTAGTAGATAAAATATTGTATGCACCACGGGAGATATTCATGTTCTTTACCTTCGGTTGGGCCTCTGGCCCGAGGTCTGTAATACATGTCAACCTGCCAAAATTGTGGAAATTTTATAGCCTTTTGTTGGAAAAAAGCCTCCTTACATTTAGAAATGAGCGGGGACACTTAGGCGCCACATGAAAGAAATTCGTATTATTCTTGATTTTTAAACTTGTTGTTAGGTAATCATTGCAGTAATTAATGTTAAAGAAAAATTCAAACCTTCATAAACAATACGTATTTGGCGCTTTTACGAGCCTTCTTCAGTGTTAAAGTTTTACAAATTTACATTGTATCGATTACGAAAAATGAGTTATTTACATTTTGTATATGGGTAGTTTAACGTGGTGGAATTATACACACCATGTAATTTCACTACGTTAAACTATCCATATACAAAATGTAAATAACTTTTTGTTCATAATCGATACAATGTAAATTCAATATATAAATTTGTACAACTTTACACTTAACACTGAACACACTGAAGAAGGCTAATAAAAAGCTGAATATATATTGTTTGAATTTTTCTTCAACATTAATGACTGCAATAATTACCTAAGAAATTTTTTTAAAATCAAGAGTAATGTAAATTTTTTTCATGTGGCGCCTAACTGTCCCCGCGCCTAAAGTTGCGGCGCCTAAACGTCCAGGCACCTAATAGCGTCCGCGTCTAAAAGCTTCGCGCCTAAAAGCTCGCGCCTAATAATGCGCGCCTAAAGGTGCGCGCCTAAACGTCCCTTTCCGGGTTTTTACATGTGGAATGACGTATTTTTTTGTCGCACTGAATCTAACATTTTAGTATTTAAATACTTTTAAAGAACTTTATAAACTCTTACAGTCTTAATACAAGCTTTGTAAAATAATTTATTGTTTCCATATTTTAATTCATTATGGCCTCTGACACAACGGATAATAGGTGTATAACTATCCCCATATCGGCCGAATCGCTCTCGTCTGTATTTTGAATTAGAATCATACAAAACGAGGAATAACCGAGTTTTCTGCTTGTGTGTTAACTAAAATAATTAAAGGTAATACCCGAGTTTTTTAAGAATTCCCAGAAAACCACTGTACTGACTGCGTTTTTAAGTCCGGGGCAAACTGCATGCAAGAAAAAAATATGCTCGCAAGCAAACCAGATTGAAATATTCGATTACGAAATCAATTAGGCGGAAAATAAATGTAAACTGAAAATTTATAATAAGCACAAACATCCGAAATATATATAAAAAAGCAAAAAAGGCAAAAAAAGCATAAAAAAGTTAGTGTCAAATACAGGGTGTCTCAGAAAGAAATTCACTTTTAAAAACGCCATAACTTCTTTATTATTAACTTTTCTATATAGATAATTATAACAATTGAAAAAAGAATCTTTGCAAATTAAGTACGAAAAATTACATCGGTTAGCTGTTGCCCCTGATGGCGTATGTACTCTTCCAAACACACCCTTTCGTTTGCCATTAGTTTCTTGCTCCCCAACTTCATGGACTCGTAAGATTCGATGACGAAGCTTGGTTCCAGCAGGATGGAGCCACTAGTCATACGGCAGCTATTACTTAAGAAACCGTAAGATAACTTTTTCCATAAAGATTAATTTCTAAAAGAAGAAACATCAACTATCCCCCAAGAAGTCCTGACTTGACTCCGCTGGATTTTTTTAATGGGGTAATCTCAAGAGCAGGAAGTATACTGTATAATGTATAATAATCCACATTCGAGAAGAAATCAATGCCGGTGTTTGGAAGAATGCATACGCCATCAGGGCAACATCTAACCGATGCAATTTTTCGTACGTCATTTGCAAAGATTCTTTTTTCAATTGTTATAATTATCTATATAGAAAAATTAATAATAAAGCAGTTATGGCGTTTTTTAAAGTAAATTTCTTTCTGAGACACCCTGCAATTCGTAAACATTTTTAGAAATCATTTTCCTGCTTTTAATATTCAGGATAAGCTTAATGCTTAAAAATCCGCTTTTTAGTTATAACATTAAATATATGCAGACACGACGTGGAATTAATGCAGCCAAAAGCAATACAACCATTAATTTTTATATTCTGCAAATAGGCCTTCTCCATGTTTCACCGTTTTATTATAATAACTAATTGACAATATTTTTTTTAAGGCCAGTATGACCAGTATAAAAATAAAAAACCCAGCATTAAATTAACGTTTGTGTTTCCATTTTTCTTTCCACAGTTGTACATATTAATAGTAGCTAATTATAATTAGAAGAATTGCATCGATGCTATGCTAGTAATAGATTAAAACTAATTTTCAAACAACAAATAGAAAGGAAAGTTGTCAAGTCTCAAGTGGGTCCACCTTACGTCTCTGCGCTTGGTTCTCATTTATTCCGTCAAGAACTAACCACTGACATGTTCATGTAGCCGCAAATTAATCTCATTTCATGTACTTAATGTTTTCTACCTGAAGGAATGAGGAAGATATCTGACTGCTTTTATCACTGACTTAGATTAATGCTGTGGACAGGTTGATATTTGAACGATATTGGCAGTAACTAGATTAATCGATAGCCTTATAAAACGAACCTTCCTGTTTAGTTATAATAGCAGATAGGATTGTAAAAATTGTTTCTAAAGCAGCTTGGAATAATAAATGGAATTTGATTGAGAGATGAACTTAATTTATTCAAAATTACCTTTTCGCTACGTGCTCGTTAAACGTTCACCTTTTATTTGTAACATGAAGAACTATATTACCCTTGCTGTTGTACAAATATAACATAAATTAGCAAAAGCACTTATACTGAATACCACTATAATAAACCTATAAGTGTCTTTAAAAATATTTAAACAGAATAGCAATCGACTGGAAAAACGTAAGTCTTTAGACCTAAAACCTAAAAAGTAACAACTGAAAATCTCTAACTAGATAGTAATGTTTTTTAAAGCAGAAACACTAAAAAGCGACCTGGCTCAGAGAAATTAATTAATAATTGAGCTCCTATTATCGAACAAAGACGATCACACGCAAACCGTATCAGTTCTCAGGAACAATATTTCTGGGGGTGCGGTTGAAATGGTTTACAACTTCTATAAGGTGCTGTTTTACAATGGGGGTTTGAAACGAGCTGGGAGGCAACTGCTGGTGTTAATAGTGTTTATAGCATGTACGTAATAAAGTAAAACAATTACTATCGTTTAGGCTTTCGGTGTATCCCCACTATATTGCCAATTATAGCTCCGCAAATAGTTGGAACAATCTTAGAGGCACTTCGAAACTGTTAGCTCTGAGGTATTCGGAAACTCCGGCCATATGACTCTATTATTGCCTCTGAATATGACGACTATATTGCAGAACTTGAGGCGGTTGTAAAGTAGCAATTTGTTCGCATTTAGTTGGTGCCTAAACGTGGCCAAGGTGCAGAAAAGGGATTTAGCTGCCGCTATTTGTGAAATAGGGCAACGAAAGAATTGAAATAGTGATTAGCTTCAAATTTATAATTATTTAGTAAGCTGCGATTAAATGATAAGTATACACAAATTATCCGTAATAATAACAATTATTTAAATTTATGTGTACCTATACAGTCTTTGCCCAAATGGAAAATAACAATGAAACACATTGAACATTACAATATGCCCAATGACTATATAAAACTATGAAAGTTTACTTTTTTCACATACATTACAACGAGTTTAACTTAATGAAAAAAGTAACTAAATAATTTATTATTATTCGTTGACAGAAAGTGCGATTAAAGGTTAATTAAGTATTACATATATAATTTTTTACATATATTTTAAAATAAATCTCTTTTAACCGTTAGTCGAAAACTATCTCTTCTATGAATATTTATAAAGTAACAGCAATTGTTGCAGTTATATATACGAGGGGTGATAACACAGTTCTGGAATGTATCTGTAAATTATTTTGCTTTTAGAGTTCATCATAATGGCATTTAAAATTAAAGTCTTTTATATGCTTTCTAGGGCTGAATATATTACAATAATATGAATGTTTTCGTAGGTTTTAGTGTACAATTAAATAAATAAATGTACCTAATAAAAATTACTAAAATGACACTACAGCCTAGCAAGTATTATTAAATTATAGGAACTAATTCAAATTCATTTGCTATCAAATTCAGTATTTGGTTCCTTTTATAATAATTGTAAAAAACTAAACGCTTTCAATAATACACATTTAACTACCGGGATCGCTTCTATGCGTAAATTATAGCTAATCGAAACTCACGTTCAAATATGGCGTTCCAACCTAACAAATTGTGCCAAGAAAATTCACTTTGCTTCAAGAAATAGTTCGGTTTTGCGTGATTACACGTTTCCTAGGCGACAACAAAAGCGCAAGTAAATAGACGCCACAAACAAAACACTCAAGGAACGCTCTTGCCGGAAGTTGATATAAGAGAGACGCCACTTCACAATTTTAAGAATGATGCTTTCTAGAATCACTTTCCTGACCTGTGCTGCTGCTCCTGCTATGGATAATAGGGTCCAAAGAACCCCGCAGGAAATCCCACGTCGCTGCAGGCCCCTGCGCTGATGAATATGACTGTAATGATCCACACACCTTGCTTGGTTGCCTACCGAAACTGCTACTTTGCGCCACTCTGTCTTTTGCCTCGTCCACACTCGCCCCGACTTTAATTACGCTGCCTGCTCGTCCAAAAACTGCATCGGAAACACCAATTACTGCTCGACCAACTTCGAAGCACTATTTTATCTGGGCGGAAGGACTACTGTGACGACAACAGATACGGAAATTTCTTTGGTAGAATTCGCAATAGTTTACTACTCTCGACAAAAAGGTTGCAGGTAACATTCCTAACTGTAAAACTTAACGTTGCACTTTCCGCCTAACGGGAATTTTGAGGGCTTCAACGCCTTGACATAACGGGACTGCGAATTCTTCAAAGGGATATTTACCCCTTTTGACTATAAGTAACAGGATGGATATAAGCTCAGTCAGTTAGAACCCAATCCTCGGTGAGTACGAATACTTAGCATCTCGCATTATTATAAACGATTCTACCGGCTTACAAGTGTTTTTGTTTTCAAACGATTCGCATGCGCACGCACCCATAACTACCATCACCAACCAAACTTCCACAGTTTACACAAAACACTCCCAATAAATTAACCAACTTTTAATGAAGACTAGGGTATTTATTTATTGATAATAAAAGTTTAAATTGGGGAAGCCAAAATGAACAGCCACGAAGCTTCGCTTGCTCCCCCAATTGTTTTCTTTGCAGATTTTATTGTGGTCATGACAATGTAAAGCCTACTCTGATGATTAGATTTCTTCACTGCAAGCTATTATACTAATACAAATACAAATAGATTTATTTCCCCATTTTTTGTACATGCTTCTTATAATATTCTTAAATTAATTTTTTTAAAGTATTTACATACAAAGTGGGAAGTTGCGGCATAGACTAATAGATAATGTACGACAGGAAATTAAATAACAAAACAAAGAAAAAACAAAAAAACCTAAATATTTGAATGAATTGAATTTATTTGAATCGATTTGGAGAGGATGTGTGTTTTTGATTAAGAATGTTTAGTTATAGTATTAGATTTGGGAGTACATACTTGTTAGGTTGGATTCTGTATGAAAGATAAAGAAAAACATTGTCGTTAAACAATAGTAATTTGTTTCACAAGGCCAGAAACTGAATTTTTGCGAGCACTACCAATACAGTTTCTGGACATGTGAAACACAAAATCTTTTAGGCCGACAAAAATATATAAATTTAAAAAATCGGTAATTTGTTGTCCAAATATCGGGGCTAGATAATTTATTTTTCTTCTGTTGGCAATACATACTTATCGAACGATGTAAGGATTCGAATTTAAAATTGAAAATCAAGTATCTAGTAGATATTGTTTTTTGACATTTATATTTATGAATTTTAATGCCATAAGTAATCGGTGCACAATAAGTACAAGAAAATGGATGATAATATACCAGAACATATTAAACAAGCAGCTGAAAATACTATTCAAAACTTACTACCTGAAAAGTCACATAAAACTGGTGAGACTGACATCATTATGACAGCAGATTCAGGATTCAGTGCTACCAACCGATTTTCAAATTTCAAAATTTAAATTACACTAGCTGTCATTTTCATGCCTAGACATGCAAAGAGGGTGTTTCTAGCCGATTTAGGCGAATGCAAAATCTGTGTTTCTGGACGGAGGCCTAAAAATATTTTTTAAATAGTGGTAAATTTTTTGAAATATAAATTTTAGTCAGCTTGAAATTTTTAAAATTTAGTTATCGAACTGATTTGTATTGGAGGTGAGTTAAACATTTTTGGTCCTAACTAAGTTATGGATTTTTGACTTATCGATTTATTGGTTTTTGGAATGTTAGGTTTATCATGACTAATACTTCTGTTGCTGTATACATGATTTATATAATTTATATCTGACTTTTTATACATATAATTTATAGTTTACAATATATGTAGAGTTCTAATATCCGGTAATCCGGCTTCCTGATATAGTTTCAACGTTGGATAAAGTTTTTGTTTTTTATAAATGATTTTAAGTATATAGTTTTGGGTTCTTTGCCAATTTTGCAAACGAGTTTTGTTTAAACTACCCCAAGCTGTAATGCCATCATTAATTACTGATTCTACAAAAGCCACATAAACCATTTTTAAAGTTTTTAATTTAAAGATATTGCGTATTGCATAGAATTTACCTATACATATATTAATTTTTTAATTTTTTTGTTATATATTCAGCATGAATATTCCACTTCAGTGATTTCAGTGTTTAACAAAATTATTGTCACATCCATAGCAATATTGTACAAAGATGAAATTACAAATCAGCACATTAAACATTTTTCGATATTATTTGACATTCATGAAATGTTATTAATTACCTACAGTAATAATTATGGAGGCCTAAAATTGTGTTCATAGCAATATTTTTCAGGCTTTATTTAAATAAACTTGGTGGATCATTTTTATTAACTTCCCCAAAACACTTTTCACTTCATTTAGCGATTGAAAACACTCTCCGGAATAGTTTCTTCTATGAATAAAAAATAGTCTCTGTCAGCGGACAGTGTGTGGCTTTGGGTTATCTTGCCATAGCGACCGCCGATAATGCAGTATTTCTCGCTCGTTACTTAAGTTTAGAGTTAAGCGTAACAATAAAACAATGTCGTAACTTATTAAATTGACACTTAGCTCATCAGAACAGAATGCCGGAGGAGGGTGGCGGGTAACGAAAATACATGAAAGTTACCTACTAGTCATAAGCAGCAACACATTTTCAGGGCGCCAGGTTGTAGATTTACCATAACATACGTGCATACTTTAGAATCGTCTGTGATACTCGAGATATGACGAAGAAAGTGGAAATGGAAGACAGAATGAACATAAGTAGTAAATAGAAAGAAACACCAGCAAATTTTCAGTAACAAGCATTTGTTCAACAAAATAGGCGCACGGAACAATTTGAATGCTCCTTGTATGTGCACGACCGTTTCCGTTGAGAAGAAAATTAGTTACAATAAGAGAAATGTGATAACAATTACATTGCTTACCGTAGGCCAAAGTTAAGTTGGAGAAGCTGAACACATAAGTGTAATTACAGTAATTCAATTACAGTAAATAAAGTAAATACGGAAAAGCAAGTTTAGATGCACTTACAAGAATACTAATAATATGTACTTAATTCAAAGCGATAGGTACTTATCTAGTCGGTAATATTAAAAAATGAAAGTACTTAACAAGACAATTCTAAAAACCCAACAAAAAAGATTTTCCGCATTAACTGCCAACAGCACGAGTTCTTGATATCCGGACTATCAGCACGTCATCGGTCGAGTAATTCCGAACTATTAACAAAGTTGTATATGGCTGCGTAATTAACAATACACAGTAGGTAATCGGATTAATAAGCAAGTAATTTAAGTTAAATTAACGGACGTAGCAATAACTAAAGAGGAAAAACAACAAACCCTATTAAGATAACATAGTAATTGATTAATTAAGGAACTTTAGCTTGTATAATCACATGGAAAGAAGTACGATCTTCTATGAAGCGGTGCTTGTGGATCAGATTCGAACAGTTTCATCTTGACGCTGAGAGGCACCCAGCGTTTGGAAAAAAATGTTATGCAATGAACTGACCCTGTTGGTAGTAAACATGTTGTATCCGATCCAGGTCTGAACGTACCTTTTGAAACAGTAAACGTTCATAGCCAATCCATAGAGCTGCAAAGATATTTAAGACTCAGAAATTAGTCAAACGCGTACCCCACAAGTAAAAATCGGACTCGAGGATATAACTTTCAGCTACAAATTCAGTCAAATATTGCAGAAAAGTCAGCCGTAATGGCGCTTTCAGAAATTACCTTAAGCAACAAACGTGTAAAATGATCGCCGAAAGGTAAGATGTAGAAAAATCCGTTTGATCGGGAAAGTAACGTAACACCATTTTCAATAAAAATAATAATAATTGATATTAATTGTAGGATCTCTTTTCAAAGTGATCTACGATAATTATATCAAAGCAAATCGAAAATGCAGTGATCATTACTTTACCACTGAAGGTACGATACGTACTTTGTTGATAAGATGACCATTTCCATTCTCTGGATTGATTTTTCTCTCAGTATGAAATTCGAGTAGGTACCCAATCTTCATCTGTGATTATGTGTAACTCCCAAAACTATCTTCGAATTCTCTGGACAGCAGAAACGTTGTTTAATTCCAAATGTTTCTGGTGTTGATACTTATCCTGCCAAATATGTTTCTAACAGTAAGACGGCTTCTTTCATAAACATTTTATCGAACGTGGTAACATTTGTTTCATTAATAGCAATGCACGGTTGTCTCCCTCTATTTTTAAAACTATAAATATAGCAGTGAATCATATTTCTCCCCGACAGCAGCTTTCATGCTTCCAAATGTTTTGGTAAATGTTAGGCCTTACTACTAAAAGTATCAGATTGAAAAAAATATTGTTGGCGTGGCAGGTGAGCAAACGTAGTATTAATTAGTGGTATGCCCCAATGCCCACATGTTTCTTCTAGTAAAATACGCATCTTTAATGTTGATGCTGCTTCAAAAAGATCATCAAATAAAGCATTCCTGTATTTGCAAACAGCATCAAATTAAAATCGTGTGACGGGAGATTCAGCTTTAGCTAAAATCATGTTCGTTATTATAATGCAGAATAAATTAATTCCTTAAAATTATTATTATTACTATTATTTTAGTATGTCACATAAGAACTACCAATAACAAATATATGAAAATGATATACATATTACATAATGCGTCATTAAAAGTAAAAAAATGCTGGTGGAATTGGATAGCGTTTTAAAAAGTGTCAAGTTACAACATTATGTAACCGAATTCACTTACTTGCTGTTTTATAAAATTTTGATAATGTTTATTATTTGAATAGTTATTTAACCAACAAGTGTGTTAATGAAGGCGATTAATAATCGAAACTGTTTAAAGCCCGAACGAGCGATAGCGAGTGAGTGCCTTTAATAGTTGAGATTATTAATCGCCCATTAACAAACGAGTTGATTACAAACTTTTTTCTTTGACCGCAAATTCTCCATGCAAAATATCATCAAAACGTCAAATTCACAAAAACAGTTAATTAATGAAAACGAGTATTAATCAAAAAAGTGTATTAATAGATCTATATTAATCCATCCTTTAAAAAAACAGTTAATTAATGAAAAAGAGTGTATTAATCAAAAACAGTGTATTAATTACGTCTATTAATCCATCCTTTTTTAGGAAAAATAATTCATTAATATTGAAATTAACAAGCGGTCAACGAAAAATAATTTTAATTATTCAAATCGTGCAACCAAACTACAAACATTAAAATACGTTAAGAAAATGGATAAATATTGTTTTTAATATAAGGTAAATGAGGTTACAGATAATATATAAATATTAAATGGAACCTTTATTATAAGAAATATTTACATTTAGAACTTTGTAGTTAGTATACTACATTAAAGTGAATCGAGAATCAATCTGAAAGCTTTTTTCAGTTACCATTCAATTATTAGCCATTTGTGCAACAAGTGCTAAAAGTAAATTATGAAACGAAGCCGAAGGCCGAGTTTCATAACATGTCGATTGGAATAACACTTTTAACACGAGTTTGCACACAATATTTTTTCTACGGCCTTGAATTTACTGTTATTAATCCATAAATGTCTATTTGAAAAAAAGTTTCCATTTATGACAGTTATAATTCATGTCATAGTAAAGAGATGGCAGTGACGGAGCAGGTGACTGTTTCTGCAGCCAGTAGCTGTCAAAGTTAGTTATCAATGTTAATTATAATAGTACACCTTTTACTTTATTCATTGCATAATGCTTTAATTAATTAATAAAACCACCTCTAACGAAAGAAGTAAGTAGAATAACGTTATAACCTCACTTCCAGTTTAAAATTCGAAATTCAACAACAGCTGATTTCACTTTTAGCACGGTGATTTATAAAACGTCATTTTTAGTGAAACAAGCTAGTGCTAAAAGGCCTAATTTTAGTAGTGGTCGTAGAAAAAATTCTTTATTGGCCAAATTTGATACGGCAAATTAAAAATTCTATTTGCTATTAAATCTGCATTCTGACATTTACATATACAAGCCCAAAGCTGCATATTTTTTTTTGTTTTAGAATACCTGATGAATAAAAATATAACGCAGTAAGACGCAAATCATTAATTATGTTTAGTTATTTTGACTTATAAAGGGTTTTCCAATAAGGGCGGGTCGACGTTGAAATGGAATAAAACTTGTTGTTGACTTTGAGGGCATCGGTCGATTGCAGCTTATTGGCATAGAGCTGCGACTACAGAAACCCCACAAGAAAAAGTCTAGCGGGGTCAAATCGCACGACCTCGGTGGCCAATTCACGTCACCTCTGCGAGAGATAACCATACCCTCAAATCGTTCATGCAGAATGTCTATCGTGTCGATCGCTGTGTAGCACGTAGTGCCGTCCTGAGGGAACCACATGTCGTCCACGTTCATACCGTTCAATTCGGGCCAAAGGAAATTGGTTATCATCGATCTGTAGCGCTCGCCGTTGATGGTGAATGGCCTCACCAACGTCATTTTCGAAAAAGTACCAACCAATGACGCCGTCGGCCCAAAATCGGCACCAAACAGTAACTTTTTGTGGATGCATTGCCACCTGGTGAACCTCGTGTGGGTTGGCGTCGTCCCATATACGGAAATTTTGCTTGTTAACATAACCATTCTTCCAAAAATGCGCCTCGTCGCAAAAGATGATTTTTCGGCCAATATTGGGGTCCTTTTCCAAACGCTCCGAAACCCAGTCAGCGAACAATCGGCATTGACTATGGTCATTAACTTTGAGCTCCTGGGTCACTTAGATCTTGTACGAATCCCGACGCAAAATTCGCCAAGTTAAAGTCTGCGAAAGGCCGAGTTCTTGTGCACGGGGAGGAATTGACTGCCTCGGGTTCTCCTGCACACTTTCATGGACAGCGGCGATTTCTCTGCCGATCTGACATTCCTTTGACGTACGGGTGTTGGCTGATTGTTTACCGAACCGGTCGTCTCGAATTTGTCCACCAAACGTTGGAGAGTCGACTTTGAAGGGCCACCGCGTCTGCCGTAAAATGGGCACAACGCGCGCAAAGTTTGCACTAACGAACACTCATTTTGATAATAAAGTTTTATCATTTGGACGTGCTGCTCAATCGTGTAACTTGCCATGGTGATTTGGCATCAGTGACTGAATAATAAACAACCTATTTGACAGAAGCAGCCAAAACAACATGGCCGCCACAGCCTGTCAACATCGACCCGTCCCTATTGGAAAACCCTTTAGAAAGAATCGTTAGAGCTCATTTAACCAAGAAAAATTTTAGACAGACAATTTTGTGAAATGATTACAGTTAAATGTAACTAGATGTTGAGCATTCAACTTTAGTTTATCAAATTTATATCGACTACACGCTGTGTCAAAATTAGGAATTATGATAACGATAAAGAGCAAAGAAGCTCTTGTAAGTATTTAAATTTTTACTGAAATTTAGGGTATCTTCATTATTCAAATATTCAACTGACAATCTATTTCTTAAACGATTGCACCTTGAAACTAACATTAAGAAAATCTTTGTATTGCTAAATCTACACGAAGACCCCACCAATCGTCAAATTTAATGTTAAAACCATGAGTCGATTTTTGTTGAATCTGGAAGGCAAAACGTCATTTATACGCATTTCTAATTTATTTAATCATTTTTTTTCAATAATTGCGATAAAATGTATGTTAATGTGATACATTTTAAAATGTTAATTTTGAAAGAGAATTAGGTAACTAAAACCTAAATCTGAACCATCAGAAATACTAATTTTTTTTCGAAAACATGGAAACCAACATAATAGAAATTAACACCAACACGTCAACTAAACAAAATGAAAGCAAATCATCCATACACATCCAAGAATTGCTAAATATAGCATTATTCGCCGTTCATATAAGAACCTAATTTCTATATGTCCCAGGTGGGTCGTTTTTATTATTCTCTCGGCTGACAGGTGCTGCTTTCTATCCTGTACACGGCTAAATAGGGAACAAATATGGCGGTTATTATAAGACGGCTTGTCGGCGGTACTGAGTATTTTTAGTTTGGAAAGTGTTAAAGCGCTGACTTTTGGAGGCAATTTTACTCGTTTTAGAACATAGTACTTATGTTTAAACGTGAACAGAATATTCCTATTTCGAGTTGAATACAAACTCATATTTGTAGGTGGCAATTATACTTCTCACGGCCCAACATGTACAGTGCTAACATATTTATGCATTTTCATTTACTAAAAATGACACAAAGCTGCTCCCAAGATCATTGCTTTCTTGTCAATTTATATACATATTGTCGTCCACCAAGCTCCGTATTTTGCATTCCGCATATCGATGGAATTTAGAGAATACAAAACACTACGAAGAAGCATTGCCTTCTTAGTATATTTTACCTGATAAAAATTGCAATTCTGATGCGGAAGCAGCCGAAAGTGGTACAAAGTAGTTGTGTGCTCTGAACTGCAGATTCAAGTTCCCGTTGCACATATTCATCTGATTGCCACAACCAAATCCAGAAGACGATAAACGTGATGATCCTGCAAATACAACAGATGCTATAGTATCAGCAGAATTGAAAGTTTGTCGACTTTGAAATGGAGTTTGAAGAAAACAAAAAAACGAAATAGAATGTGAAAAAGATACAACGTACTTCCAGAATTTCCTAATAAATGATGAAGAAACATTTGTATATCCTAAAAAGTAATGAACACTTAGACTGGATAATTTTTACTTAATTACTTTGCTCATTTATAAATTTTGCGTTAAGGGTAGTTCAGACCTTGAGGTTTGATTCATATATAGATTAAGAACACATTAAATCTGAAGTATCTATTATTGTTTGTATTACATTTTAGTTTATGCAATGTATGTACATGTTAAAACGATAATAAAAATGCATTCCGATCAGCTAGATGTGAAACTGCCCCGGAAGGGTGAGAGAGAAGCTACAGCTTACCATACATAGAATACGTATGATGTACTTGATAGCCCTATTCGTCTAACCCTACATGCTGTATTTTGGAAGGGCGATTCTGACATTCAATATGACAGTATCGAATGGCTGCGTTTGTTGATGTTTATTGTCAAACTAATATTGCTAAATTTACACAAATAACCCTCCTCGCATTTTCCTTGGGGGCGGAATCGGGCCGTACTAGTGCTAGATGATCCCTAGGGCCACTTTTGACAGTAACCGTTGTGCCGCGATATGCTTTTGTAAACATCTGAGCTCGAGCAAGACACTTCGGCGGGACTTGCGGCGAACTTGAGCATGCCAACTATTTAAGTTCTCAATGCGGGACATTGTTAGTCTACTAACGACGTGCAGGTGGGGAAAGGGGGGGGGTGTAAGAAAATATATATAAAAATATAAATAGAACACAATTTTTCTATATATTAATTTTAAAATCATATTTGTTACTATCCTGTTTAATTTGGTATTACTTTGCTATTATTAATATAAATTACTTACTTACTTACTGCTATCACACTTCAAGTCCTTGGTTTTTCTTTAATATTCGGTAGACGTTTTTACAGCTTCCCACATTAAATTTTACAACTAACATTGTGAGCATCGTCTGTACTTTTAAAGCTGTTTTTCAGATGTCCACATGGCATTTATTAGAGAAGAAACCCGTTCCGTGGGCGCATTGATTCATGCCATGCACAGAAGATATTGCACGAGCAAGAGGCTACATGAACTACAGCCGCTATTCGATGGGTGTATTCAATCGTACGAGTGCATTTTATAATCAATGAGCTTTTAGAATTTGTCGAACGTCAATGCGAAGTAAAAATCACAATTTTTGCAGCGGGACGCATTGGACATTTTGCAACCATTGCGCAACCGTCCCGCAAAAGGTTAACTGCAGCTCCCATCTTCGGTGTCCCAGCGGAAGCTGCGATTTGGTCGGATGGTACTCTAGAACTCGTCGATCGATAAGAATATTACTTTGTACAGACAGGTTGCCTTTAATCAATTCTGGCGGTAAATCGACGTGGTGAAAGCTTATCACCTAGTGATCGAGGCGTATTGTTGTTGTTTATCGGGAACAGTGCAAAGGGATACAGGGTTAGTTATAAGGGCTGGTTTCGAAGTGGTATTTTGATACTGGGTCCAGACATCATAGCGTGCATGGTCTCCCATGGCTTGGTCAGTTTGTTTACCTTCAATCTGCGCGGGAAAGGTTCAAGCGCCGATTGTGGCATATTAGCGGTGTACAAATTCCAAGCATATTATTTATGCATAAATTGAATTTTGTGCAGGTGCTAATGTCTCACACCTCAACTAAATTTTAACATTTCTAGCAGTGGGCGATAAAACTATAGCCAAACCTTTGCAAACGATTGCTGAAAACTTGCACTATAATAACAATACAGCTACCTTGCCAAGGATTAATCCACAATACCATAAATTGCATAAACTAAGACCGTTTATAAAGTACTTAGATACTTTAATTTCAGAACTTTATGAACATGCAAATTTCTTATCCATGGCTAAATGCAAGAGACTGTTCAAAGGTAGCAGCTAGATAACACTGTTTAAATTAAATAATACATCTAATGTTACAAACCCTTTGCTTTGACAAGTCCCGTATGTTATGTCACTTATTACAACTTTTGTCGGTTCTGGTAGAAATATTTGCACCTAAAATGATATCAAATCCGTGTTCTGACAAATTCACACTTTTTTGGCTAATAACGGATACCCGTAAGACAAATGTGAACTTATTGGTTCACCGCCTTCTTTTTCTTTGCAATAGTAACTGGAAGTATTAAGCAATAATATTTGCTCTTGTTTCTTCAAATGTCGCTTGATGATTTCTATTTTTATTTACTTACTTCGAAAGATATATGTAAATATAACATTTTATAAATTATAGGTTACTTTTAGTGGGTCATTTCACATGAAATCGACCAGGAACAAATACAATTGGTTAGAGGAAATACTCAAGTAATGAAATCAACTTCGGCCCAATAAGAGATAGACATGAAATAGTAATTTGCATTTTTATTTATACTAATAGAATTGATGGGAAATTGCTGATTAAATCTAAGCCATTAAGAACCTACATTATCTATTTGTAATTTTCTGACAGGAATTTCAAATTGACACTCTTAGAAGCCATTATATTAGTTATCCTGCTATAATATCTTTCTGGATTTCCTGAATAATACCCAAATTTAAAGAAAAAGTCAGCATACATATGGTGAAAACCTTGTTGGACACGAGTAAAGGACATTTACTTTTCAAAACACTAAATGCTCATTGATAGGAATGAATTGTAGCAGTTGTTAATTTGTTGTCTGATTGCCGTAAGAGCGATAAGGGCTGTTCAATGGCTGCGTAATAAAAATAAAATTAAAAAAGCGTCGATGGGGGAAGTTGCAGATTGGCCGTGAGTGATCCATGCATCTCTTATAGCCGGACTAATTAGACGAGACGAGAGATCGAGAGGACGGGCTTTTAATTAACATTCCTCGCTCACCTCCTCGGAAGGAGTTGCAAATTAAAGGCAATAACTGCCAAGATGAGCATTGGCAAAACGTAACGTCGATGTGAACCGACGTTTTTGTTTGCTAATTGTTGAATTAATTCTATGTCCTTTCATCAATTCACTTCAGTGAGCCCGAGGCCAATGAATTGCCAATTTTATCGCGCGCTCGCTCTGTGAATGCTTTCTTTAGCTTTCTATTCAACGACATACGGAATTCTCTTAAAAGCTACTTAGCAATTAAGCAGCGACACTCTAGGTGATACGTAGTGGCCGTTTGTAGTTACGTGCATTTTCACTTCCTGAAAAACTGAAACTCAAACGTGGATTTTGCATTGGTAGATGGCATTTTAAATTTAAAACGGTCATTAACAAGAAACTTTACAGTTGCTATTCAGGAAACGCTGCACACAAGTAAATAGATATTTTTTGCCAACATACACTCTAACCTGTTCAGAATTCCATAGATATACTAGATGAAAATAATAGTTGATCGTACCTACTATATTTTTAAGAAACATTTGCATTGGTTCGATACTCGTCTCATACCTAAAAGTGTTTATACAGTTTGAGTCGTTGGTCATCAATAACCTGATATAAGAGACAATAGTGGTGAAACGAGCAGAAATTTAGAAAAGAAGCAAAAGTTGTATAATTTAATTAAAAAGAAACTGTAAATAGCACAATAATAGTATAACTTATATACACGGTGCTCAACTTAAATGTACGCAGCATTAAGCAGGTGAGTATGCAACACATATTACAATCGCCATTGAACTGTAATGTGTGTTGCATACTAACCTGCTTAAAGCTGCGTATATTTAAGTTAGGCACACTGTATATAGCGCTCACCGTACAGTACACGTTTATTTTGCAGTTCTTCTAAACAACTAAACCTAAATAAAGCAAAATCCAATGCGATCTGTATAAAAATCAAAATATCGTTCAAATGTTTTGCTACGTCATATTCTTAAGTGTATGTATATATAAAATATTTTCTAGTCAATAAAGTAATGCAGTTAGATATCTCTCTGTGTTCACGCACTTCTGCCAAGCGGGCCCAAGAATTTATTACCCTCCTTATGTGAGACTGCATAAGGCCGTGTGTACTGCATCATTTTACATTTCTGCACCGGTAAAAATTCTTCTGTAACTGTCTAAGCCATCCAAAATTCAAACATACCGTCCACTACCAACTCCACCCTGAGCAGCGTGGTTTTAATTACACTGACATTCATAATATTAATACTTGCTATGATTGCAGAAGGAATGATGGCTAAAAGCTCAAAATGTGAGCAGATGGCTATTTTGCTTTATTAGGGAAACATTTCGCTGTCTGTCTGTCTGTCAGCCAACCCTCGCATATTTTTAATGAACGTTATTACTAGTGAATAAGAAAATCAGTTAGTAAAAGAAATTATCTCAAACTTCATACCGGAAACGTACGACGGCCAAAGGATTACAAAAGGTTTAAGAGAACGAAATCCGCTCTCGTAGCGTGTAGCCAAATACTTCCAAAAATATATCCTATGGCTTGAGAAGTGATTTTAAAGATCAATAGGAAAAAGTTTCCGTATAAACAACAAATTTTCAAAAAAAAAATAATGCCAGTTGTAAATGGAAAGTTACTAAAAATGAAAGGTTGAAGCTTTTTCAAAATTCTGAAAAGTGAAGTTTACCTGTTTACCTGTTTCTGTTTGTTTATTGTTTGTATTATATTACATATAAAAAAACATTAAACATTATGGCCACAGAAGCAAAGCTTGCGCGTGGCCGTTAAACAAAAAAAAAACTTAACTATATTACTGTAATGACAGCAACCAAAACACTTTAACAAATTAAACAAAATATATATGTTCATACATCAAACCAACAAATCAATTTACCAAATTTATCAAATAGGAGTAATAATCCAGTCCCACTTCTTTTATCCATTTTTTAATTTTATTTTTAAAAGAATTTAATGAGTAAGAAGACTTAATCTCAACCGGAACAAGGTTAAACAATTTGACACAAAGGTAATATGCATGTTTTTGGGAATGTGCTGTACTTGTTTTGGGAATTAAAAGATTACAATTCTTCTTACTTCTTGTATCGTACTCATGAGACAAGACGCTAAAGTGTTGTTTATTTTTATAAACAAATATAGCAATTGATTGTAAAAACAATTGTCGAACAGAAAAAATGTTTGCTTCGGAATAAAGAATATTAGTTGGATAACTATAGTCTTTATTAAATATGACTTTTATAATAGGTTTTTGTAAAATTTCTAGTGGGTATAAATAACAGTTTGCAATTCCACCCCAGCCAATAATTCCATATTGAATTACAGACTGAACTAGAGCGAAATAAACGCTTTTAATAGTGTTAAGTTGTAAAATATTTTTGAGCAATTTAAATTTGTACGTTTTCTTTCTAATTTTTTTGACTAATTCATCAACATGCGCTTTCCATTTAAGTATCGAATCAATAATTATTCCTAAATATTTCACCTGAAAAACTGCTTTTATAGTTTGTGTACATTTGCAATTGACTTTGTTGTGTTTTAAACAGTTTAACTGATGAAGAACGATTTCTGTAATTGGCTGTGTTTGCGAATTTGATAAGGAAAAGTTAATAAAATGAGTTTTTGATAAATTTAATGATAGTAAATCGCAATCCAGTTGACTTTTTATTAAAGCCATGCCGTATTCAACCTTCTGCAGTAGCTCATCGTAGTTCTCCGATGCAAAAACAATCACAGTATCATCAGCAAATGAAATAATTTTAGCATTTACTTCAAGCTTTGTTAAATCATTAATATATATAAGAAAAATAATGGGCCCTAATACAGTTCCCTGCGGCACACCCATCTCAACTTGTAATTCATTGCTGATGGCACCATTGACTTTAACAATCTGCTTTCTGTCTTCCAAATATGACTTTATAAAATCATTTGCGGGACCTCTTATTCCAATATTTTCTAATTTGCATAAGAGAACCCGATGAGACACAGTATCAAATGCCTTCGCAAGATCAAGAAAGACAGCCAAGGTCTTTTTATTATTGTCTAAATGTTCATAAATAGTTCTGGTTAAATCAAAAATAGCATCATTAGTACCCATATTATCTCTAAAGCCATATTGTGCTTTCGATAATATATTAAATTTCTCCAAAAAGTTTACTAATCTGTTTTTGTAACATTTTTCTATGATTTTACCGACACTATTCGTGAGTGATATAGGTCTGTAATTATTCACAATATCTTTCTCTTTAGATTTATATAAAGGGATTACTAAAGCCGTAAGTAATCGTAAGTAAGTAATCCGACATACACAATAATGGTTAAAATTCGCAAAAACAAGTAAAGTTCTAAATCATTCCCAGGACACAAGCACCTAGAGAGAACGACCACAATGATGACCCTCAAGGTCAAAGCTTAAGACTAGTCTCCGCTGTTAGATATAATGTTTTCGCCTTCAAAGTCCTAGAAGATGTGACATATACTTTCATCATAGGCGGCTTGTACTCCCACCTCACGGGATTTCAAAATATTGGTAGCATCACGACTTTCTTAGTTTTCTTTTCTTTAATCTTCATTGAGGAGTTGACCTGCTTGGCAATTTTTCTTCTTCTTTACTCTTAGAATAGTGCAAATAGAATTAAATTTTGAGCTTTATAAGTTTTTCTTACATTCCAACTGCTATACATGTTGGTTTTTGTTTTTTGATATTACTCTTCAGTAGTCACTGCCATATCACATTACTTCGCTCATTGCTGCCATTTGAGCAGCATTGCTGGGTCCTATTTTTAATCTATTTTGTTCCTAATTCTTTTTTTTAAGTGAGTTTGAGCATCTTCTTATCATTCAATAAATCTTACAATTGTACAGAGTGGATATTATGTGCCCTTAATGTTAACATCGTTACACTTGCAAACTCATTTACAGTATAAAAGATGCAATCGGCTTGCTGCAGTGTGACATGGACGGGATTTTACTCTGTATAGATGTTCACGTATAAAAGTCATTTTGTCAGAGAAATAGACGAACTTGTTATGAGATGTTAGACGTCACTGAGATTTTTACTGTTGCCTGAAGAAGTTCGCGACCCTTGCAACGTAGAAGAATTCGTCCCGAATTTGGTACATGTTTCACTTGTATATGCGACTGCATGCTTGCTTTACAAACAAAAATGTATAGAATCTAAACGATACGTTATGTTGAACACACGATAATACAAGTAACAGATCTTAGTGGGCAGCATTGAATTGACCCATGAACCTGTAGTTCTATGGAGAAAATTCCAATAGAGTGACGTACGGCAGTCTATTCTAAGGAAAAGTAGTTTTGAAGTACCGACCGCTAACTACGTGCCGCTGACGTGTATAAATGGCGTTTAGCTTCTTTGATGTGGGAGGGCTCAAAACTTGTGCCCGTTAGGTGAATACTTGTGAAACCACACATATAAACAATATAAATACTATTTGCAAACAAAAGCGTCAACTATTGCATCTCAGGTGAAGGATATGTACATACAGAAATTAGACACGCACACAGCAACTGTACAATAGCTTAATGCAGTGATTTAGTAATATCAAATTCGGAAGGTATGGCAACGTCCCGCAACTTTAAAGAGCGACTTTAATGGGTGAAGATGTTCGTAACCCTAGCTCAAGGTATATAACCTATGGGGTTGACGCAACAACCCATGGAGTTACACAGATTACCTAGCTCGTGACGACAAGCAGTTTTGGTCCGATAACAATCGGATTTCGGGGCAGGACCATTCAAATAACGAAAGTTTCAAAATCTAGGACCCCAGGGGCTAAGCCCTGCAAAAGTTTTGAGTAGCCAGTATCAACCGAAAAGTCTTCACGACCGTAAAGTGACAGGCCACATACCTGCCCTCTAACATGGAAATAACCGGGGCGAGCCGGGCGTATTGACTCCTGCGCCACGAGCAACCTCCGTGCTCCAGAACAAGTATAATACTGTCCTCAATACAGACGCCGGTCATTACTCTCGCCTACACCGCGCCATCGTCTTGAAGTTGTTCGCGACAGTAAATCAATATAACAATATCTAATCTTATGGATAATATTTATTTATTTATTCAATCATAATCGTTTATTTCAAGTTATTATTGGATACAATAAGCATGTACCTAGCAACCAGAAAATTACATTAATCAAAATTAGAACTAAAAAGTAGAAAAAACAGATATTTAAATAGTTTTTTATAACAAGCGATCTGAACATTAACAAGAATTTTAAGCAATTATTATTTTTAATTGAGACGTGATATTTACAGTTTGGCAAGTGCATTTGCAGTTTTAGAAGATTCAGGGACTTTTATGAAGAATTAAGATTTCTTAATAAGTAAAAGATGTTTGGCTGATTCGGGGAATAATACTTCTGTAGGAGATTGTTAGCCAAAAAGTTTATTAAAAACCAGGTTGTGTTGTTGTTCCTCGTGGTTCAAACGTCACATAATAATTGTTAACAGATTATTTCACGTTTTGCCACTTTAGGTGGCTTCTTCAGAAATGATTGAGTTGCATTTAAACGAAAATACAAGGGTTAAAAATTAGATTAAGTGAACACACATTGTTTCAAATTAAGTATTTGTGATTCGTTTTCAAACTGTAATTCATTCAATTATAATATTTTCAAATCTACCTGTTTTTCAAATAGCAATTTTCCATACACATTTCCACCTTATACCCGAATAAATCCAAATTATTTTTAACCATTGTAATTCCTTAATTTTAATAAATATGATTCTAACACAGAGCTTGATCATAACATTATATATCTGAATTATATAGACCTTCTGAATTACAAGTAATACTTACTGAATTACAATTTACTAATTTTAATTACAATTTACACAATGTGAATTACAATTAACTAATCTGAATTACACGTTACACTACATGAATTAATTTACTAATCTGAATTACATGTTACACTTTATGAATTATAATTTACTAAGCTGAATTACGATTTATTTATGTGAATTACAAGTTAAACTTTCTGAATTACAATTTACTAATCCGAATTACTAGTTATACTTTATGAATTACAATTTGCTAATCTGAATTACAATTTATTTATATAAATTACAAGTTACACTTTCTAAATTACAATTTACTAATCTGAATTACAACTTAACTTTTTCAATTACAATTTACTAATTGTTATTACAATTTACACATTCTGAATTACAATTTATTAATCTGAATTACAAGTTATCTTTATGAGTTATAATTTACTAATCTGAATTACAATTTACGCTTTATGAATTACAATTTATTAATCTGAATTACAAGTTATCTTTTCTGAATTACAATTGACAAAGGTGTAGTACATGTTATGGATTGTTATGTGTATATATTGATGTGGTAGTTATTGTACCCTGAGGCTATTCTGCTATGTTGATACTAAGGAAAATAAAAGTTGTCTAATAAAATGATACACCATATGTTAATATAAAAGAAAATAGGTTTATGTGGACAGGATTGACTATAACTTGGGAGCAGATTTTCATTTGAGAGAGTAGTAACTGAAAATTACATGTAATGAATATGGTTATGCTAAAGAAATGTAATTAAGCTAAAGTTGACAATGAAATGATCTTAAAAGTAATGCCAAATAATGTTAATACATGTTAAAATTAATATTAAACTTCAAGTTGTTTAAAAGGGGCAATATTAGTGACACAAAAGCATAATGATACTTATACGGATGTGAGTACAATTTAAGGAACATTTATGGTGTATTATATATCCTACATCTTACATTCTTGATACTTTTGGAATTGTAAGTCTCATCCTAGGTTCCTTCCTACGATGTGTTCTGTTCTTGTTTGTTTTATATTGTTCTTAATTGTTTGCTGCTTTATGTGTCACTATTGATTGTGTGCGCGTTTCTTGTCTGAATCTTCGATTTCATTTGTCCGCCATAATTGGTTAGGCTCTCTCCTGTTATCTTCTGCTCCTAAGTTTTCGTAAACTGATTGTAATGCATCGGTTAGATGTTTCCCTTCAACAAATTATAAACTGTTTCTGTTCATAATTTTTTATAATGCTGAACTCATTGGTCTTCCTTTATGAGTTTTGTTTAACTCCCTCATATATTTCTGTTCTTAATTTGCAACATCCCTTATACTCTGACTTGTAAACCTTTTAAAATCGCTTTTATGCCACTATACTTTTCAACTACAGTTTTCTAACGTTCTTTGTGTTCTATTAATTATTTTTGCGTTTCTTCGTCTTGACCGGTTTTTAAATTGTGTTTGTTCACCATAATTGTTTAGGTTATTTTGTTATATTCCTCCTCTAAGGTCTTGTAATTGCTAGGAGTAATGCGTCAATTATATGCTGAGGTTCTTCTTTAGTGTTTTCTACCTCTTTAGATATTTAGAATGCTAGTTGCAACCGCCAGATATCTACACAGTCATATTTTAATTGGTACATCTAATACTGTGATTTATATGTTTAGAGCTGTAGTTTTTCCAGTTGTACTTAAATGACAGAAGCTAGATTATTCTCAGGATTAACACAATTAGGGCTCACGTCTAAAAATGCTTAGAATTCTTACCACAGCCCGCAAAGAGGGTGTCCAGGTGCATGCAGGCCGATGCCGGAGGTCACATTTGTTAGAGGGCCTTGCAATCCATATTCATTTAAGTGGATTGAGTTGGCGGGACGGGTGCGTCTTAGAGGAGTTCTTAATCAACCGGAAGTTAGTGACGCAGTTTGGGGGTATTACAGATGAATAAAGTAGAGTTTAACCTACAAAGATGGCCACGTAATGGTGAATGACGACGACAGGAGACCTCGTTGGACCGTTGCGTGTCCGCGGCAATATCGGAAATGAGGATGGGTAGTTGATTCCGAACCGACAGATGCTAGCTCCTGATGTGCGGCGATGAGGAGTTATAAGATGGCCGAGACACTGTGGAGAATTCCTATCGCTTCTGTGTACGCGTTCCCTCGGGACGCGGCTTCAAACCGGGACGTGACACTGAGGCGGTGGTAAATCGAGGTCATTTCTAAGCGCTGCATGTGCTAGTGGAAACTGGCGTTTGAAGACTGCAATACAGACACTGGAAACCGATTCCTGCGCCTTTATACATTTATCTAAGTGCTTCTCGAGCCTATCAAACTGGCGGAAGACGCTGTTCTTGCGTTTAAGTATTAAATAGCTCTAGGTTTAGCGTTGCGGCCTCCCAAACTTATGACGCCATCGATGCGGAAAAGCGTGAAAAGAGTTCCGGGCTTGCAAATCTGTGCCTTAATACCCAGATTTATTTTGTTGCCGAGTAGGCTGTAGTTTTTGCAGTACAGCGGCACTTATGTAAACGAACCTTGTTATTTATTATTGGAACTGTTGAGGTGTGCCAATGCAGAAAATAAGAATAATTTTATTTGTCAAATCAATTTTTTTGCCAAGAGCAGACATTATTACTTATCCTGGATATTTAGTCGACCACGACTACTTCATCAAATATCTGTAAGTACGTATGATCGAAAACTTTTATCTTTTAGAAGGCTGTGGAATTGTTTCGTTAAAAATTTGTGTTGGCAGTCGTGGTAGTAAACGTCACATTGTCATTTTATATCTGTCAGTTTCAGGTTATGTCAGTAATGCCATGTTAACAAATACAAACATTTATTGTTGAATACATAAAAATGTAAATAACAAAAACAACTGCAGTTATTTAATAGTATATTACAGCCCGAGATGGGAAGTGTTTCATTACTGTCGAGAGATTAGTTAGCTATTATCTCGAGACTAAGGAAACTTCCTGTCGAGGTTTGTATACTATTTTATTTGCAACCACTTTATTCTAAACAATAATTGGAAAAATTATTATATTATGATAGGACAGGTTGTGACGCGCATGAATGGATCAACGAGATTCCCAGTGTCCCTACCTACTCAACGGTCGGGAATGTACTTCCCGCACTTGAGCGGGAAGTGAGTGCGGGAAGTAGCTGGCTGAAATGTACGACTTCCCCCATTCAAATGAGGTCAGGAATGTTAACATTACATATATGGTTGCGAATAAAGTGATTTTCTTCATTTTCCATGCACAGCACCATCTTGTGTTCAGTATTAAACATACTGTCAAAGTCAAAACCGGTTAGGTTATATTATTAAGTACATTTACTCACCACTGCCAACATAAATTAATTTTTTTTAATATCCTCAGCCCTCTAGAGTCTAGAGGATACAAGTTTTAGAGCATAGTGTACATGTATAATATTAATTTTGCAGTTGACAGCTACGAATTACTTCCCTTCAAAACTATGCTAACGAAGAAATGCACTTCTTTTGTATTCGCTCCCCAAACTGGTTACTTTGGAAACTGTCTAGGATCCTCAAAATGGCCATTTAGAGGCCTTGTACTTAAAGTCGTCATGGCAACATTTTAGCTGACTCAAACATTAGTTGCCATGACGACTTTAAGTACAAGGCCTCTAAATGGTCATTTTGAGGATCCTAGACAGTTTCCAAAGTAACCAGTTTGGGGAGCGAAAAATACATTTTCGCGCGGCTTCCTAATATAATACCGCGTTAATGGTAATTGAAACTTCATATTATAATGTTTGGAGAGCTAATACAAAAAAACGTTGTATGCAATACGTCCTCAAATGGCTTTAGAGGACTCATCTTCATATTACGGACTCCGCTGCGCTTCGCTCCGCCTCGTCCGGAAAGATTACGACTCGTCCCCTAAAGCCTTGCTTTGAGGACTAGTTACATAAAGTACTATTGTAGCAACTGTTACATTAAAAGATGTACCTCAGCCAGGATGAGCAAGTCATGTAATCAATAAAGATAACATTGAAACTTGTCAGAAATCAGGCGTGTAAAATTGACTGACATATACTATCGATGATATAACTTGAACTACTACAGAAAATGTGTGCAAGATGATACAATAAACAAAAAGAGTTGATCTTTACCCTGTTTTTATATCATGTTCGGAAAAAGGGAATTTCCTTTTTAAAGCCCCCTAGTTACTAGGGACAAATACAGGTTACAGAACCATAATGCAATCAATCGTTCAAAGCATGGCGTCATTTATCATGGCCAATACCTAAAAAACTCGAAAGCTACTTGATTGGTTCAAAACGCAATGCTGCTTTGTTTTGGGAAAAGCAGGTCCTAATTGTAGAAGATTTCTTGATGAAGGTTACTATAGTCAATAATATTTCATATTATAGTCCACTAAAAAAATGAAGCATGATATAATAAGAAAACGACTTGGATCTCGTATAAAGTGATTCGCCAGGCTCGTTCCATTGCTAGATAGAAATCAAGGCGCCTTTCTAAAATTTGAGACGAAGCTATTCTTGCATATTTCCCAAATCTAGTGGCAAGCTATTTTCATACTTTTGGAACCCATGAATAGTTGGTTTCTCTTAAGGCTAATAAAACGTCACCGATTGAACAGATGATTTGGTTGACAGAAAAAGCACATTGAAAAGCAAATAAACTACATAGAAAAGTAAAAAATCCCCCTTCTTATTCCAAACACCTTGCCAGAGCTGTGGTGACTCTTATGCTTATCATTTTTCCATTTTCACGGTTATTGGCTACGTGGACAGTTTGTTGTGCAGGGTTTCTCATCATTTTGTTCAGTTGGTTTGCTCATCCTCGTGGAGAGAGCTCTCCGTTATTTCTTTCTTCCACCATGAATAGTTCAAGATGGCCTTTCTGCATGGTGTATGTCCAAAAAGACACAATTTAGACTTGTTTAATTTTTAATGTATACATACCTCTGTGCTAGGTTCCTCTATGATATATTAATTAGTTTTACGAGCTGTCCATAGTATGCGTAGAAGCATGAATCCACATGGAGAAGACTAACGAAGACAGCATACCTACTTAGTTTCTTGGAACTTGTCACATTATCTTTGTTTATTCATTTTTTGTCAATTTAACACCTCTGTTGGTTAATAACTTTCTCTAGTAGTCCAGAACTCCGGTTTCCTTGCCTGATTTAAATTTTTTGAAAAGTACTTTCTACTTACAGTCTAGCTCACACTCGTGTATCTATTTTTTTATCTAATTTTTACCAGAATGCTATGTTAAAAGTAGGAAAAACACATTTCTTATTTTAAATAAAAAATACAATTAATTTTAATACCACCAGGAGGAACAAAACTTTTGGATTCCTAATACTATCTTTCTTCTTGTAACTTTTATTTCCTTATAAGCCGTCGGAGCAAGTAGTACGAGTAATAACATAATTTTTAATGGCAAGTTAAAGTGCAATGCAGTTAGTAACTAAGCAACATTATTATTCTTCACTGTAATATATATTATATACTTCATAATTCATATACACAATGAAGGTTCTTACTAGTGCCATTGCACTTTAGGCTACAATGCTACAAAACTTTTCTACGTTACAGTAATTAGATCAGGGGCGTAGCTACTGCTATATCTGACGTATCAATGATACAGGGCCCACGAGCCAGGGGGGCCCACCAGCACTCAAGCTCTAAAAAATATATAAATTTAATTTGGAAACTTTTGCTCAGGTCAGATTTAAGAATTTAGATTTATATAGGCGGCAAGTGTTTGGTTATCGGATTTAGCCATATTATCTATTGAAAAGGAAGAGCTTAAAAATTTAAATCATCTGCAAATATGGAACGTCTTATAAACGCCTTCGCGGCGAAAAAAGTTCGGAGAGTAAGTCTGTAAATAATTATTATTTACTTCAACCTTTGTTTTTGTTTTTTACCATTTACTTGTTCCTTACTTATGTAAATATAAGTAAACTGTAAACTATGATTTACCCCTCTTTTTACGTAGTATGTCCGTTAGCAAAAATATGTAATTAAATTTTCCTTTTTTTATTATTTATTTTTATTATTTTTTATAATTATATTTCGTTTTGTTAAAAAATAAAAATTGAGTTCATATATACGTTTATTTAATAATACCCTGATGGGGTGGGGGTGGGGTGGGGGGCACTTGGCGGTTTATGATACAGGGCCTGTTGATCTGTAGCTACGCCTCTGAATTAGATAAAAGATGGAGATGGAGTAAGAGAAATACTGAATATATGAGAAACGTTCACCATTTGCAGTAGTTTCACTTATAGTTAAATATAATTTCGTTTCTCACGAAATCATTACAATTTTTACTTTATTTATCTAATAGTTGTATAGATGTGAGGCCGAACCATTGGCGTAAGTTTTTTAACCACGAATGCTTTCTACTTGGACGTCTTTTGTCGAAACTTGTCATTAACTGGCCGAGATATTTTATTTCTTTCTATTATGGTGAACGTAATTTAGTTGATTTCTCCCAGTTTTCTTAAAGCTTAAAAAGGAAATGCAATCCATGAATGTATACAGACAAGATAAATACTACTTATACAAGTTTAGAAAAGCGACGTTTTACTTAACAAGTATGACTGGTTAGAGTACGAGCGCCAGCTACATTTGTAATACGTCCGTAGGCTATTTTATCGTATTTCATATAGAAATGTGATTTATTTAATTTTTATATAAATGGCATTAAATGTCAAAACATAACCAAGCTGAGTAGAACTTATTTTATGTACTAAAGCACAATAAACAGCTCCAGTTGATATGCGTTTGTCAGTACTGAAGTGTATTGTTGGTGGCAGTGTAAGTCTATGTCAAATTGGAGGTTAGGTTTTGCGTCAGTTATGACACAGACTTCCGCAAAACCTAACCTGCTAACGTCGAATATGACATAGACTAACAGCGCCCCCAACAGTACACTTCAGTATTGCCAAGCGTAAGACGCACGGTCGCTGCTATGCTGTAATGATTGCTATGGAGTAAAATACCACTTTACTAAACGATTTGAATGAAGAAATGTGATAAACCAAATTTCGGAGACCATATAAAACAGCAATAATAAATATATAAGTATGCAAATAATTATGTGCTGTTTCACACACTATCTTTAAAAAACCAATTGCCTGCGTTTAAACTGATTAAACTGGATGGTTAAAAAATCACAGATTGGAGACAGCAACGGTAACAAGATTTACATAAAAATTTTAATTTTCAGTGAAACAAAAGCTTTCCCGTTACAAGCTGAAAGTCTATGACAAACCGCCGTTTAACGACCACTACAAGCAGTTTTTGTAATAAAATACAGCTCCTCCGGCGGTGTTTGATACCTAAAGCAGCAGGATGCATTTTTATTGTATCATAATGGGTCACAGCTTTGTGCAATTTTACCTCCAATAAGGTTTGTTTTATGTAAAGGTTACTTTGTAATTTCATTAGAATAAAATTGTGGATTATTTATGAGAACCCACGAATCTTAGAAAAATAAGAAGTTTAGACAATGTCATTCAATTAAACAAGACTTTTAAGTAACGTAAGAATAGGTAAATGGTCGGTAAACAAGATTGTAAAAGCATTTTAAAGTATGAATTCAATTGGACTGATATAAGAAAATTTAAAGAATAACACATTCGACAGATTTATACACCTTTACTGAACAATACTAATTTAACTTTTTCTACAAGGTTATTATGGGAGCGAAAATAGCTGTTTAATAGATTTTTCACACTTCATGTATTTGGCGTTTGCTTTTGTTTTAATACGGTCTTGGTTTAGTTGTTGTTATTAGCCTTATTATGAACATATCTACTGCAGGGGCATTAGTTTCTCATCCGCAGAAGATTTAAGACATTAAGTTCCCACGGTTTTCAAAGCAGGATTAGGAAGTCTCGGAGAAAGCCGTTGGAATTACTGAGGTTTGAACCCACGTTTGAACTAGGTTTTTACCAGCATACATAAATCAAACAAATAGAGACGCTCATGCCAAATGTTGTCTAAAGTGCTTGGGACAGTGCCTTAGGAGGTATTTCTAAGCTTGACTATCAGATGGCAGCACAAATTTCTACCAATCAGAGCCAGTTACTGGCTCTGCTACCAATCATGATGTGCTTAGAGATCCTGTATATAGTAACCTATACAGGGACTCTAGATGTGATCACGTAGTGGCGCCATCTGTTAGTACTATCGGAAAGTACCTCCCAGGAGCCGGTCAAGGTAATCCAAATCGGAATTTTGACATCAAAGGAACCAACAGTGTAGACTTGTAGACCACAATATTTTGCAGTTATCTTATAAATCAGTTGGGTGGTTGCAATAATGTACAAATGCATTCCAGTGCAGTTTCAACAGTGGAAGTATCGTCTGACTGTGATAGAAAGGTTTAAGAAATTATAATAATGTACTCCCTGTGCTGGAAGTTACAATAAATGGACTTTTTAGTGATAAGTGATAACATTTAATATGATTGGACTATTGTTTGTATCGGGGCAATACTTTATTAGTTATTTTATTTAAAAGCCAGTTCTTTTAGAAAAATACTAGATAATAATGTTAAATAGAAGTCTTAATCGTTAAATATTTTCAATGCAATTTTTTAATCACATATTACTATTATCAGCTCTTCAGCTTGTCCTAAATTATAATAATAGTAATAATGATTGTTTCCCAGTAATATAAGAGCCAAACCTAAGTCGTGAAATAAAACAAAAAAAATAATAACGAAATAGTGTATGTGTAAAATAATTCCTGGACTAAATTATAGATATTTAACAACATTTACTTTTTTAATATACCCAAGTACAGAAGAAAATGTATAATATTATATACAGCTGCAATACATTTAAAGCAATCTAGGAACAGCCAAATGTACATATGGGAAGTTGCAAGGTCCCTAAAATATTTTCCTCTGATTTCCTTCACTCCAACAGTTCTTTCTGGAACTTTTAACATCATGGCCGGTTTTAAAAATTTGTAGTCTTCAGACTATCTCTAATGCCGTAAGATGCATTTTTGCGTACGCTTAGAAGTCGAATTTATTTTCAAAAATCCTCAGCCATCTGACACAGGTATACTGCATATAATGGTTTTGTGAATTAATGTACTCTATCTGACTGAATCACGATTGACGATATTTCAGTAGTAACTCATCTTTCTGCCCCCCGAATTTCATCCCTTCAAGTAACCCTAGATATTCTGCACGATAATCTTTCAACAATCTTCCATCTGTTCGACTACTTATCGCACACTGTGGAAAACCAGGCCACCTGGTAGCAACGAATCTATTCTGGCCCGTCCGCAGCTCCTCTTGCCACGCGACACAAGTGGTCAGCGAGTACATGCAGGTTAGATATAAAGGGTATTTAAAAAATAACGCAGTTTTTTTTAGGAATTTCTGATATTTTTATTGAATTTTAAAGTAGACATGTTCCGATTAATTATGGAATAAAATATCCTTCAAATGGCCCTCGCGACTCTGGACGCAGACCCTTGCTCTTTTGGTGAAATTATATATGACGTTTTCTTAGAGTTGCGGCTCTATCTCATTAATTACGCGTTGGATATCGCCATTGAGCTCGGGAATTGTTCGAGGGTTATTCGCATAGACCTGACATTTTAAAGTACCCAAAGAAAGAAGTCGCACGGCGTCAAATCGCACGATCTAGGTGGTAAATTTCCCTTGGCGTTTCAGAAGACAATAGCTTCCAAAAATCGTCTTCCAAATAAATCAATTATTTCACGCGCAGTGTGGCAGGTTGCGCCGTTTTGCTGAAACCACATGTCTTCCAGGTTCATACCTTCCACTTGACCCCACAAGAACTCCGTTATCACGTGTAGTGACGTTTGCAGATTTTCAGCAACACTGACATTCATAGTTGCAATGTTTTCTAGAGACCGACCGGAACGACAATGTACAAGAGATTTACTGTCCGTAATTGATCCAATTTTCACCAATTTCTTAATCAATCTTTGAAAAGTGGACAGATTTGGTGCACTTTCACGACTGAAAATTCCACGAACGTTGCGAACAGTTTCAGCGTAGCTTTCCCCATTTTTGTAATCGGTTTTCATGATGATAAGGCGTTGTTCTTTTGTGTAGCGCTCCATAACTAAAAATCGTAACAATCGAAAATGACAGATGTAAAATTTTTAGGGTTGCAACTTTTATAGAAAAAAATGGTGCGAAATTTAAAAATTGCGTTCTTTTTGAAATACCCGTTATATTAATCCACTTTGTGCTTACTTGTGACCGCAGCTTCTGCTCTTACGTTTGATTGAATTTGCGTACCTTTTCGAATTACTTTTTGATTAATGTTATTTACTGTATACTGTTACGAATCATAGCTCTCCCTTCTTCTTCTTCTTCTTCTTCGTATGTTAGGCATAAGGCCTATAGTTAACGGTTTGTCACTCCCGAGATTTGGACTGCCAATTGTATTTTCATCTTGTTGGCGGCCTCTTGGTTTTTCGTCCCTGGCGATGCGTAATAGCCTGTTTCTGTACATCATATCGCGACCACTTCATTATATTCTGTGTTTTACATATTTCCCTCATATCGTCATTTCTGATCTGATCTGTTATAATCTTACCGGCTATCTCTCTGTCGGCTCTTATTTCCGTTATCCGCAAAGTTCTCCGTTGAAGTATTTAATTTCTCAAGTGGAGTCTTTGGACAGTGTAACTGGTAATCTGTGACGAGCTGAAACCCCCTTCGTTAGACGTATCGTTACAATACTTTTAATTTGCTGTAATTTGTATTTAGTAAACAATCAGTCGTTTACCTTATTTATTATCCAAATATATTCCGTATACTCTATTTGTCAGAGTTTGGCTACATTTATTGCGTTTATTTGATGAGGCCCGTAGTGAAACCAGCATTCGCGGCCTATTCTATTTAATAGTTTTTAAATAGCAGGTGATGTTTATTTGAACTAGGGCGCATGCTTCGCCTAGTCGACATTCAATTCACTATTGTTCAAAATGTATACAAGTAGGTTTGCGAATCGCTATTTGCGATTGGTTAGTTATAAGTATAAAGCACCGATACTTAAAGTTATAATGGATTCTTCTTTAATTAGACCTACCGAAATCTTGTTGCATACTTAAGATTGTAAAGGAAGCCTTTGCTTTGGTTTTGTTAATGGTGCTCGCTTCCTTGAAACCAACAGTGTTTACCTTAAGAAGTGTTTCTGATTTTCAATTGGTCTCTGGCGCACTGGATTATTTTAATATATTTACCTCACTCCGAACTAGAAACACATGGTAATAACTTCCCATAGTAAAACGACATCTTGTCAATTAGAGAAGATTATTTTGAAAGTTATAAAGTAACTAAATAAGACTATTTATTAATTGCCATAATATTATCCGTTTAGCTCAGACATAATATTACATTATTACTTACTATTTAATAAAACGAGGTCTTAAGTGTTTCAAAGTATGGCCTTTTAGTTGGAATTTTACAAAATTTGTATTTTTATTGTGTTTCAGGCTGTCATGTTAAGTGCTATTTTTTAAACCAAATTTATGTAAGGAGACTTAAAAATTGAAGAAAAAACTTGCATGCTGTTTATGGAAGTCCTTTTTTTTATCAAGAAATCGTAGTAAAGATAGTACCGTTTTTACTGCCCTCGTATAAAAGACGAAGGATGTATTCCAATTGCCAAAAAATTACTTTTAGAGATCTCTTCAGATCTTCACGTTTCAGGGTCCCTAGCTGACGAAAAACAGGTTTTCTCAATTCTGTCTGTCAGTCTGTCTGTCCATTGGAGGGAGACGAATTCTGCATGCAGATTATATGTCTGCCTGGTATAAAACCAAGAAGATTTTGGAGAAATATATTGTTATGATACAACACCAACACATAGTGTATCATAAGGTTTTGGTTTTAGTTAAAGTTAGAAAGTATAAAAGAAATAGAAATATTAATACAATTATTTTGATTCATACTATAGATTGAGAATGTCTGTAAAAAGTTATTAATTAAATTTGAATTTGAGCAAAGTATTATTGAAATGATAGTTTTTGAAAGGTTACAGGTGTTTTGGAATAAAAAGTTTAATTAATAAATGGTATTATCAAGAATGACGAATGCAAAATTCTGATAAGAATTTAATTTAGTAAAGTAGGTAGAGGTCAGATAAAATTATAAGAGTAGAAGGCAATAACAATTACATATGGTAGTTAAGAAGTTTGTTTGGGATAATTAAAAAATAACAACTCTTGAAACAACTAATTTTGAATTTGAATATTAATAAAAAAGTGGAATTTTAAACCCTATTTATTTAAAAATGTTTTGGAAAATATAATAGGGGATATGACAAAATCTACATGGTGAAAATAAGAGACATATACAGAAGTTAATATGAAAACTAAAGAAGTTACAGAAGATAAGAAGAAGTTACAGAATATAATTAGCATATGGTAAAACCAGAAGAATATTGGAATTATTAGTTACATAATAGAAGAATTGAAGATTTATATGTAAATGGATTTATTTTAAAACATACAATTTGACAAGTGATTGTATAAGTTTGGGTTTGCTAATTTGAGAGATTGTAAGAGCTTCAAAGGAGGAAGAAGATCCATTGACGGGTGTGTTGCTGAGACAGGTTCAGATCTGGTGTGGTGCGGCAGGCTGTTTGCTGTAATGTTACATGACGTTTGGAACATCTGTGACAGCTGAATAGCGGAGGGCTCTTTTTGAAGAGCTTCCTTTCTGGAAGGAGACAGGAACGAGAGCAGAGCCAGGAACAGTGTATGCTGATAGTTGATAGGTGATCGAGATCCATTAGTTATGGACAACAGGAGCCAGCTGTCAGTGAGTGAGTGTTAGCAGCAGGATGCAAACGGGACCGAGCTGTGCATTGTAGTTGGATTGCTCTCTTAGATGTAAAATAAGGACCATAAAAGGTTTGTGTTTCATTTAAGTATATCAACTACAAAGCATGTAAAGACATTTTAAAGAGGTGCAATTAAATAGAAATAATAGCTTACCATCCTATATAAGGTTGTATTGTACAATTCTTGGAATTGGACATTTGTCATTCTAATTTCATAATCAATTTGTTGACGATTGTTTGACATTTTTAAGTGACAATTGGATTTGAATGAATAGTTGAGAAATATTTGAAAATCAAATTTTTCAGAGCTAAGTTACTTGATAATTGAATCCAGAACCCTGAAAGAGTCTCAAGGCGCTATCATTTTAATAATTTGATACTATTGCTAATTAAAAAGCATAATTCAATTTAAAAATAGAGTAGCCAGTACAATATATAGGGTGAGCAGCTTAAAAAATAAAATGTTGTTTATTTTTGCTTCACCTAAGAAATAAATAAAACTAATAATTTTCACATAGCTCAGGCTTTATCACCGACAAAAATGAGACCTAACTGATAACAGGTAAATTTTACAAATGGGACAGAATAGTACGGTGTCTTTATAAAGCAGCAGAAACCCTTACAGTTCGCGCACGGTCGTAGCTTAGTTGTTCAGCGACTGCAAGCAGTGGATCCAAGTGACGCACTAGAAACTGCTCCCGAAATATTCGCTTTGGAGCACGAATTTCGAATCACAGCGAACTACATTTTTTGTTTTTTGCTTTAACTGAGACATATATAAAAGTAATATTTGCACATAGCTCAGCCTTTATCACCGGCGAAAGTGAGACCTAACAGATGCAGGATAAGTAACACAAGTGGGACAGAATAGTGGTGTCTTTATAACGCAGCAGAAACTCATACAATTCGAGCACGGCCGTAGTTCACTTGTTCAGCGGCGGATCCAAGCGGTGGACTAGAAACTAGTTTCAAAATATTCGCCTTGAAGAAAATCCCAGCGGACTATATTTTTTTTTTTGCAAATTGATGTAATTCGGCGAGGGAATTTCAGTGCAAACCCCTTTACAAATTTTTTTACGAAAAATCGTGAAGAAGATCATACCCTTTTTAACTATTGTATTGAAATTGTGAATTATCAATATGACAGTTATCAATTCTGAAGCCCTTTTCGACTAAATTTCGTGTTACAAGATATCACTATGCAAAAAATAACGTGTTCAGCACGTATGAAAGCAGCTTTATTTACTGGTTTGATTGATACACTCAGGCTTCGTCGTCGTGCATAAAGCTTCAAACTCACAACTCACTAGTTGTGCAATACCACGAATTTGCAGTTTTATTTACGAAGGCGAACGCTAGTTTATCAAACAAATGTTTATAAAAAGTAGCTTTTTTACGTGTTGTGCACGTTATTTTGTTTTTGTATAGTAACCCCTTGCAACTCGAAATTTAGTCGAAAAACTTCATAATTTACAACTATCATATTGAAAATTCAAAATTTCAATAAAATAGTTAAAAGGTGATACTTTCTTCACGATTTTTCGTTAAAAAAAGACGACGTTCATGAATACTAATTTTTATATAAAGATATGTGAAAAGCCAATATAATACAAAATTAAGTGCAATTTGATTTTTTTAAAGCCGTACTGGTCACGATATCTTAATAAAGTTTCCTCCACAAATTAGTTAAAACTACACTCTAGGCAGCTTCACCCGAAATATATTTTTTCCACAGAAGTAACTAATCTAAAGTATGTGAAAATTATAATAACCCAAAAAGCATTTGGAAGGGGCTGTAAGTTTGCCCGTGAAATTGTTCAGCTGTTCTAAGTACAAACTGAGAACCATAACCGTTAAGACCGACAACTCGTTTCCTTGCTAGTTAATATTTTTTATCTTATAAGAGAAGGCATTTCTGCTAGAGAATTTGGTAATTCTGGCAAAAATTGGCTAACAATAGCAATTAACTTCAACTGAAGTAAACATAAGAAAAAAGTTCAATGTTTTAATAAGTTTACCCACGCTTTAACGATTCCTAAAATGAATTGTCGTAAGTCTTCAGGGAAACATTATTATTGAAATATTTGTATTTGTTTATGCCTTGTCTGTTTAATTGCGAAATTACTTTAAAACCAAAAAAACTCATAACATTAAATGTTTCTAAAAACTTCTGCTAGAGAGATAATTGAAAACTGCAATACTTCATGACACCCGAAAAACCTCATCGCGATGCTGAAATAAACTTATTACCCTCGGCAGAGACGACTAAAAATGGCGTGCTAATTTAAAGCGAGTGCAATAAACCAAATAATGGATAAGAAATAAACACGGTCTGTAGTTTGGAACGATATTAAGTTTATCCATAAATTTGATTTAACAGTGAACTGAGTAAAACTCGGCTGCTTCAAGACTTTTGATGCAATTAAACATGATTTGTTCTAGCTCATTTGCAGCGGGTTCTGAAACAATCCACTGATGACGAATGGCCATTTCAGCCGAACAAAGGCTTATCTGAGCGATTGTTAACTTAGTTCTGTTCAGCCTGAGGCAGCAATGCGAATCTGAATTATTATTCAAGTTCCAAAAGTATGGTCTCTCAAACGATGACTTTTGTAGTTATTGTTTTATGGGCCGTCAATATCGATTTGATTAAGCACCAGCCCAATTAAACCTAAGGCTGGAACTTAGCGCTGCTGATGTGGTTTATAACATGTTGATGATTATGCTTCTCTGTTAATGTGAGTAGCAATTTAGGGACGTCAGCATTTAAGCATCAGCATTATAATGTCGAAGAGCGTATACGACGGTCCAGCTAACATTAATGGGAGGTAAACTAGCTTTTAGCTGTCAGAGTAAAATGATAACTATAGTTTGCTATTAAATTAGAAATTAGGTTAAAGTAAATTAAAAAGAAAAACATATTTTTGCTCTAGTATACTAATTGTATTTAAAAAAAATACTTAGTAGGAGAATAGAGGCATAAACACATCATAGCGCTCACATAGGACAATAAGCAAGACATTAAATTCATGTTAAAAGACTAAAACGACAAAGCACAAAAGAGATTTAAAAATATTTGGAAGCAGGTGAGTAGATTAAGTCAAGTTATCCGCAACATGCTAGAGAATAGGAGAAAGAACAAGATGAAAAAAGAGAGATAGAAATAATCGTAAACGGATACACAATACAAAAAGGAAATGAATAATATACAGGGTGTCCATTTTAAATCGTGACCCCTGTAGATTTTCGAATAAGTAGCCCATCAATCAATTCAGAAACAACTTCGAGTTTTCCAGTTTAATACACAGATTGTCTGCACGTACTAGATACACACGGTAACTAGATACAGAGACGGTCAAACAAACAAACCGTCTTTGTATCTAGTTGGCGGGTGTACCTAGTACCTGCAGACAATCTGTATATTGAAAGATCAGAGTAATAAGTTAGGCAAATAATTAAAACTGTTACATTTCGAAAATAGAATGGGCTGCCTATTTTACAATTTTAAGGCGCAACGATTTAGAATAGCGCCTTATATATTTAGCACAGTGTACAGGATTACCAACAGACATGAGAGTGCAAGTATTTTTCCCACGGCCACACACATTCACCCGGTTGTTATCATAACGAATGTGTTTGTTATGAAAAAAATCACAAGTCGCAGTTATACAGTGGGCTAAATATTTATGTCATTTTAATCTAAAAATTACTGATAATATGTCATTTTAACCTAAAAACTACTGAAAGTATGCCATTTTGACCTAAAAATTACGGACAATCTATTGACTTGTCAGTTATCATAATGAAGCTGCCATTCATTAATTTACAAAGATGTGTATTTTTTCTGGCCGTGGGAAAAATAGGGTACATAACTCGTTTGAAAGTGTATCGTACGCTCGTATTGTAGGTCACTCGCTTCGCCTCGCTCCTCAAATATACTCGCAGGATATATGCCGCACTGTGGGCGATTCGGAGGTAACTTTTCCAACAATCAAAGAACTCTTGACAAAATCAAGATATCGTAGTAATTCTTTCGGGAGGCTACAGTTTAGTTGTTGCCGCATAAGTTAAAAATAGTAAGCTACCGATTGTGGTATTATTTGACCTTGAAATTGTAAGGTTATACATGACTTTTTTGAAGAAAAAGAGATATTGACGAGTAAAACATCCCTAAAAGTATGATCCAACTATGTTTTTGTCAGGGACTTTGAAAAAGTTTACATGCTTGATATAATAATAATTAATAACAATAAATTTTTTTAAACACGCCATATTGAGCACAAAAAAATTAAAAATAATCAGTAGCTTGTTAACGGTTGCGTTTAGATATTATTTCGAGTGGAGGTTTTGACAAGAGAAGTTTTGCAATTGATTCCTGTAATATTTGAGGTACGATTTCAGACACCCTGTATATGTACCAAACGCTAAACCTATTTTATTTACACTTTGTAATGTAAATAGAAACTTAGTAAGATATACAGGGTGTTGTGGAAGTCCACGTAGTAATTTTTATTTTCTCTCAGCTTGTTAAAGGGTCGTTTACTGTCTTCTGAACTGACTAAGTAAATGAGTTTTTATAGGCACGGTGCCTGTAAAATGTTGCCATGGCGACTTTACAAGCACCTTGTTTTCTAAAACATATCCTTTATTAATCAGTAATATTTTCAGCAAGAGGAAATAAAACGTTGTACGCGGCTCACTTGCAATTAGTCTTTATTGGGGATCACCGGATTACAGGGCTCTTCCCTACGTCGCTCACCCTGTAAATTACTCGGCTCGCTCAGCTAATTTAACAAGCTTGCCACGTAATAGTTATTAACCAATGATAGAGCTTACCAAACTGAACAACTTTTCTATTATCTATTTTAATCGCATATTTTTTCAAACATTTATCTACTCTAAATTTTACAAACCGCTCGGTAGGCAAATGTATGTTATAAATAAACAACACAAGTATACTAAAACTGCAAAGTTCTTGCGCAAAAAAGCATGAGGTCAATAACTTACCGATCTCAATTAATAAGGTAAGTTAGTGACCAGTAAGGTCCGGACTGATTTAAGAACAAACATTTTGAAGCAAACACTCATTACCATACGCTGAATATTTTTGAAAAGATCAAAATTTAGTAAAGATTGTCGTCACTAACATCAATTGCCCTTTGACTTTTCAATTTCTAGAGTGATTGTAATAAATACATATGCCTTATTGCATTATATAAAACATGTTTGCAGTTATTTGTCTAAAATAATATTTAAAGTAACTCCAAGTTGCTTGTATGTAATAGTTAATAGTATATGAGTAATTGACTAATTATTCTTCTCTAACTGTACTGTAATAATTTATATGTATTTCTGTCAGACCCTAACTGATAGTAAAGCCACACTGGCACGCCTCGTAATTATTACCTGGTTGTTTTAATACTATACAAAGATACGAAACCGGACATCTCGGCACCGCCATCTCGGCGCGGGGCCAGCTCGGCGCTGAGACAACTCGGCGCGGAGCCATCTCGGTGCCAGCCAACTCGGCGCAAGGCCATCTCGGCGCCGAATTCAAATTCGCAAACTACAGTGTGCACTACGTAAGAAAATTATTATATACAAATAATAAATAAAGTGATCGCCAAAAAGCTGGCATCAAATGAAAAAAAAATTTAGAATTTCTTGGAAAATCAAACACTGACGACCAGAGGTAACGTAACGTAAGTTGTCACGTGACTTCCGTTATCAGTAAAATTTTACATTTTTTAAAAATAATTACGAAACATGCATTTACTAGCCAAGATAAGGACAAAATTTACGAAAAAATTTTGTTTTCTGGCCTTGAAATTGTTGCGTTAGCTAAAACTAACACACAATAAAAAATCATATAGAAATGTTGCTTAATTCCCCAAAAATTGTACTTTTGGGATTTACACAACTTCGAAAATAGTAATTTATTATACAAGACGATAAAGTTAAATTTTATCCACGAGTGAATCGTTTAACATCGAGACGAAGTCGAGACCTTAATGATTCAAGAGTGGATAAAAATAACTTTATCGTCGTGTATAATACAATATTTTTTTCTATAGCAAGAACTTTAACCAATTCAAAAGAAAAGGACAGTCAATCACATTTCAAAATATCAGTAGCTAGATTGGGTTGCTACGATAATGCGCAGCTGTCATATTTAATTTAAACAAATGTTAGAAAATTAAATTACTTTATCTATCATTGATGTTAAAGTGCTACTTTATCTACCCTTGCTGTTAAAGTAAAACTTGATCTTTGTTTTGAGTTGATAAAAGCACACTTTATCATGTGCTATAGAAAAAACTCCATTTTTTAACTAAGTAAAAATCACTCAATATATCTAATACGGGCTAAATAGGTTTTGGGACAAGCTGTCATCCCGTATAAAGTAAAATGTAAACATTACCAGTATTTTTTATATATACTTATATACAGGGTGATTTTTAAGTTGATTCTTTCCGTTTACAAGGAAATAAAGCTATTTACCATTTTTCCGAAAAATCAAAACTAACGGAAGTACAGGGTGTTAAAGTTTCAAATTAAAAACTAAACATTGGCGCAAAGGCGGCTGGACAATTTTATTTTTGTTTATCTCTGTTGTCAAGCAATGACCTATCAACTAGTTTTCCATTGTAATTTTCTTAATGTTATTGCTACAATAATGACTCATGTGTATGAAAATATTGAATGAGTGAATATGTTTATTATTTACTGGGAGTGTCGTCAAAATGCCGCTGCCGCATTGCTCTTAAACGCGGAGTAGAAGCGAATGCTGATAATTTTGAACATATAATTTATGTTAGATTAAGTTTAGTTTAATTTTCTTTAAGTAATTTTAGTTCTTAATTTGAAACTTTAACACCCTGTACCTCCGTTAGTTTTGATATTTCGCAAAAGTGGTAAACTTTTTTTAGCTTTATATCCTGGTAAATGGAAAAAATCAACTTAAAAATCGCCCTGTATATACAGTGTCCCCCCCGGATAGGTGAAACGACTCTTGTAAAAGGTAAACAATTTTCGTTATAAATTTTAATTTTTTGGGGTTCAGACCTGCTTGGTTAAAGACGAATTTCTAACAGCATTTCAGTTTTCAAAAATCAAGTATGCCTTGGAAATTTTCAAAAAACCTATTTTACTGTAGAGTAGCGTGCCTTTTATGTAGCAAATACGACAAAAAGTTATTAAGAGAAGTTGTTTAGAATGAACATCTAGGCTCCTATACCGAGTTTCAAAATCTTCGGCCAACTTTGATCTCTCACATTTTCTTTTATGTTTAGGCGCATTTCAAAGAATTTTACTTTCAACAAAGACTGCTATAGAAAAACAAATATTTTTAACAAAGTTTTTTATTTCATATTAAAAACACTTTGTTAACAATAAAATTCTTTAATTTGGGAAATACACATTAAAGAAATATTTGTCACATAAAAAGCACTTTACTTAGTTAGAAAATGGCGTTTTTCGAAATTGTGTAAATCCAAAAAGTGCTATTTTTCGGAAACTATGCAAGATTTCAATGAGATTTTTTATTGTTGAACAATCTCAAGGCCTGAAAACTTTTTTTCGTAAAATGTGTCTCTATCTTGACTCGTAAATGCAGGATTCGTAATTATTTTAAAAAAATGTAAAATTTTACTGATAACGGTAGTCACGTGACAACTTTTGTTTGACCCATTTGTAATCCCTTTGCAACCACCTCTGGTCGTCAGTGTTTTTTTTTTCATTTGATACCAGCTTTTTGGCGATCACTTTATTTATTATTTGTTTATAATAATTTTCTTACGTAGTGCACACTGTAGTTTGCGAATTTAAATTCGGCGCCGAGATGGCCTTGCGCCGAGTTGGCTGGCGCCGAGATGGCTCCGCGCCGAGATGGCGGCGCCAAAGTGGCGGCGCCGAGATGGCTCCGCGCCGAGTTGTCTCGGCGCCGAGATGGCGGCGCCGAAGTGGCGGCGCCGAGATGGCTGCGCCGCGATGTCCTAGACTCACAAAGATAATCACGCTTCACCTATTCAACTGCACAAGTGGAACTGTGTCCGCATATTCTGCAGTTATCTCTAGGAATATCCAAATTTTATAAAACTATTGTAAGTTTACTTATATTTTGTACATTTTAATCAAAAAATTGGTTTGGACAACCATTGCAGTTTTGTGAATTTATTTTGTGATAATTTAATTTTTCTGGACCCTACTGATCAGATGTCAACTAAAAGTTGTATCAGTGCCTGTGCAGTTTTTGTTGGTTTGCATTTAAAAGATATGTTTTTGAGTTTAATTTAAATACTATTCCATAGGTGTACTCCGTTTCCGAAGAAATGGTGGATAAAAAGATTGTTCAGTTTTATGAGACCTCTATGTTGTTTAATTTATTACGTGGACTTTCATAACACTTCTTAGAACAAACGTGAAATGGTAGAAAATGCTAACTTTTATACTATAAATCATAGTGAGTTCAATTGATGGTAGGCGTTCTTTAACGATGAGAAAAAAGATTATTTAATTTTAACGCTCAAAAATGTATAGTTATTTAGCTTTGTGGCCCTTGTAAAGTACAATTGAGTACGTTAGGGTTTCTCTCGTTTTTCAAATAGGTATCTATTTGCTGGTGCATATCAATTTTGTGATACATAGTACGTGTGAACGAGTTAATATTTAGGTGCATATACGGGTTCAACTATTATCTACATAAATTACACTCTCTATTTTTGACAAAGTTATTAGAAATGCTTTATCTTAGAAAGATAGTAAAAATTTTCTGATGTAGAAATGAACTATTTGGACAATACACTTTTAAATTAGTTTGTGCAATAACCTTTCTTCTTACTGACTTAAGGAGTGCCTTGTAATTACGAAGCGCAGCAAACTCGTATATATTCAGCACTGTGTATATTTAGCATCAATTTACTAGTTTTAGTTACGAGGAATCTACGAATTCATTATTATCAACCTCTATTTCTTCAGACAAGTAGGTAATATTTCATTGATTAGACTTTTAACTACGTTAAATAAATAAATTCTTAAATTATCAAATATTTAAAACTCCTATTTATATAATTAACTCTAAGGAAAGCTTTGGTTTTGGTATACTATAACACCTAACTATTGTTATCGCCATTTTAAGAGTAAACCAGAATTTATTGGCATTTACCATTCATCTCACATATTTATGAATAAAATTAACAAACTTAGTGAATAAAGTGAATACAATTTTAAGAGGATTCATGTTAGTAACTTTAATTTACTCTATCTAAACATGTAGCACTATACGTCAGCAGGCTCGCTTGTAGCTTTTCAATGGCAGTTGCTTAAAGCCTCAAACTGGCAAATGGTCAACAGGCTTTCTGTAAGAACATCTCGGGAGAGATCCTCGCTGCTAATACTCAAGTGTGCGTGTATATATGTATTTCGACTTTTTGACTATTAATTTAATTAATTGTGCTTATGTTTTTTGTTTGATTATTTAAGTATTTTTCTATTGTTTTTGTGCTAGCGGCTCTGCAGAACTTTCTTTCTGAATAAGAACAGGTCTGGACTTTATTATATCACCCTTCTGACACAAATATTTATAAATTAACGTTGGGCTGTGGCACACAGCAGGCAAGAGAGGCAGGCATACCCGCATTCTGAATGAGGCCGTCGACAAGATCCCTCTTCTGGACGCCATGGTGGACTACCTCCCTCTACAATATGCCTTCAATAGACAATTTAACGTTTATGAAAATGCCGGGTTTACCCAGCATATAGGTATATCCATCTTTACTGATGGATCTAAAACAAAGCACGAAACGGGTGCCGGAGTTTTCTCTGACGATCTGAACCTCCGCCAAAGCATACCACTAGGCAAAATGGTCACTGTCTTCCAAGCGGAAGTAATTGGAATAATGAATGGTGCAAAAGCAATTCTTGAAAGGAAAATCGAGAATCAATGTATTGGTATCTTCAGTGACAGTAGAGCCGCTTTACTAGCCCTGGGAAGTTGTACAATTACCTCAGGTGTGGTACTGCAGTGCCGTGAAGCTCTCGAAGATATCTCAAAAAACAATGTTGTTTCTCTTGTATGGGTGAAAGGACATGACAGTAACTACGGCAATGAGAAGGCTGATGAGACTGCGAGACTGGCTTCCGGACAACTTCTCTGGGGCCAGAACCCGTAATCCCTATATCCCTGACAATATTAAGCTCTATGCTATATCAAGAAACCTTAAACAGATTCATACGAAGATGGGTTAACATGCAAAGCTGTCGTCAAGCACGGGCTGCTAATACAGCGCCCTCGCCAAAGACAGCCAAATATTGCTTGCAACTGTCCCGAAGGAACCTTCGACTAGTCGTGGGTATCCTATCTGGACACTGCACTCTAAACCAACATATGCACAGGATGAGACTGGTGGACAGCCCAAACTATCGCGGATGCAACGAGGATGACGAGACAGCAGAACACGTTCTGTGCCACTGTCCAGCTCTCGCAAGAGTCAGAGGATCCATGTTGGGGGACTTCTGTCCCGATATGGTCAGAATTAGCAACACTCCAGTTGCGGTCGTCCTTAAGTACATTCAAAGGATTGGATGGCTTGAGTGATACCCAACTTGGAGAGCTGCTGGGAGGTAGCACAATGGGCCCACTTAATGCGGCCTAAGTGCGTGTGAGGTAACTCACCCTCCTTTTTTTTTAATCGAATCCAGAACGTTGGGCACAATTTTTGTTGAATAAATGCAACATAAGACAAGTATGCTTAAAAAGTAGATTTGTTCTCGGAATAAATTACTCTATTTCTCTACAGGATAGTTTGACAGTAGTCATAGATTATTAATTTACTCTAATTTTGAAAAGTTAATGCTGCTCTATTTCAATTATTATTATTGTGGTGTTACTACTTTTATTATTGCTAGTTTTTAGTCTCAAAGCGGAATAAAATGTCTGAATTTAAAAGAAATGGATTATCAAAAATATAATTCCTATTTCGGCGACGCTTATCATTAATAAAACGCTTCAAAAAGTCCTATAATATACGAATTTAATGTAGTAGGTTCAACTTACAGAACCTTGACAAAAAAATCCGATCTCGTCTACTCAGCATGCTCAGTGAATGTTTATTATACGAATGAATGTTGTGCCAAGACGATAGTTAATCACTTCTATGTGTCGTCGAGGTCATTCTAAGCAAAAAGGTGTATTAATATTGTGGAACAATATAGGTTCGTTACTATAATACAGGCTTACCAATTTTCCAAAACACGCAATCGTACCCAATACTATCCCAACCTGTTACGACAAACAATTGCACCAGATATTCAATAACAAGATGAGTGGCATTTAGTGTAAAAGAGAAAAAAAAACAAAGAAGCCCTAAACGTGTTGACTTCAAAAACGTAGAGACACCCGAAATAGATTCGAAGAATTATCAGAGGAAGAAGGAAACACAAATTGAAACGAAGGACACATAAAACAAAAAAGCGGTGGTAAGGAAAGAATCAAAAGTTCTACCTATAACTATTTGTCACTTCGCGTCAATGTAAAAGCTCATAATGAGCAAACTACAAAAGAGAATTATGCAGCAAGAGCCATCGAAAATGAAAGAGTAAAAGTACAATTATTATTCAAGTACATGCATTTTACATAAGTGATAAGCGATTTAGAAGAAAATTAAACTCAATATCAGAGGTACAGACCTAAAACAAGGAAAAACATGAGAGTAGTGCTAAAACCTTTGCATCATTCAACGGATATCGATATTATGAAATCAGCCTTAAAACAATGCTGTCATGAAGCAGTAAACATCAAACGCAGAGTCAAAACAACATTTTCCAATATTTTACATTGATTTTAAACATGGAGGAATTAATAAAGCACTAGAATATAGCAAAGTCAATTTGAACCACCACATGTTAAAGGAATCAATCTTTAAACTACCTGATGCCACAAATTTGGTCATACGCAAAATTACTGCTAAATTTACAACATGCATCAAATACTCAGGGCAGTCGATTGTCAACAAAAAATAAAAGACAACAAAGTCAAATGTGTCAACTCCAATGAAGACCACTCTGTCGACTATCGTGTATGCACCGTCTATAAACAACTACAACAAAGTCCATGACGTCAAACCATGACATTCAGACCAACCCAGCAAATTCAGGCAGCCCCAATAATCCAGGAACTCAAATTAATATATTATATATTATATATTAAAATATGGACAAACTCAACAAGACACGCATTTCACGGACAGACATTGCCTGCATATACTCAAATATAAAATTTATAATATTAAACACTTAGAAAAAAAGCCCATGGAGGTACTGCAATCATTATACGTTACTAGTGATGGGCATAACCGGACAATTTTCATAACCGAATTATTTGCATTCGAATGATATTAATAACCGAATGATTATTTGAATAATCATTCGAATAAATTTTGGCTCTCGATTCGTTTTGATTTCGCCGGTTGGCGGTTCACCGTCATCTGCATCGGTACCGTAACTTGCAGATAGCAGAGGAACTCAGTTAATCGTTAATTATAATACTTAATGGTATAAATTATTTTTATTTGATTTCTAAGGAGTTTAAACCATTGAGAATAGCTATTTCAATACTAATCATAAAGAAGTTATAAATATGCGAATACAAAGTATCTATTGAATCTATTTTTAGTTCTTAAAATTCTCTAGTAGCCTCCCTTCCCTTTTCGCTTGCACGTCATACCGGTATATTTTAGAATCCATAATTTATCTACGTTATTAAAAATTAAATATAAATCTGTTACGATATTGGAAAATCTTATTTCGCTTTCTGTTTATCCCTTATTAGGCATAATCAACAGCGTTTCGAAGCAAAAATTTAGGCCGTTATAAATTAATACCAACACAGCTTCGGCAAATCTCATACTCAGCAGAGCGTTATCTTTAATAGGAACGGCCCCATAAATTTAACCGGTCGACTGGGAGTCTCAAATGTTTTAATAACATCAACAAGCAGCCGCGAGTCTCACTTGGGTCAATCAGTACAATCTGCCTTGCTTATGGTTCTGAATGACGTATTATTTACAAAATTTGGATCACTCGCAGGTCGCTGAGATACGGCACGTAGTACGTATCAAAATGAGGTTAGTTTTCATTACAATACTTGGAACGAAAACCGAGTTACAGAGGTTATTTCAATAACCGGATAACCGGTTATTTTTCATTCGAATGAGCCCATCACTAATTACAACATTCAACATCTTTTTGTAATCAGCATTGCTGTAATATTATTGTTTTTTAAATGGACGAAATGTTATGAATTTTGTCGAGTATTTTGGTCTATTTAAAATTAAAACTGGAAACGATATGTCGGTAGTTTAATTATTTGTTAACCAGCATTAGTAAAATTGCTTTGGCTGTTTTTTAATTGATATAATTTTATAGTATTAGTAATTATTGGTTGTATTTGATATTATATACAGCGTGTTCCCGGATTGAGTTTACGCATGATGACTCAACATTTTTGAATTGTGTTTTCATAATTGGGGGAGTGCTCCTACTTGCCCTGAAACTTAATTTGCCCATAATTTTAATTCAGTTGAAGTCAAGTACTCCTTGAAAACTCAACAATAATTGTTTGGGTTTTATGTAAAGTACTGTAATTATTATAGTTATTGCAAAAGTTTATTTATTTATTTATCTCCCAATTATAAAAATAAAATTCCAAAATGTTTATTTCATCATATGTATGTTAAACTCAATCGGAGAACATGCTGTATATGTGGTCCTGCGTTGTAGTGTTAAGTGAGTTGCTTTTGGCATATTTGAACATTGTCGTGAAAACGATTGATTTAAAAACATATATGAAATAACATCAGTTAATTATTATTATTTTATAAATAAGAGAATTTATTTTGATTAATATAAATTTTAACAAGTTACGACAATATCAACAGTACGAACCGGCCAGCTTTTCGATTTAAGAAACCATTTATACTAATTCAGATTAACACTTTTTATTTATAAGCTATCTTTATCCTTCGTTGACGCCTACTTTTCTGTCGCTCATTACAAATCCCAACTTCATTTATGAAACGTCACTAAGCCGAAAGTTTCTCTGGCAATACACAAAATAGATCGCCCGAAACCCCGCCGCCAAAAGAACCAACTTCGCAAAGTTGCACAACAGTTAGGCGGTAAAGAATAATTGCAAAGCAAAATCCAGATTCATTTCAATAATTTGAATAAATATAAGGTGAATCTCTTACTTGTTCTAATGAGTTCCAGTTAGCGTCACCGCCTTGAGTCATGACGCTATTTAAACAATTTGTGACTCGAAATAACATTAAAATCTGTCTCGGGAAAAACGTAAATCAGGCTTTGCATCCAGTTGTTCCTTACTGCCATTTCCAGGCAGCGTCTTTTCAGAATATATTCAACGTAAGGCCCGAGCATCTAATTAGGATGCTGAGCTAAATCAGTAATTCTTAAAGTTCGGACGACGCGACGGCGACGGGATGCAAAACTGTCGCCTAATCCGAATTTTCCATGTTGTATTGCGCTTTTCCAATAATCGCATTGGATGGAAGCTGTTATTAGGGAAAAACTTCCGATCAATTATACTATTCGGTTTGGCAATAGTGAGGAATTCAAAGTAGTATCTATTTTTGCGAAACGAATTAGAGAACGCTTCCGCGTTTCGTGTCGTCTATAGCGGTCGGGGGCGGCGTGATGCAAAGTTACAGAGTATCATAGCCGACTATGTAATTGCCCCTGGATTTCAATTAACTGCGCTAACAAATCAAACCGCTTTAACTCGGACTGAAATGCTAGAGGTGAGGAACGCTCCCTTTATGTTCTTCAATCCCGTGAAATATTGTTCCAGAATTGCTGAATAGGAGGAAGGGTAATTGGATGGATAAAAATTATATGCGAATAAATTGTTTGATATCTTCAAACAATTTTAAGAATTATAAAGTGTGAAATTGTTTGCTCAGTTCGCTGTATCTATGGAGTGTTGATTAATTGATAATTTATCACACTTCTTTAAATGAGAACTTTCGGTATGTATCGCTGAGTCTCACGGAACGCCGAAGGCGTAATGTACTGAATATTAATGGACGACTGAAGTTTTTCCTAATTACAACTTTAAATTGAAATTACTTATAGTTTCTTCTGTGAATATTTCGTGCTTAGATTGTGGAAATTCGCGAGGTGGGCTCTGTGTAGGAAATAATCCTGCGGATTTCGCCCCAATGCGTCCACAAAGGACAAAAACGGTCCCTGAAATCGATACCAACAGACAGCTAATCTAATGAGAAATACATTTTTAATAGAACACAATAATCAAGCTCAAATGGATAGCACTGAGAAACTCGGTCAAATACTAAAATTAGAATTACGTTGAAAATGGTTTTACCTTAAACTGTGATAACCTATTTATTTATATATTTATGTTTTTGTTTACATTATTAAAAATATGAGATGAAGAATTCTTTTCGTAATACCCTTGTATGTATTTGTTATTGTAAAATCAATAAGGACAGTTAAGAGTAATTTTAAATTCTCAACTCCAATGCTTCACTTTTCTCAAATACCGATTATTCCCTCACGGAAGTTGACGATTTAAAAGTATCTGGTTTAACTCTTTATATTTTTTTATCGTTATGGCTACAGTGTGTCTCAGGGTTGATGTTGCAAGAGGTGAGATGGACTAAACATTTTAGAATTCTATTTTAAAATTCTGGGATTCGGCCCTGCTTGGTCTGAAGAGAATTTTAAGAATATTTTCAGTTTTTTACTTCCTTTTACGATAAAGGAAGTATTGGATTCACCCCAAAAATTCGAAATTGAGTTTTCAACAGATCTTCACGTTTTAGAGTCCCCTGATCCCAAAAAACATATTTTTTTTCATTGGTCTGTGTGTCTGTCTGTCTGTCTGTCTGTGTGTCTGTGAACAGAATATCTCAAAAACGAAAAGAGGTATGGCGTTGAAACTTCATATATAAGTTTTGTGTACTATGTAGATGAGACAGTAATCTTTTGAAGAAAATCGCATAACCGGAAGTAGGTGTTTACTCTTGTGATTTTTCAGTTTTTTTCGATTTTTTCAAAAACGGCTCTAACGATTTTTTTTCAAACTTTACATTTTTATTACATTTTTAATGCGCATTGACGTGAGATAGGTGATTTTCCAGTTAAAAACTTCTAAAGTGGGTTTCTTTTGTTTTTTTTTCTATTTTTTTTATTAACTCCTATTTTAAATGGAACACCCGGTATATTATTACATTTTTGAATTCTGCTTAAGATTTTAGAGAAAATTTGTCTCTTCAACTAACGCTCTATTTTGTACCGTTTTTGTAGAATTCGTAATTTTTGAAAATTTTTGACAAATGCTTAAAAATTAAAAATTAAATTTTTGACTAATTATAAGATCACTGTAAAAGGAAGTTGTGTGAGTGTATCACACCAGATTTTTTAAAAACAAGTCGGTTTTGACAGTGAAGCGGCAACTATTTTCTTTCCAGGTAAACTACCCTGTCCATGATACGGCAAAATTTTACCAAGAAAAATTCTCCAGAATAATAAATTATGGGCCATTAAAAAAATTCAGGAAGCTCTACCTACTCAGATTAAACCGTATTTTTTTAAAATTAAACAAAATAAATTATATTTATTAAAAATGATGCTTTAATTGAAGTAGGGAGATTTTCCTAAAATTTTGTATAGGGCCATAGTTTATCATTCTGAACAACTTTTCTCAGTAAAATTTGGCCGTATCAAGAACAGAAAGGGTAGTTTACCTGTAAAGAACATAAAGAACTAAAAATATGCTTAAAATTGTTTTCAGACTAAGAAGGACCGAATCCCACAATCTTAAAATAAAATTCAAAAATCTTTAGTCCATCTCACCTCTTGATACATCAATCGTGGGTCACACTGTATATGGATGGGTGTCTCCAAAAGGTTGGGACATAGCTTAACTGTAGACTGCTGGGATAAAAATAGGATGATTAAACCCAACTTACCTATATCCAAAATCGTCTGGTTAAGTCGGTATAAGGCGTTAAAGTTTTTTGAAAAAAATGACATAAAAAGGGTAGGTTCTGATCGATTTTTATAATTTTTGATATGGCATGTTCTGTGGCTATAAGGTCTTCATCAGTAAGTTGTAAGTGTATTGAACAAAAATCTCGCAATACAAATTTGGTGATAACTTTTTAGACTTAGGCTTTTCCAAAAACATATTTTCTTTAGTAATATGTTTTGTATCGTTGTAATTTTTGATAACTCTTAAGGTTTATCCACAAAAAATAAAATCGGATCTGATGATGCATTTTTGTTAGGAATAATCTAGTTACCTACCAATCTTTAAACGTCAAATCAGTATTATTGCTTAGTTACATGTCAAAATCACAGAAGTTTAGCATGGAGGTGTTTTAATATCTTTAGTTTTTTGTTTCTCGTAATTCTTGTTAAGTTTATCAACGGTAATGGCTGCAACGTATTCTTATGGTGAACAAACAGATATGTTGCTGGTTCTCGGATGTGAAGGAAATTGTCTGAGAAGTGTGAGAGTATACCAAGAAGGATTTCCCACACGTCAGGTGCCGAATCGTAAAACATTTGCAAAAATTGGGAAACGTCTTCGGGGAAATGGAAGATTTAAACCAGTAACTGTAAATTGTGGACGCCCTCGCGTAATTCGTTATCCACAAATGGAAGAGGAAGTTCTATATACCTTAGAAGAACATCGGGAAAAAGTACTTTTGGTTTGTCTCGTCAGTGAGAGTTATAAAAGATGGTCCACAGGGATATTAAAGAGCAACTTCTATGTCCGTATCACCTTCAAAGTGTACAAGAACTTTTACCGAATCACGTCTAACATTTTATAGAGTTATACCGTGCGTCCTCGAGGCCACGCACCATGGCGCTGAAGTGATACTAGTTTATTTTAAAGATCTACTCTTCCGGTGGCAATTGATAGTTAAACGGTTGCTAAGCATTGACCATTGAAGTTGAATTTGCAAGTAACAAATAAAGTGCCTTCAGAAATGATCAAACGTTTTTGAATGGTCATGGTTATACAACGTATAAATAATATGTTGGTGGCACTGTAAGTCTATGTCAAATTCGAAGTTAGCAGGTTAGGTTTTGCGTTAGTCTGTGTCAAAACTGACGCAAAACCTAACCAGCTAACGTCGAATTTGACACCATACGTCAAGTTGAATACGACTTAATCGTTTATTGCCATGGAAAAATAAATATAATAGGGTTTGTTATCAAGTTATTTTCGTAAAAACAAGAGCTGATCTTTGCGATAAATTAACGTTGCTCTAATTTCATGGTGGGAAACCCTGTGGAAACACGGTATAAGAAAGAAGGGCTGAAAATATTCACTTTCATAGTAAAATTCTGTTCACCGATGAAGCGTGCTTTACCAGAAAAGGTATAACAAATTCACACAACGAACATGTGTATTCAGATGAAAATCAACATGCCTTCAGACAACGTCACTTTCAACAGAAGTTTCAACTTAATATATGACCAGGAATAATTGGCGAACATCTCATAAGTCCCGTTGTTTTACCTGCTAGGTTAAATGGTAAAATGTACTTACATTTTTTCAGGATACATTACCGGGCTTATTACAGGATTTGCCATTACTTCTTAAAGGTAACATGTGGCTTTTACATGACGGAGCACCTCTAAATTTTATATTAAATGTGCTGAACCACCTACACGCACAGTTTTCCTATAAATGGATAGGACTGGCCTCAACTAAGCCGGCAGTGGAATTATGTTTCAGAGCCAACCACGTTTACGAAAAGGTAACAACCCTAAATGTATCAACTAGCTTAAGATGACGGGTGGGCCTTCAACTGAAACAAAAGAAGACTTACTCGCGATAGCAAAAACAATTGTACCGAGAAGGATACAGGGGCAAATTCGTATTATTTTTAAGGGTACCACCTGGTGTTTATCTGCCGGTGGTGTACTGGGAAAGTTATTACCAGAATATGCACTTCGCTTAACAAATTAAAATCGTATAGTAAATTTAAGAACTTCATTAAGCTAACATTCAGAAAAATATATGAGTGCACTAGGAGAAGTCCAGAACGGAAACACACAAGGGTAACAAAACAATCCCTAAAAATTCTACCTACTGGAGACGTCAGGTGGAACAATAGGCAAAAACCCTAGTAGATGTTCGTCTGTGATACAGTTCCAAAGGAGAAAGGGATATTGGTAAAATGGTGCATAGCGCTTAGGGCATTACTGCACTTCTAACGGGGATACGCCTCAAAACCTATTTCACAGCTGCATTACTTACAAATAAAAACACAAAATTGGCGTCGCATGCAGAAAATCTTTAGCTTAGTATATAGAACATATTAACAATCTTCGGTAATTCACAGATACAATAGAAAGAGGTTCAACTTAACTGAGTACAGCCAAGTAAACGAAAATTATGCGAGGATCAAAAGAAGTCGGTCACCCGAGCTGAGCGAAGATTTTTGTCCGAGAGCAAAAGATCGCTAACTGAGAAAAATGTTCATCGAACTCAGGTTCGAAAATGGAAGCAGTGTCCTGCGACCGGTTTGATGAAACTCAGTATAGTATAGTAATAGTCTACGAGATTTTTTTTCTTAAAAATCTGGACGGAATAATAACTATCTATTGACGAATACTTTATTACACCTGAGAATTTTAGATCTTTCATTCTCTCAAGGAAAATATGCCAACATAACAGATACGGTTATTTCGTCAGGGTCTTCAGTCGTATAACATTTTATGAAAGTCACTAACGTTTGGTTATATCTGATGTTAAATTTACCGGCCAATCAAGAAGAGTAAGTGATATTCTCGGCTTTTTCTATGCTTCTCAAATTTAGAGTCGGCAATAAGTTCTTAAGTCAACTAGCATCTATGAATGTAAACTCAAAATTGCAGGATAATTAAAACTAGTTTTTGCTTAAATGGTAACTACAATATTTTTAAAAATTAGCTATGCCGCCAGCTGTTATCCAGAACAATTATTGTAATAATATTTAACTTAATTTATATTGATGTTGGTAGTATTTATGTACAAGAACGTGAATGTACTATAGATTACACGGTGGTTAAGTTGCGAGCTTCGGCCGGTAATGTACCTCCTTGCCTACTCAAATTCACTTACACACGCAATGTAAATAACCATTACGAAATCGATTGTGACTCGTGACGTAATGCGTAATTCTGGCAGTAATCACATATAAATTAGTCGATGTAAAATAAAATTCTAAAAACATTTTCATGTTTCAAGCCAGACTTTGATGATTACTTGCATGTAAGTAAACGCCATAGAAGAACTGAACATTTTCTCCAACGGTCCTTTTTGATTTTGTTGTGGGCGGCTTAGATTCTCCCTGCGAATGCATACCTAGTCCTTTTTTAGTACTATTACTAGCTTAATGGAATTTTGGAAGTGGGGTTAACTTCACTCTGTAGGTTTACAACGCAAGGTTGACATTTTCGGAACGGTGAAACTTCCTCTTTGCTTCTAGGCGGCTCAAGTCGACGGTTCCATTTCGTAGGGCCCTATAGGAATGTGTAATTTCATGTCTTAATCGAAGGTCATCGAGTATTAAGAGGCATTTTGTTACGTCACTCTGGCCGTAAATAGGAGAGAAGCAAAGGCAGCCGACTTGAAAACAAAATATATGTGCGCCAAGTACCAAAAACCGAAGCATTTTGCTAATCATATAAAAGGTACACGTCAAAAGGCGCTACTAGCCAATTCCTGAAAAGAAAGAGGACGGCAAGCGCGCAAATAAAATGCACAGGCAGAAATAGTAATTCATGTATATAGGCACTCGGTAATGCATAGACAAAAATACACGGCACACTAAATTAAATATCACATTAAGTATATAATTAGTGGGAGAGAGCCACTTTAAAAGCCTTCAAAGTAGAAACAATTCATGAATATATAATATAAATATGTAATATAGAAGAAGTACAAGCTGACTGTATAATTAGTAATTTGTATTACCGGTAGATTACTCGGTACAGACGTATGCCCGGCATAATATTATTGAATGTTAAATTTTGAGGGTTGTGTTGAATTTAACCCTAAACCCAAATATGCAAAAATATTCAGATGTTATTAATAATTCACAGTATGTTCCTACAGACCACAAGGCCTTGGTTCAAAGTAGGGCATTATATAACTCGGAATATGCTTAATAATTATTAAAATCCCCATCGATTTCAATACGTCGGGTAAACCGAATTAATTAACGCAATGTCTTGCAAGTAGGGGATTAATTAAGTTGAATTGAATTGTGTTATTCGGTCATTAACATGAAGTGAATGTCCAAAACTAATTAGAAGGTTTATGCGGCATCGCTTCAGAAAAGCTAAAAGTAGAAGTAATACTAACTTGGATGGTATGTGAGACATCTCCCAAAATTTCAATGCAAGACTAACTTCCTAACATTGCAAAAAAATTATCGAAAGTAAACAAACAGCGACTCGAGTACTTCAAAATAGTTGCCCTACATAGGTAAGATTTACGTTATGCTATAATTATCTGAAAGTGAAGAGTATCTGATATTTGACGAATACAATTAAAATATGAAACACTTAACACATTAAATAGAATCCTATACGGAAGGTTAGGTCGAAGTCCATTTGGCGCAAGGGGAAAATAGAATGGATTAACACAGACCTTTGGTAGCTATTCACCAGATAGCGAGCAGGCGTACCAGGATCCCTCACGATAAGCGTCAAGGGAGTCAGGTGATTACACCATGTTTAATCAGTGGATCTGCGCTGCAATCTTCGACATGCAGGTATAGTTTCGACAATGAAGCCCCAAGTGCAATGTGACTTTGATCCTCTTGCAGAAATGGAATTTTCATGCACACAAATCCTAGACGAGCAGGTTGCGATAGCTCAAGGACAATTTGCTTTCGACCGTACTAAGGAGCTAAATTTGCCAGTACGATCGAGGAGCTAAAATGAATGAAGCCCAACAGAATCTAAGCAAATAGTACAAAAGGAAGTCTACCGTTGAGATGTTTTGGCTCCGTATGTCAAAGTGGCACCATTTGCTTGCTCTGGTAGAAATCCAGAAAATGTCTGATCTTGAGAAATACCCCTTTCACTAACTTTATCAATTTTTTCTGAAAGAGTCCATAACCCAATATCGATCAAAGAAGGATGCAAGTGAAAACCTCAAATTAGAGTAACATTAAGGGCCGGTTGCAGAAAGCAATGTTAAGTCTGGTGTTAGCTAACGTCGCGTCAAAGTGAACAAAATCGCATCAAATTTTGTTTACTAATGTATTAGTTCCCATAAACATTTGAGATTTGATTCGTTTTTGTTCACTTTGACGTCGCGTTAGCTAACACCAGACTTAACATTGATTTCTGCAACCGGCCTTAAGCTTCGTAAACGTAATTCACAGCGCATGCCTTCCTGTAGCAATACACAACGGCAAATGGCCGAAAAAGGTAATGAGCTAACCCAAAATTTGGAAAACCTTGAGAACTTCAGGATAGGCAACCAAAGCAGCTCGGTGCGTGGAGCGAGACATAAACTAACTTAAACTATTTAAAAATACTAAACCATTAAAATATTAAACTTGATGATAGTTTAGCTATATTGTAGGTAATATTTAGATTTATCAAAGATTGGACAATTAATTACGTAGATACTTAGAAATGACTTTTGACTCGTAATAATTTACATCGTTTTTGCAGCCAGCGTAGTGGTATTTACAATTAAACTTTTGTCCACTACAGGTACTCATTGCGATCGCTCTTAACTAGATGGTCTTTAATTGATTTTGATTTAGTGTTGCTAATAAAGTGATTCGTGTTATAGGGCCATTAGGAAACGTTATGGAATGTTAGAAAGGGTTAAAATTCATTATTTCCGTTTCGCTGCATTTGCTGGCCCGCACGCTGATTTTTCCTTGGGACATCTTCCTACTCGCTTGATTCCCATCCGTTAATGAATCCCGGTTTCGCGACACCTTACTGGCCCGGACCGTAGCTGTGTTAAGGCATTAGCTATTTTATGATGTTTATATTAAATTTAGAGTTGTGGGTACGATAGTACCAAGGAAAGCTTCCTTTGTAGCGCCTAAGGCAGCCACCGAAAGGTAATTTTATATCATTTTGTGAATGCTTGCTGTGTTTTATATTGATAAGTTTTTTGAAGGGGAATTGCCATACTTCTGCTATATATCTCAGCTTAGAGATTAGCTTCTTTTCCTCCCCTGGCAGACTGTAGTCAGATAGAATGGGTTTGTATAACACCTGCTCTTAAAGGTATTATGATTATAAACATTGATACTATTAGATGCCCTTTATCATGGTGGTGTCTTTATCTTGCAAAGCTGTTGTTGCGACGGCAACCATTTATTTTGCGCAATTGGCGTTGAAGGCAAACTTTCAATAATTTGCTTTCATATTTAATTTTTACCATTGTATTGCTTGATGCTTAACGTAGCTCTTGCTTATTTTATTATATGTAACGCATGGATCTTACATTCAGCGACCCAGTTTAACCTTCCTGTCTATTATTTTGCATTGTAGCATTTTATCTCTACGTTTTTCGTTTTGAATCGACTAGTCTGGTTTAATTTGTATACATCCATGGCGATATTTGTTTTGATGCTGTTATTTAACTGCATTCAATCAGAACAATTATTAAAGTGCCATTCTCATCCTGTACAACTGGTATGTTATTTTTTATTTGATTAACCCGATACAAGCTCGTTTTTTAGAGTATAAGTTAGTGCAAGCCAGAAGCCATATAAGGTAAGTGAGTTTTATTTCGACGGTTCGACTATTTTTTGTTGTTGGCGATGTTGACAATTTGTGCCCTTTTGTATTTTGCTTTATTTTATTGTATTTATTAACATTGGGAATCATTGCATGATCCTTGAACCCTTTTGCTGAAACCGTACACTTTTTCAGAAATGATATTTAAGTTACCACAAAAAGTTTTGCAATATATTAAGCAGTGCCCGAATTTTCACTTTCTATGAAGAGATGCAATCGATATACGTGCAGCTTCTCCAAGCCGAACTACGCTTTTGGGGCAATTTTGCAGTAATCACTGATAGAGCAGCTTGATTTAAAGCACAACAAATTGTTTAAGCGAGACGTAAGCCCGTTGAAAGTTAAACGCGCAAAGCCGGACCTGTGCCGAAAGGCGGCCCCAAGAAGTCGTATATAACATTTCCGAGACGGCCAGATGATTTCCAGCGGTGATGGACGACTCAAATCCAGCCGAACTTCAACCACCCTGATAAGTGGCGTCAATATTAAACATGATTTCTTGTTTCTTATATTCCGCGATATTGCAAGCCGTATATCATGCTTATTTAGACTCCCCGTGAATCTAATTTATCTTATGAGAGCGAGGATATATTACATTGTTAAAATTACTTCTTTAGTTCTGAATTACGGTATGCTGCGAAACAAAGGTTTATTATCAGTTACCCGCTGTAAATTGTTGTGAGCCTAACTGAACTGTAATTGGGTTAACATTCCCTTCAAGTATGTGACCTGCGAGTTAAAACTAATCTTAGATATTCTTGATATTTGAGAGCGAAAACTTTGATCAAATCATTTAGGACTTCTCTACAATATAAATATCGGTACGAGAACGTTTGCAATTCCAAACATTGCAGTAATTGGTATTAAAAGTTTGAATAGAAAATCGTAGAGCAACACTTTCACAGTCAGAAAATTCGACTTCACAACTACGTACAGTAACGTATAAAGTAGCATTCAATTGTCTTTATTGTAGGCTTGTAAGACATTCAGCTTTGATTGCTCAATGTACACTTTTTGTTAGTAGTGTGTAAATATTATCTATTGTCAAATATTCCCCTTCTGTTTCTATTTTATAGTGGTCGTCGTCGTCTTCCTTTCTGGTTTAGGCGTTTTCGTCTGCTCCGGCTTCTTACCTATTTCCACCTCATTCTGCGTCGTCCTAAATTTCTTTTTAGTACAACATCAGTAATTAAATGCCATAGAGAAATTAATGAATATAGTTGCATTTATAATTATCAATAGTAATATAACAAGGGCGAGACATACTTACCGATAATTTTGCACACGCCAAGGGTTGAGTGCTGGTTGCAATGAAAACTGTCCCGCGGGCTTGCCAAGGGCAGTTTTCTAAGGGCAACCAGCACGATGACTCTTGGCACGGGCAAAATTATATGTAAGTGTGTCGCCCGCGTTTATATTTTGAAGATTTTTACACAAAACCTGTATACGAATTGTGATTTAAAATTGATCTAATAATGCCAAAAAATTCAAATTGCTTGTTTCTTGCATATCCATTTCTACGACACCATCCACAGGGAGATAATCATCCCTAGGGCGCTTATCGGTTGATAAGTTTCCCTAGGGAGCTTATCAGGTAATCAGATTGGGATTGGTCGATTTTCAAAAAATGCATGGTTCTCATTGGATGTTATCAGTCATGTGTGTAATAATCAGGTTTGATAGATTTTAGTATTTTCATATTTATAACATTTTAATCATCATTCTTCAGTTCTTATTCGTTCATATGCAATTGTTTGTAGTTTTGGGAATACATACAAGTAATCTTTACTTTTAATTTAATTTCTTTGGAATTGGGGACACAGTATTCACCTACGATGACTTTAAGTGTAACTCCGTTTTTCCTCAAGCTTTCTCTCCAGATTTTGGACACGAGGTACGGATTTTTTTTCATATACAGTAATAAGACAGGATGACATGTAGCAATCTCATATTGCTCCATTTTTTCTCCTTATATAGTTACGATTTAGTAGAAATTATTCTCAACATATTTATCCATTGCAATGTTTTCAGGTGTTTGACTGCCTTTCTCCAACCTTTTTCTTTGGATGCTTGACACAAGGCAATGAATTGTTACATTCAGTGATCAGATGCCTTCATTGCCTATATCGTTTTGAAGAATGGCAAAACCAGTTGATACATTAACAGTAGTTGCTATAAATACAACAGGTTGTACAAACGTTACTACCATTTTACGACTATATTGGAAGCTGTTCCTCTTTTGTCACGAAATTTAATTTACTTCGGTACAACCTGCTGAAGTGTTGCTCCACAATTTTTTTCACAACTTTTCAATCAATCGTAGCCAAACTCTAAATTATATGAAAGTTCTTATAAAACTACATAACTTTTATAAAAACAGCAACAAATTTTACATTCCTTCCTTTAATTTGAGCGGAATACTAAAGCAAAGAATTGAGAATCCTTTAGACGGGACCAGTCGCTTTTCTATGATATATTTGTGGATTTGTATTTGCTGTACCAGTAAAAGACTAAGTTAAGCGGTAGTGTAACTACTCTGTCAAGGTGGCGTTGCAACATACCGCCGAACTGGCAAAAATGAAGTTATCAAAAAATGCTTTTAGAAATGTCTATTGTTTTTATCTTTAAATTTGAAATGCTACATTATCGGTACTTTCTGCCCCATCTGAGCTCTCTATTAACGTTATCAGTAAATTACAGATTCGATTTTTAACCAATATCCTCCGTCTAGGCTTTGCAATAAATAGTTCCCGTCGTCTTTCCCAATTTTCCTTATAATCTGAGCAAAGCCCTAGTCTAGGTTAAAGTAACTCAAGAGGACTGGAGGCGCAATACCCTAACGCCAGATTGTCTGCCTTTACATATAGGTCGCTTATGCAAGACAAGAGGATTACTTATTCTTTCAGTACAATAGTTATTGTCGGCCGGACACAGGCTACATTGTCGCACAAGGGTTAATCTTACTTGCGCCTCGAAGAGGAATTCAATTTCACTTTTCTATGCTCGGTCCATTGTTCGCTGAGTCAGCTGACCGCCGTTTATTGCGCTTTGCAATGACCCTGTCGCATTCCTCTTCAGGTGCCATCTCCGGGTCGAAGGTTGGCAATCATCATCCCTATGTTGATTTTTAAGGCTGCTGCTCTAAACAGTTCGCTAGAGGTACATCCAAACCACGCTCTGAGGTTTCACAGCCATGATGTTCTTCTTACGACACTCTTTTTTTTCTTGTATCTTTCCCTGTATTACTAATTGCTGCATGGCGTATTTTTCCCCTCTTGTGATATGCACCAGATATTCTAATTTTCGTTTCTTAATAGTGTCTGCTAGTTCTTTTTTATTTCTATTTATTTTAGAACCTCTATATTTGTTATACGATCCATCCAGGAAATCCTGAGAATTCTCCTGCCGCATTATGCCGAGGATACTCTCTCAACTCTAACTTGAATGTCTTTGTTGCCCAAGACCTTCACGCCTTCAGTTTCGTAGAAATTGCAGCTCGACGTTTTAGAAAAGTTTGTTTAGCGCGACGTACATTAACCAACATTGATATTATAGAGATTTCCTAACTACACACACACAATTGACTTAGAACATCCACTGGTTTTACTCGAATCTCTGCACTCCGAATTTCATTTTTATTAGTGTATTTCGTAGAGCAATACACAAAATTGACTTTGACACCCACTGGTTTATGGGCTCCGCCACAAGGGTACAGTACATAACTCCGTTTAACGCCTCCATTTTTAATTCTTCGGAGGTTATACCTTCCGTTCGTACATCTGGAGTTTTGATTACAATATTTCATTTTTATTAGTGTATTTCGTAGAGCAATACACACAATTGCCTTTGACATCCGGTTTATGGGCTACGCCACAAGGGTATAGGACATAACTCTGTCTAACGTCTCGATTTTTAGTTCTTCGAAGGTTATATCTTCCGTTCGTACTTCTGCAGCTTTGACGCCCATATAGGTTTCTAATGCACTGTAGGTATATGTTTAATATCAATGCCCAATTTTTATAGTACATCGATTAGCTAGTCGTGTAGGACTCGGTTGAGCGCTTTTGCGTAGTTTATAAAACATAAAAAGACATCTTTGTGTACGTATCTGTAGTTTTGTGGTAGCACTTGAATGCTAAATATGGCTTCTCGAACTCTCCTCCCCTCCTTAATCCCAAACTGTCTATGCTCCATAGCTGCTACGCACTTACAAAAATATTTTTTGGGCACCTGTCCTGAAAATCATTAATTACTTGCCATTTTTAGGCCGGAAAGTATTTCTTTACACAACAATTTTGGAAAATTGACGCTTTGTTGGTTTGCAATATTGGTTGATTGTGGTTACTAAGGAAATCAGCTAGATTTTTAGGAAGGTACAATTCTTGCTGGTTATTGTGATGTCCCAATATTTAGCTACAATTAAAAAGAAACGCAGCTACATGAAGAATGTTGTAATTAACTCATCTTGAAATTCCCTTTACAGGACTTCTAGGTTTTCAAGCCTCGCTTCATGCATCGGCTCGAAATTTTCCTACGCGTCCTGTAAAGATGGTCTTTCCGGTCTTGTTACGTAAACTACTACTAAAGCATGGCTCATCAGACCTATTAATCGGTCTTGAGCGCATTTTATGGCATTAATTATCTTCGAAATCTTTAGGGCATTGCCTGGTGTCACCATTATTATGTAAAGGTAAATTTTCTAAAAAGTTTAATTTACTTTTAAATTTTGCAATGTAAACCAGGATGATGAATGAAGAATTGGCTAGCAAGTTGTTATGTTTGAAATTTATGTTAGGATTAAGAAATTATTTTCTATTAATTTTAAATATTTTATTTTAGATGGTTGGCTGAGCACGTAGGGTGGGCCACTATTTTGCGGGATGTACGTTTATCTATTTTAGGGTTTTGTTGCTAGGCATATTAAATGTGGTTACTTTTGTCGTGAGATAAATATCGACCCGTCTTTTCTTTGGATTGGTTAGATCTTTATCCCTTCTCCCTTAGTTTTCTAGAGCTCTTTAGTTTCAGGATGGGATTTGCGTGTTTTCTTTGAGCTGATTAGAATTTTACTTCAGTCATTGTAATGTGTTTTTGGGGATTATGGCTTGTTTTGAATATTGGAGTTGAATGTCTTGATCTTGTAACTGTGGTTGAAGGTTGTAGTGAATCATTGAAGAGAAGTGGTCTTCTGTTAGGGATATACGCCAGTTTAGTTACCAGTTCCTTTTTTATACAGCTGCAAAAACTAGTTGTATGAGTTTGAGCTAACATATTTGCAGTCATTCTCTCTGGTGTCGTTCCTTTTACTTTAATTTGGGTAGTTAGCTTGTAGAGCTTGTGTCCTGGGAATGATCCAGAATTTCACTTTTGATATTTTTTTGTTGGATGCTCTAGGAGCGAACTTACCTCCAAAAATCTTCCATAATCGGATTCAGCATCAATGTGATCACATTGTGAATTGGTGTAATATGACTGGTCAAATCAGGATCTCGAGGTATTTAAGGAGCAACTAATCGTTTGGTTTACACCTTCGGGTGATTCTTCAAGTTACTTTCAACTACTTTCATGTGATTCTTCAAGTTACTTTATCATTACCTTCAAGTTATTTCATAAATTATGTTCATATTATTTTTCAATTATCTGACAAATCATCTTAAACCTGCAGAAGTACTGGTGGAATTGCTCTTATTCACTTTCGCCTGCTCGAATTCATCTAACATCCTGGGGGAAAAATCTCTGCCACCTCATTGTATCGAATCAGTTCTGCCCGTCTGCAGTTTTCTTGGTTGGATCGTAGACGAAACCGTTTTTCAGCTTTCTGTTAAGCGTGGCCAACATAATGGTGCAGGTCAGAAATATTTATACTGTTCCCCGTCGCAGTACGCCGTAACTAACGTCGAGTATGCTGTCGAACTTTTTAATGAAGATTACTTACCATTTGGCTTGGGTTCGCTATAATTTGTAATCAGCACACAATAACTTATTGATAATGAAATCGCGCATTAGTTTCTTTTAATTGGACTAATTTGGTAACAGTGATTGTTTGTGCACCGTTGAGCCTTTACGCTGTAAAACAGTAAAGGGATTTTCGTATTTTTTGTAACAGTAGTTATTTATAGTACAGGTGCCATACAAAATTTTATACAACTCAATAAATACCAATAAAGCATAAATTTTGCATTGAGAGTTGTGAAAAGTCAAAGTGAGAAATTAATTGAGAGTGAGCGAAAGTATTTCTAAGACACGGGGTTGAATTAAGTACTTAAGGTGCTATGGTTAACGTAGTTTATTATGCAAATAAGCTAAATAGTCCACCATGTAAAGGGCCACGTGGGTTATGATGTAAATCACGTAGTAATAGTTCAGTTTACTTGTTTACAACAAACTAGTAAAACACCACATTACTATTGAGTATTGCATAAACTACCTTATCGGAGTGTTTACGGTGATTGTTGGAAAGCTTTACTAGCTCAGTTGATGCGCTATTTTTTTTTAATTTGTTGATTACGATTATGTGTTGCGATGTTTCAGTGCAAACAAGCTTGAGGGTTATTAAGTGCCATTTAATATTTAACAACATGAGATTACTCTCACATTAATTTAGGGATTTATGCTTCGCTTAATCGCTTCCAAACGCTTCTATAATTAAAATCTTTTTAATCCTTACGGTAAACCTCAGTATGCTATTAGAGTATTGAATTCTTTATAATTATTTTCTTTGAACCGCTATCTTTTATTTTTATTTCTGGGACTGCATCTAGATAGCAAACTGACGTGGAAGAGCCACATTAGAAAGGAGAGAAAAGAGCTGGACTTGAAGACTAAAAAATGAGCTGGTTAATTGGAAGAAAATTCCCTCTCCTTGGAAAACAAGATCCTATCATACAAAATAGTAATCAAACCTATTTGGACATATGTGCTGTTCCAGTATGACCAATTTAAAAATTATTCGTTCCAGTCTAAAATCCTCAGACAAGTGTCCATTGCACCATTGTACGTAAATAATCAAACAATACATAGTGTTCTGAACATTCCATTAGTGAAAGAAGAGCTTCACCAACGGACAGTAAAATCATGACCGCCTAGAAGCACACACCAATCCATGTATAAAAATCTTGCTACAAGCACAAGCTTTCAAATGGCTAAAGAAGAAATGGCCACGAGACCTGCTGGTCAATTGAAGTCCTAGGGTAATGCCAGGGGGCCGTGGCCTTTACGTAACTCATGTATTACATTGCTTATATATACAGGGTGCCCAACTTAAATGTACGCAGATTTAAGCAGGTGAGTATGCAACACACATTACATTTCAATGGCGAATGGTGTATGTGTTGCATACTCGCCTGCTTAAAGCTGCGTATATTTAAGTTGGGCACCCTGTATACATAGTTATGATTGATGATACAAATTACCAAATAAAAAAATCATGTAGTTTGTACCTCACCTGTCCACCTCTAGGTTTTCTGGTTTGGACTGTCTGGAACCAGTGGCGCCTCCGGATACATCATCTGTTTAAGTGAGCTGGCACATTTACTACACACTTAGGCAATCCCAAACTACAGTATGTGTGCTTTAAGCATTGTTTATGGTTATTATTCTTTAACAATCACATTCTCAATCCTAAGTGTCACAATCTTATCGCTTTGTATTCATCATTATTAATTCACATGTAAATATTTATACCATTAAGCAGTGGGCGAGGGTTATTAATACTTTTGGACCTTTTTCAGCAAAGCTTTCACATTTAATTAATATTTAAGAACGGAATAGTATATATTCTATATTTCAATGTGCTGCAGATCTCTTGATTAAACTGTTTTCAATTATTATTGATAAACATTCAAACACTGTATTTTAAATATGCTATAAACATTATATTACTAGTATCTTCTGTCATTACCAAAAAGAATTTAGTAAAGCGATATCTCAAGTAAATATGTTCTTTCTTGGTATTTCTTTATTTATTTATTCAAATATTCAACATTATTCTCTTATCGACTTCTAAGAGAAAACTGGGGGTCCCATTTTATATCATTATATAAACGAAGCGAAATAAATATTTGTAATTAATTACAGAAGTCAAAAAAATTTAACGTTTCAAAATCTTATAATTTTAGTATGCTATCAGAAGTTACTTTCACTTATAATACCATGAGTAGTCAAAGTTATGTCGACTATTTTTGCGGTGGTGTCACGAATGTCCATTGCGCTTTGGTACGATGCGCAATGGACATGAGTAGCGATACCACCGTAAAAATAATCTACTCAACTTTGACTAAGAAGGGTATTCGAGGGACTATTGGATGAACCAAACTACTTTTTCAAATTAGTTTTCAGTAAATCTAGCAACAAACTACGCAATTTCTATAGTAACAGAACACTAATATTGACTTTTTCTAATAAAAATCACATTTGTTTAAAATAGTCACTTGAATACCTTCTAGGAAGATATATCCATTGATATTTTTTTGATTGGTCAAGAAACGTCAGAATTCTGGATTTTCATTGGTCACTTTTTGACAGGTGGATTGAATAGTCAAGGATAATACCACAAGCAGTGGATATATTTTTAACAAATATTTTGTCGTTTCCATGTAAATTATTGCGTTTAAATTTCACGATACAAAATCGTCTTCGGCTCGTGACATTTTTGATGTGATTTTGTTGAGTGAAATTTGCAATAATTTCTTGGAAATGGCAAAATAATTTAAAAAAACATATCCACTTCGAGTGGTATTTGGGACGACTATTTAACAATATTAATACATAACGATTAACTTTATTGAAAAATAATCTAACAATTAATATAATTATCCATTCGCAATTAAATTCAGCGGAATACTTCCAAAACACAGCATTTTAAAATTTTTAAAACAAGCCACACAGTTTGTTGGGGTTTAGTGTTACGTAACCTAGCTATATCACTAAGGACAGAACATCGTTGCTAAGCGATACTTCGCAACAAGGCTATTTATTTTGTGAGTACGTATATTGTTTTGTGAATATTTTGCATGTTGCCCAATATTCAGTGATATACTGCTGTTATTGGTTGAAAAAAGCAAATGTCTGCATTGTGATTGGCTTATATGTTATAGTGTTGAATAGTCACTAAAATTTATTGCTGACTACAAAACAGCTGATTTGTGGTGCTAACTTGCAAAAAGCTTTTCGAAATTATAATTATATTAGCTACATTATGGACTACAATTTGCTAATTAACAAGGGCAGAAGTTGATATATGAAACAATAACAGCAACTCAATTAACGTTATGTTAATTAATGAAGAATGAGGATCTTCAACTATTGATGAAAGATTGACGATTTACATATTTTGCATATATTTAATAGTTATCATTTTAAAAAAATGGGTTAGCAGTTACATTGATTCCAATTAAAACGCCATTCCGTGAAACTTTGAGTTACCAATGACGTTAACAAACCATATGAAATCAAATATTTCAGGTGAATACACCAAGTTCATTCCATATTCAAAATCTAAATTGGATTGATTTTGTAATATAGTCTAAAAATTGGAATTAAATATTAATTATCGAAGAGATTTACTGTAATGATTGGAATTTGCTTGGAACTGCAGATATGCAGCTATCGAAATAAATTGAAAGTAGTTTGAAACTTCATATACGTTTATTCGAATAAATTTCCTCGTCAAGCTGCTTGTGAGCGACACAACTCGAAGGAACGTTTAAAATTAGCATTTCCTTTAGAAGTTTACCCTTTTTGTACCGAAAAGCAAGTTCAGTGCTTTTCCGGTAGAGTGCTTTACGACATTCAAATAACCAATATAAAATCGCTGGGCGTACGTGTAAAGTGACGTCATAACGATGCTACGTCTTAGGTTTATTGGCACTTCTCAAAACATGTCAGCGACCTGGGTATAAAATCTGAAGACTATCCTTACGCAAAAATTATTACTTTTATGTTCTTGACGGGTGACGTGCCTCAACTTACTATCTCCTCATTCTACGCCATGACGACTCTTCGGCTCGTTTGGAGAACTCCTGATGCAATATCGTATATTCCATTGATTTATACTTAGTTGCTTTGCAAATAAACACAAGCTGGTTGTTTCCATTTCGCACGAATATTGGAACAGAAATTTAACTTTATCTTGTTTTGTATACGATATGGCCTACTTCAGGTTCTTTTACACGCAATATTTCGCTGTTCTCCTGACGAACAGCGTGTTTTATGGCTTCGGTTTCTGCCTATGGTATTTTTCGAATGCTAGCATGTTATCGGTGCCATGCTACATGCATTTTTATTTCATTTTAGGTTTAAAATATGGTATGGTATAATTGTATTAATATTTGATTATAATTATGTAAGTATGGCACTAGTAACTGCATTTTTATGTTGATATAACAGCAACCTTGTAGACAGCTCACTAATTATGTAAACATTATATAAAAGAGACAAGCTTTCCAGTACACATTGTTTAAGTATGCAAACAAAAAGTTGTTGTACCATATCTTCATTCAAAGTGCTTGTGGAATGACAGACAGAAAGTTCTCTTTGTAAGAAACCATTATGACGATTAAATTAGGCTTGTATGAATATATAAGAATATAGGCCTACAAATAAAGGACGTTGGACTACCATTGATAGTATGACTGATATTGACTATATGTTGCAGTTTAATTTGTAATAATGGAATCATGAGGACAATTCATGAACAGGTATTATAAACTATTTTATTTGAATACTTTGTATGGTGAAATTTAACTTTGCACGACGAACTACTACAGTGTTTCACTTTTCACCTTCACTCTCTTGTATTTTCCTCATTTAGTTTCTGATCGATTTAAAATTATGTTCAATTATACTACCTGTGATTACTTTCACAATTTTTTAAGAATTTTACTGTGATCGAAGTTAAATATGAAAAGTAGAAAAATTGTAGTAGGTCTAGTTTTATCGAGAAACGTAACAAATGACTGCTAGAATAAAAAAAATCTATTGATTTTGTCGCCAATTAGATGCACTATTTCTACTTTTTAACCAGTGGGAGGGATATTCCAAACATATTTTCACTTTATATTAAATTTACAAAACGGTTAATTTCCAGGGGCGAGTAGGTGAAGCGTGAAACACACTGAATACTGCAAGTTTTCATACTACTGGCTTCTCCCGCACCTTCTGTGTTATTCTGTCTTATTCTTCCACTGATTTTCGTACGATTTCTTGTTTTTGTTGCTACTTGTTTGTACACCTTTCATTTAGGTATTTCCACGTATTCTCATCTTACGTCATTCTGGACGAACCCAACCTCATAGTATTTTGGGACATTTATCATTATCCATTCCTCTGAGATGACGTCTTCTGACATACCATGTCAGCGGTTTTCTTTCTATAATACACCAGCTACTACATTGGTGTCAATTTGTATTTATTTTTTATTTATTCATTGGTTAAGTACAAAGTCGAATAGTATAGTTGGTAGAGCGTTAGGCTTGCATTAAGCAAGTCATCGGTTTGGATTCCACGCTGTGCGGAATTTCTCCGCAGCCTTGGCGATCGGTATCGAATTCGGTGAAATCATTGATAGCTGGGAACCAAATTAACTGTGCTCTACTTAGAACCACAGACCTAAGAGGATAGAGTAACAAGGTCAACACATTATCAATACACACACCTAACACAATGGGAGCTACGCAAGCACAAAAGGCGCACTCCAACTTTGTAACTCAAAATCGGGCCGGGTTGAGCACTGGTCCGCCAGACGTAAGTGAACAAGGGACCAACCTCTAAAAAAGAGGTTACTGATAATACATACATACATCAGTTACCTGTTGGAAACAAGGCAATCCTGCTCAAATATTTTATTAGTAGTAATTTTTAATTGATTGCTCTAGGAATCGTTTCTTCCAAAACTGCAAGTAGTATATTTGCTGGAACCCTAACCATAGGTTTTCTTTAGAACTACTTTTTTCGTACAACTCTTTTTTCTACGAGTCATTGTTAGCACAAGCGTCGATACTGTATCTTCCAAATCTAAACCGCTTTATTCTTCTAAATACGTTGTCTTATTCTAATCTGGTGGGTACGATACAGTCGGCCAACAAAACTAACCACTATAATGTCCCTGTAGTTCGAGCACTCCGCTTTGTTTCCTTTATTATGATTAAAATGAATATATCCCAATTTACTTACTTTCGGAGTCGAATAATTATGTAAAACATTAAATTGTCTGCTAATAGTTCTAATATTATAAAAGGGAGCCCTGCCGAGATGCTTCCAAAATCGTCTTACTAATTCCTACTGTTACGATTCACGGTATCTCTTTATCTTATGTCTCCTTCTCCCTATTACTATTCTGTTATCACTAGTATATTTTTTTAAATAATTTTTTAATAGTATGACCTCTCATTTTCACTTTCAAGGTCCCTAGATGACGAAAAACATGTTTTCTCAATTTCGTCTGTCTGACTGTCTGTCCGTCTGTCTGTCTGTCTGTCTGTTGGCGGTATAACTCAAACACTATTTGTTGGGGGAAGATGATATTTTGCGTGTGGATAAGCTGTTTAGTTGACCCAAAACCGAATATTCTTCCGGTCAAGTATATTCATCCTAAAAAAAATCTGTATATTTTTGCTTTAACTCAAGAGCTATAAGTTAAATAAAAGTAACATTTTGCGCACAGTTCAGGGTATATACCCTTGACAAAAATAGAAATAATTTGGACTACATAGGCAGGGAAAACACCTTAAAAATTAAATTCCTTTTTTTCCTTTCTTATTTTCAGAACGTCTGCTTGCGAGTGGAGTTCCGTGTAACGCCCTTTATACATGTTTATCTGGATATTTTAATCTTGCTTTGTGAGTATTTTTATTATTTTCCAAACATCCGCTTTTCGTTTATTCGGAAGCTGTCCTTGTAATATATAAAATTTAAATTAAAACTTATTTTGAAGTATCAGATACAAATAATTTATTTTGGAAACAGGAAAAAGTGATTAAAACTTAATGCTTACGGCTGAATCACTTCTAACTATTCAAAGACTATTTCTGATAAGCCAGTTGAATTTGTGTTGAAAGTAAATATACGACGTTTTAAATCAGGAATACGATATGATATAAGAACTAATTTAATAATAGACTTTATCATTTAAAACTAGGTAATGTACACGACAAACAATCACATAAATGTCAAGAAAGGTACTGCTTTGATAAATAGCGGATGCTACTTTAAAGTAAGCTGTTAGTAATTTAAATATATGGTTTAGAAACTACTGAGCAAAAAAATCAAATAAGAATTACCATTCTATCTTCCTACGCTGTCGCATATTGAGTAAATCCGGAGTTTGTTTAAATTTAATAATATTTCTAAACCGCTGAAATAAACTTTTGTAAAGAACATTTCCAAAAATTTATTAAAACTAAAGCCATGGAAACTTTATTGAAAAAGTGTTGGCTCAAACTCTATAAAAAATAAAATAGAAATCTTTGCAGAGAAAAAGACGCTCGTTCTACATGTTAGAACGAATCTTTTTCTACTACAGTTTAAAATCAAAGGCACTTTAACATTCTGTAATTTTGTACTTGTAATGCGTAATTTTTAACGTTTTTCTATTCCTATGTGTCGAAAGGTGGGATCAAAAATATTTCTCATTTCGTTACTATGTAAATATTAGTTGAGTTTGAAACAAGGCGGAGTTTTTTATTATTGTGTTTTTATGGCTAGTAGAAAACTTGGAAGCGTTAGCAATTTAGCCAATATTGCCGATAAAATCGACAAACATATAAAAGAGTTCATTAGAAATTGTAGCATTACAAAGTTTAGCTACTAAAAGATAATACCTTTGAATAATCACAAAAACCTGATAGTTAAGCAACTTAAAGCACTTAAGAGGAATAGAGGTTGCAGATTCATCATATAGTCCTTTTTGAATTAAATTAGGTGGCTAGTTAGAATATTTTGATATTAATAATAAAAGAGAAACCACTTCCTGTTTTGAATAAAAAACGAGTGAGGCTTCATAGCGTCAGCAGAGAAAGTAAAATTAAGAGCTGAATCTCACCATATACGGATAAACTTTGCAATTGCAAATAGGATTGATTCATTGGGCAGTTTCTCACTAGAAAAGCGGTTATTAGTTAACTGGCATGTAAATAAATAGGGTAATTCATACGGTTTACGGAAAGTTCGTTCCCCACATTTCGTTCCCCGCATCTCGTACCCCACGTTTCGTTCCCGGGATATTTCGTCTCCCCACATCTCGTACCCGGAAACTTCGTTCTCGAGCGAGCTCAATTTGTCTTAGCTTACAGGGCGTTCAAAAACGAGTGCAGCGATCGGAATACAGTTAGAAAATGAAAAATTATTTAATTAATTAATTTATGATAATAACAAAATAAATTGTATTTATTAAAAATGATGGTTTAATCTAAGTATGTATATCTTCCTTATATTTTTTATAGGGCTATAATTTCTCATTCTGAACAACTTTTCTTAGTAATATTTTGCCGTATAATGAACAAAAAGGGTAGTTTACTTGAAAAGAAAATAGTGTTTGTTTAACTGTAGGGCCGACTTGTTTTTGAAAAAATGAAAATTTTCTTAAAATTCCCTACAAACCAAGCAGGAATTATAATTCCTATAACATGTTTATGTAAAACCAAAGAGCATATGCTCTTTGGTAAAACTAAAAATAAAATTTAGTTCCCTCTTGTAAACTCAATCCGGGGGACATACTGTATATAGTTCTTATCAGTTTATTATAATAAATAAATTAATTAAAATATCTTTCATTTTTCCAACTGCATTCCGATCGCTGTACTCGTTTTTCAACACCGTGTAATCTAGGCAGTAGTTTCCGGGTACGAGATGTGGGGAGACGAAATATCCCCGGAACGAAATATGGGGTACGAAATGTGGGGAACGAAATGTGGGGAACGAACTTTCCGCAAAAATGCATACATATCTTAATAGAGAGTGTCTTTGGTTTAACTTTTTTTGGCCTCTCCTAGCTATTTAAAAGCCACAAGACATTATGATACGGTGGAATAGAACCACCCAGGGTAGTAGCGAAACCTTTCTGAAGGGTATAACCGAAAAAGGAGGACGATGTTAGACCTGCGCTAATTCTTATTAGAAATACCTCATCAAAAAACCACTTCATTGGTTTGGCGATGGGGGTCGTTCCAGTTACATAAAGTTCAACTAGATGGGCAAGGCAACAATTGCTGGCATCATGGATTCGTTTTTTTTTTGTATAATTAGGTAATGATTAATTAGTCCTAAAACTTTAGGAAGATATATATAAACTGTTCAATTAATTCATAGCATAAAATATGTCAAGTTACTATCAAATAATGGGCATATGCCATATTATCAACAGTCAATGACTTCATAATAATATAATAAGAAATTTAATTACCTTCTTGGTGAACAGGATAGAAAACCAGGTTATAATTTTGTAAACGTCAACTCAAAAGGGGTTTAATGTTATAATGTAGACATCTATCAAATAATGCGCATTTCTTATACTTTAGAAATGTGAATTGAGTTAAACGTGAAATCAGTTAACAGCATTAATTAAAGATATAAATAGGTTAAGAGGGTATAAAGAGCTCTTTAGATTTATCTTACCTGAAAGTGTTGAATTTCCGTAAAAAGCTTTCCATAAAACTAAAGGTGGATTAATCAATATAAATCAAGTAAAAGAACTTTAATTCAATATTTTAGTGTAAAGTGAACTATAGAAACCGCCATACTAAATAACCCTTTATTATATTGAACTCCCAATTGACATTTATATGAACCATGAATTATACGATTGAATGTACATAGATATCATAGAAAAAAATTACAATTTAAATAAAATTGTTGGTGCCCAATATTTCTATACTTCTTGTATGTACCTTTTTGACAAAGTGAAGTAAACAAAAAAATCCCACACTAATTATATCCATATCGCATCCGAGGATTGAGCTAGTCGGAGTTATGTGAGCCTTCTAAGGTAGGTTACGATAGTTGGTACAGAATTTAAAAACATAAGTATAGCTGCAGCCAGGTTATCCATGACCTTGCTCTTCTTTTCACTATTCGAATACCTGTTTTGTTGGAATTTTTAATTCAACCGCGTTACATGAGATCACATAAGAGCCTTTCAGCTACTACTACACTTGTTATAATCAGATATCGATTTGGATGTCCTAACTCCTTATTTGTTCTTCTTTCCCATCGCTCCCCATTCTTGTTTCCACTTTAAATTCTCCACAATAGCCTTCTTTCCCATATTTCTATAATTTCCATGGGTAAATTTCGTACGTTACTGCAAGTCTTAAAATTGTTTTCTACATATTTGTCTTCATTTTTCTAAAAATATGTAAAAAAGTATTATTGCCTTTGCTGCTAAACACCTTTACACTTTTGCCACTCCTTCTGACCTCCATTATTCGTTAATGTTATTCCCAGATTAATATTATCCACTTTTACATAGTTGTGTGCTATACTTTTCCCCAGTTTTATATTTTATATTATTATCTATTATTTCGGTTGTTATTTTTATGTATTTTATTTTCTGCTCGTTGATTGACAATTTTTTTCTGTGCTAGTTTATCTATACTTCTAAGTACGTTTTTCAAGTTTTTTTAATCTTGCTATAACTGCGATGCCATGGCCCATTGCTTCATTTGATGGTCGGGATGCGTAAAATAGATTTTCGCGAACGTTGGTGCTAGCGTTTGGCATTTTGTTCGTTCTTTCTGATACAAACTATAAATGCGCATAGAATTTAGCTCTTAGATCGTAGCATTGCAAATCCAACTTTAACGTTTGTTTATTAGCATATGATAATGTTAAGTAGTAAATGCGAGTAGAATATAGTTCTTAGCCCGTGGTCATTCAAAATAAATATGAATCTTTATTATTTGCGGTTTATATTCTTTACATATTGCCGTTTTGTATTTCTTTTGGTATATGTATCTAAACCAAAATGTATATTATGTTTATGTAAACAGTCTTGGCTTTTATTTACAGCAAAATTAGAGATTCATTTTCGGAATTGAAGTTGTGAAAGAGACGAGCTTGGAGCGTATTGACAAGTCTATAGCCACAACTAAGGTAACAAACGAGTTTTGTGCATTGACATATGAGCTAGCTAGTAACTTAAGGGAAACCAAAATTAAAATAATGAAGCGGCGGAACGAACGCCGCGTTACACACTCTACTCGTACTTTCCCTAATTGCCTCTTCTAGTATTATGTTGAATAAAACAGCACTGGCAATGAGTTTTCTTATCTTATTCACCAACACTACATTCTTTTTTAGATTATGTCATTTCTCCGAAGCTAATTATTTCTTTTTGTAATTTCAAATCACCCATCGCTTTATACACCATCTCCCGTATCACTGAGAGAGAGGCTTTCCCAAAACCGATGAAGAGAAAAGTAATGTCAGATCTTGTTCCAAATTATTGTTATGTATCGGCTTCATTGTCGCGCTATTTAATAAAAAAAGTTGGCGCTTTTTTCACCATGGAGTAAAAGTACAGAGATTTTAATTTGTTAACAAAATTAATATTTACTTAAAGTCTAAATTAGTTTGATGATGGGTATTTGAACTGTATCATTAGCAGTGACTAAGGTTAAACGGAGTAAATTGCCAATTTAAATATAATTACTTTCTATATCCAGCACCATTTTGAAGTATATTTGTTGTTACAAATAAATGAACTTAAAAATACTTGAATGCAACGATCCAATTTATTTAAAACCTATGTAATGGAGTTTTCAACGAACGTCCCTAGTAAGAAATAATGTGAATTACATCAATTTGCAAATAAAAAACCATTGTAACCGGTGGGCTTTAACTCGAACTCCCAGGCGGATCCGATTACTGGTTCGACATCTCACGCGCTAGCCCGAATTGTGTCCGCTTACGGCTGCATTATAAACGATGCGATGATTACTGAAAATTTCTATTTCTTTTACGACGTTCACCCTGAATCATGTGCATCACCTGACCTACACGAAAAATACTATTTTTATCTACTCCCGATAAAAAATAGACAGCATTTTATTTTTTACATACGCTTAACCGAAATCATATTCGGTTTAGAGTCAGGTAGACATATAATCCTCCAACAAATAGGTTTTGAGACAGACGGAATGAAGAAAACGTGATTTTCGTCATTTAGAGACCCGGAAACTTGAAATTCTGAATATCTCGGAAGTTGATTCTGTTGATTCTCTTCTAGTGCATTGTATCTCTCAAATTAAATTCGTTCTTTTTCCATACGAAAATGTTGCTACTTTTAGAGCTATTTGAGCTGTAATACAAATATATTGCCCTGAAAATTTACCCCGCTAACTTTCAATAGTATGTAATTGTTAGAAGTAGAACGGAAATTGCTTGTATATACTAGTAAACTAACCACAGCGAACCTTCTCCATAACTCCAGTTATCAATATATTGTTTGGTTAGTTGTCTAACTATTGAAACTGTAGTTCTACCTGGCTGGAAGCTCTTAAAGTTCTCCGACATCTTTCCTTCTTAACATATATAATTTTGAAAATAAAAACAACTTTGCGAAGCTTAGAATTGCCCCTGAAGGTACTCGCAACTGCTTGCCAGTAGTATTTGCAAAGGTATTTACGTTACTTCATAAGTGAGTTAGTTATCTTAGAAATAACTTTTCCTAAGAAAATATGTAAAAGATGGCGTACAAAGGCTTTCTGTTACAAATGAAATTTGAGCATTAAAGACAGTCTCTTGAAGGATTTATTTTACAGTAACTGAACGCTTAGCTTTGTCTTTGAAGACAACGTTGTCGAGGCTTAGACAGCGGCTCTTGCAGGTTCAGTTCTGTAATCTACGTAACGCCATGTTATGTAGCGATCTTTGAAGTGGGTGCTGGGATGAGAGCTGGACAGCTGCGGTCTTTGTGTGTATGCGACCGCAGTCTTACAAACAGAATTATTGCAAGTGACTTACAGGGAGTTTAGCATTGTCAAGTTTCATTACTCTCTGAATTGTAAATTACATTGGGTTTCGTATTGTCTTTGATGATATTAATGAAGGAATTTGTGTTACCACTTTAGGTTCTTCTTGCTGTCTAGTTGCAGGTAAATGCAGGCCTTTGCTGGTTACGGGATGTTGGGTCTCCTTTTTGTCCTTTTGTTTATTTTGCGGCTTTGCAGTTTCATATCTAGGCGACATTTAAACGTATGGCGAATATATACACACAGGTTTTGAACAAAAAAATTAAATACAGTATAGATGTAACATTGCTTGTAAAGCGTGTATAGTAAGAGGTATCAATCTAAAACTAAGCTAAGACGTATAAAACCGTACACAATTACTATTAATATTAATGAAATATTGCTATGTTATCATTTTAAATTCACAACAAATCAATGAAGTATTCGATTACTAAACATCATATTCTACATTTGTCGACTTAGTTTGCAATGGAAACCCAAAAAACTGTGTCATTCTGAAAGTGCATTCTATAAATCAAGGTACTGCAGGTGCTATTGCTTCGGTTCGCTAATGTAAGAGAAATTCATTAATATAAATTTTAAAAAAAGAATGCATCGGCCGGGAACCGAACCCGGGTCGCCCGCGTGGCAGGCGAGCATTCTGCCCCTGGATCAACCTGGCTTGTTTGAATAATGCGCCGCTATAATGATATATGAACATAGGCAATCACCCGAGCTAACAGCACAAGGCCACAGCAGCTGTCGCACCGCAGCCTACGGCGAAAGAAGCTCCGCTCCGCTGCTTAGAGGATTTAATTAAATTAAAACTTTTTCGTACTTTTTTTGTAAATAAAAACCTGCCTATTATCTAAATATAAAAATTAGCAAAGAAAGAGAGCAACGATTTTATGTTAAAGGATATGGCTTAAACAGTTGAAACTATTATTTCAGTTAAAAATTATCCCTAATTTCTGTCTAATACAGTGTCTAGTTGTAAATAAATAAATAATTAAGATCCAATTATTTAAATTTACTTTAACAAATTTCCAACAGAGGTAAGGAGACACACCAACTTATATTATATACATCACAATAATAAATGCCGTCTTACTTAAATCAGCACACAGGCCAGGTTGGTCCATGCTTCGTTACATATTTTCTTCCGCTCTGTTTTTGTTACGATCTTCTAGTTGCCGAAGCTCATTTCGTCCGCATCCATTTCAACTGCTTTCATCCATTGCATTCGAGATTTCCCTTTCTTTCTTCTTCCGATGATACCTCTTATTAATGCTTCTTTCGTTGGTTTCTCCTCTGGAATTTCTGCTATACGTCCCAGCCATCGTATTCTTTGTGCGTTTACATTATTTATCAGTGGTTTCCAGTATAGTTACTTGCATTAAGTTCATATTTTTCCCTCTTACTCATAGGTCGGCTTCTTTTCTTCCACCATAATTCACATACCTAGTATTGCTACCTTTTTTCATATACTTCCACAGCTCGCTACCATAAATTACCGTAGGTCTTATGATTGTTTTCTGTATTGTGACCTTTATTTCTTGAAGCATTTTTGATATAATCGCCTTTCTTAGCTCACCTAGATATTTTATGCCCTTAGCTATCCTCTATTCTATTTAAGATTCTTTCCCATTCTTGCTAGTTATTGTAACATCTAAATAATTAAATTTGTTTACTTTTTTAATTTGCGTCTTATCTTCCGTTTCATTTAGTTCCATATCTTTGATTTTCTCTTCACTGACTTTAAGGTCCACCGTTTTTGCTTTCTTTTCGGCTTTTAATTACGTCGGTTAACATTCTCTTAGTTTTCTCCAGGATGATTATATCGTCCGCATATGCCATAATCTGAATTAGTTGATTATTAGTATCTTTTTAGATATATGTTAAATTTGACTTTTTTAAAATAATTTTAAATAATTAGGAGATTATGAGTCAAAGTATTAAGTAAAATTTGCATGATTTATTTTTAAGGAAAAATCATGCAAATTTTACTTAATACTTTGACTCATAATCTCCTAATTATTTAAAATTAGTATCTTTTGTTTTTAGTTTACTTTCTTTAATTGCTTTTCCCAAAAATATATACAACAGGGTTGTTAATAATGACTCTTCTTGTCTTTACCCTCTGGTAACTCTAATTTTTGCTGACATCTGGCATTTTATCAATGCTTTGTAATTTGTCTCCACCAACGTCAGTTTAACTACCCCTATGATCTTTTCGAGACCCCCATTCGTTTCTAGGCTCTATACAGCTTTTCCCTTTTACCTTGTCGTAGGCCTGCTTAGAATCGATGAATATCTTTATAATTTCCGTAATTTGTTACAACTTCTTCTTTATAGGTTGGACATGTTACGGCATCGTTCTATCTTTCTTGTATATTTTTTCTTTCCTTTTAGCACCTCTGCCGGTATCCCAATTTTGCATGTTGATATTTCTAAATAATTTAATAATATACTTAATTTTTTTGTTCTTCATTTACGTCTCCTCTCTCATTTCCTTCCATTTCTTTCCCATTACTTTTTTCTACTTAAAAACGTCTATTAGGTGTTTTACCATCTGTTTAAACTTCCTTCGAATCAACTTTGTTTTTATGGAATATACAGTTTCCTTAAAAATTTTCTCTTTACTTTTTTACACATTAAATGCCATCTAATGCATCTACTTAATAGCCGACAAAATGGAAAGGAAAAGAAGAACAGATTAGAAAAAGTTGTGGATACGAAATCTCTATTGAGAGCGGCAATAAGTAGAAAATATTTCGCCAATACCACCTTAAAAAAAGAAGGGTAATACATCAATTGCAAAAATGATTAAATTTTATCAACCAAAAAACATAAAAGAGTCGTTCAAGTCCAAGAATTTTATATCCAGAATTACGACTGATGACCATAGAGACGAAATTAATATTTATGTTGCTTATTATTGTGCTATAGTTTTACGTATCAGGTTTCACAAGTCTGTTGCTACTGCAGTAAATTGAAATCAGTTAAAATGATTCTCCGACCAAAAAACTGTGATTCAACTTTTACACTTGATGAAATCTGTATTGGAATGTCTGCTGTCTATGAAAAACCTTTCTATTAAAATATACGGTACCCTCCACCCAAGAAAAGCGCCCTTCCGTGCTTTCCAAGAGTACTTCGATACTCAGCATCACTCCGTTTCGCTAATACAATGAAATGCTATGAACTAGTTATTTATCAAAAAAAAAAACAAAAAAAAAATTTTGCCGACGACCATAGCTCAAAAGTTGATGTTGCCTTCATTTTCGGAGGCCCTATCGTATGAAAACGATCCAAGACTTCAGGAAGGTTCCTGGCGACCGGAATCGTGTACACATACGAACATACATCCCCCGCACAGCACGTTTAGGCACCCCCCAATACGGGGGATTGATCTAGTGGGCTGGGATCTTCACCAAAAGATCCGCACCGCCGAGACGGAGATTTGATATAGTGGGTTCATTAGTCGGTTGGCTCGAATTTTAGAGATATTTGACTCAGAGTGGTATTCGATATGAGGGAATTTCAATACTTCGTACAATTCGTGTCGAAGTAATAGAGGCATAATAACGTTAAATGGCAGAGAATGCATAAAAGACATATTTAGGCGAAAGCATGTTATGCAAACTGCCAACATTGTTGGATCTATAAGGAAAATCTTGCAGAACGAGTAATAAGTAAAATACTTTATTAAATAATACTCCAATATACAAGGGCTATTTTTTCAACCTTCGGCTTAGTAGAAATATAAAACAGAAATAAATATGAAACATGTATTGTATAGAAAATGTAAATACATCTTCAGCTACATAATCGTCATTTCTATGAAGACAGTTATACCGTGGCACGACTTTATATGCGATCCCCAAAAAAATGTTGCCGCCTAGTCACTCCGCCAACTGTTCACGTTGGTTTCCAGCTTCTTATTTAAACTTTCTGTACCATTCTCGCATACATTCATCTCTCATAAATCATCTGAAGATGAATTTCGGGTGCATGATGTCCTCTTTCTGCTGGATAAAGGCATAGACAAATAGTGATTATGTCAAAGTGCAACTGAGAGATGTACATACTTAATTTTTTATAATATAAATGTTTAATTTTTATTCCTACTGCATGGAGGTTGAAAAAAATAACCCACCCTGTAGTTAGAACTAAGTAATCACAACCCTCTGACTTTTATATCGCCCGAAGAAAGTGCTAAATATATGTCTTTGTGAATTCTACTTGTGAACTACTCGTGAGGTTATGTCGTGCGATAAGTAATACCTTCACACTTGTTCGCTTGGAAAACAATTCCATAGGGAAAATCAGTTTTGATTAACTGGCGTACAGCGCCTAAGATGCCATTGCACCTCTAATGGGGATACGCCCTAAATATTATTTCACAACTGCAAACTTACTTATAAAACACATACAATATTGGAGGGAATCTACGCCTAAAATTTACGTTGAATAGACTAACGCATGTAATACAAGCAGGTGCAACTTAGCTTGTGCAGTGATTCTATCATCGGTAAGATCCGAAAATCAAAGAAAGTGGTCACTGTGCGCTGAGCGAAATCCTGGCCGGAACATACCCCACTAGCGGCTAAAAATATGTCTAAAATTGTGCACTCAAAATGGAAACTATTCTTGACGGCAAGGCTGAGATGAAACCAAAATGAACAGTTTCAATACTGTCGACGCGCGAATTAGCGTCGTTCTACACGCAATATGACTCAAGACTTTTCAGAACTGCGTCGACCTGTTTTGTAATAGGAAAGTCACTTGGTGCTTTCGTTGGCGTTGGCACTTTATGTAGAAAATGGATTACTGCTGCACCAATGGCAAACTTTACTCCATCCAAGCATTCCAAAGTATGTGAATTACATTCTCCAGTAGTAGTGAATTTAGTTTTGTTTAATTATGTCATACTCAATTTGTAATACTGAATTTCAATGTCCATAACAAACCAAACTTGTGTCGCAAATGGTTTTATGTTTTTTATTTAACTCATTTCTTTAGGTAAGAATATCATAGTGAGGAAGACGCAGCAAAAAATGTAATTAATTCGACAACCAATACATAGAATTTAAAAATTATTTTCATAAAATTAATAATAGTCTATTGAAGAAAGGAAATAAGAGTCCAAAACAAAATACGCCAGAACAGATAGATAAACCATATTTCGAGTTTTATGTTTATTACCTAGATTAACAGGTGCATTATTAAATTCTGGGATTAATATTTCGTTACCTATACTTACTAAAATTAAAAATTAGTCATTATTATTGTTTTCATTTTGAAACTTCGTTTACCATTATAAAAAAGCGAATACACTACTATGGCTTAATTAACGACTGGTAACTTCGTTTCCATAGCAAGCCCTTATTTTAAAAGTTGTAAACATCCTGCGCGCATGTGATTTAACCGACGTTGGACCTACCTGTGACGTCGCTCCGGAGAGCGGTCGTCCTGTTTCTAGATGACAAAAGACGCAATTTGTCAAAATTTGCACGGTAAGGTTTCCCAAACAGCTACATTCGTGGAACGGTAAGCGTAACCTGCGCACAACCTCTCTGCTTTAAGTAAATTGCTCTACTGAAGATCGGCTCCCACTGCTAGCTTGACGCCAGGATATGTTCGACGAGACGAGTTACCAAACCAGTTTCCCACTTTGCGTTGGCCAGTGGCAGCGTGAATTTTCAAACTGGCCTAATATCTATCATCTAAATAACAATCAAATACAATATTTTCTAACATGTAATTTAGGAGGTTTAGTGTCACTGAACACCGACTTTGGGGGATGCCGCGGAAATATAACAAAATGTGCAGAAAATTCTTAGCCATAAAGTTTTTGGAGCAAGCAGGATTTCAGGATAACTAAAATTATTTAGCTGTTCTTTGTTTTATAATTACATTTAGAGAATGTGCTTTATTGTAAAACCGATGATCATGGAACAATAGATGAATCAGCATCTTCCTTAACATCGTTTTCTTGATAATTCGCATTAGGATCAATATTATTTCGAGCCACATAGGAAAATATTTTAAAATTATTGCCAACAAAAATGGAGTTCTTTTTGCAAGATAAGAGAGATAGCTATTACGCCTGTTTCAAATTAGTAATAGCTATTGACACAAGGCCATATTTTTGTACTAATTATTGCCACCTTTCTAATACCACAACATATTTTACCTGGCTGACGAAATAACATCAGGTCAGTAAATTAAAGGAAACAGTTGTCTCAGTCTTTTTAAAAAATTTGCATGCAGACTTGACAATTAAATAAATGTAAGTTAATCAAGTGTTCAATTTATTATAATGCATCTAAGTAATGTAGCTTTTCGTGCATCCAAATATGTGTTAGTATCAACACAAAACTTTTATGTCCATTGTAATTCAAGTAATAATAATAATAATGTACAATATTTACTACATATATAATATGCTCAAGATAAATTATGGGCCACGAAGTGTTACTTAGCTTGTAAGGTCAACGTTGTTAACTCATACGATACTGCTGTATATAGTGCAGATATATTGCTAGCTTCAGCGATTTTTCGGGTTTAATAGTTGCATTTTTAATTATATCACTTAATTATGGCGGCGCTATTACAAAGAAAATCCGTTCAAGAAGCTCAAAAAACACAAAAACGTGCTCGAGTTAGCTTAGTGCGAGGGGGGGGGGGGGGGTTGTAAGCCGGAAGAAAAGGCTCGCTCGCGATGTTCGTAACCAATTGTACCGCGTGATTCGTGTTAGACGTCACCCGATGTATCTGCTAGAGATAAAATGGGGTCCATGTATAATCTTGCATCGTAATTTCAGAAATGCTTACTTTACTCTAATAATGCGTGTAACTGCATTGCACTCTATAAATAAATTACACAGAATGTAATTTGAGAAACACTAAATAAAAATAATACATGAACTACATTTAGGCAAACCTAACTGAAGGCCAGAAGAACAACCAACAATTTTTAAGAATGTTACCTGCTCGTGACGTCACATTACGCTATAAGAAAAACCATAGCAGCTGTTGCCATTGGTGCAATATTATTCCACAAAAAAACAATATTGGTAACCGGTTCATTTACGATGTTGCTGCATTCCCAACGAGGATGTACTTAAAACTTCAGCTTAAACATATTTAAAATGTCGGTAATCTACAACATGCGTTATTTACTAATAATACATATTTCATTGAGCTCGAAGTGCAGCAGTTTAGATTGGCGTCGTTGAATGCAAAGACAAGGGAAATCACGCCTGGCTAGAAAAAGATGAGGTGGCGATTAGGGGATCCGGGTCACTTGAATTGTCGGAAGCCTTGGGCACTAAAAACGTGCGCTCTGGGTTTGTCGAAATAAGAATGGACAGCTTCAGTTTAGGTGCTGCTAATAGGCTTCTATGAAAGAAGTTTTTTAGACCTGCGACGGTGTAAAGCACTACCTACACAAGATTCTTGCCGCACGGTGACAGCGGGGCGATAAAAGTTCCTCAAAATATCCTACCAGACGTCATAGAAAAATTTAGAAGTGCTTTTTTCCATGCCATGTAACGTTTAACTACTTTAATGTTTTTCAAATAAAATAGTATCCCATTATTTCTTTCCTAATTTACTTGGTATACGTATAACATGTGATTATATTATTATTTTTCTGATTGAATTAGCTTCCGCACAGTAGATACACACAAATCATATTAACAGGGACTGTTCAGCTATAAAGAAAATTTGAAATTCGGTTTATAATAAAATTGTAACGTCAAATTGTAAAATAAAAAATAGTATAGCTCTAATCCATTGTTTAGCATCTTTAAAAATTTACTATTTCTGCTACTATCAATAATTACTCTATGAAACTGAAACTGCCAGACGTTTATTTCAAGATTTTAAGCGTATGTTTAACCCTTGCAGACATATTAGCAATACTGTTTGCTAAAGGTTCAATATCTGGAGGTTTATGTTTACAATGCCCTTATACGTTAGCGATTTCTATAGAAAAAAGAAGATTTTCTTATATCAATCCAGTTTTCATAATAGTTATATTGTGTATTGACTGAGAATAAAAAAGTAATTTCATAAAGGTACTGGAGCCAACCCACTAAAGCAAATTCTTAAGTTTTAAAAAACAGCGTTAAGTCCCAGGACTACCAGATATCCGATAAGCGGTTGATAGATGGCCATAATTCAATAGTGAATTGTAGATTTCCACGCCTTACTATTATTATGTCTTGGTCGTATGGGTTAACAGTGCTCCAGATGCAAGTAATTGAGTTAGATTTGAATTAGAATATTAGGCAATAAAGCATCCATTTCAAAAAATTAGCAATCCACTATGACGTACTGAAAATCAAATGTAAATTCTGTTATTCAAATTCTTGCAAAGAGCTTCTGGCGTAATAAATTCAGAAGATGTAGAAAAGCCTTACGCAGTAATCAGAAGCGGTTCATCAATTACTTTTAAAATATTTTAAAATAACTGCTACTCAAGATTGGTCACACGCAATATATAAGTAGATCTTATTGTCAGTGATTCAACACCGCTTGAAGTCAGAAAATCAAACTCATCTTAGAAAGGAATTTGTCTGTTGGATATTCAGGAAAAAGTATCAGATTTCCGTTGCGCCCGTCAGATTTTAAACGTACTTCCATTACTACCAGTGTTGGCCATTAGTTGTAATTTACAGCTGCATCTGGGTGTGTAGTTTGTATAATTAGAGACGAGGTTATAAAGAACGAAACCATAAAAATCCTTAATCCTGTGTGGCACATTCCTAACAATCTAATAGCTTACGGACGTAGCATTAGCAACGCCGCCTGGCGGGTGTCCACCGTTGTAATTACTTACTTGACCAGGACTCTGAGATATAGAGGAGTTAGTGTAGCCCCAACCCGCCCATAAATATGTGATGTCCTGTAATATCATGTGCCAGCTGGAGTAAATTGTTACGAATGGTCCAACCAGAACATTCGCAGCCACTACACAAAGTAGAATTGCTCTGGAATTATTTCACACCATTGTTTGTATTCGAACATTACACGGGCGCCGATGTTATAATTGCGAAATAAATATGACGTTACAGAGGGTACGAACGAACGGCGAAATTCTGAAATGATTGTACAACAGGATGCTAAGGATCTGAACCTGCAAAATTTACTCCTGCGTTTCCGTTTTTTCATTTGGCGAAATTAGCTTTCGGGGTTTGGCCAGTTCAACATTTTCGAGCGTTGCCAAAACAAACTTTCTTTGCAGCATGTTGTGGGAAATCGCACTTTAACAGCAGAGGTGACACTATAGAACTTTGGGAACAAACGCGTCCTTAGGTACTTTTTACCGTGTCGGTGATTGTATGTAATTTGGGCTCAATTACAGAAACTTTTCGAAATTGAAAACAAATATTTTGCAATAAATAGCCTTTTTGCGTACAACACTAAATATTCATAAGCTGAGCAGTGAAGGGTCTAAAATCGTATCATTTGGTTAGTCGAATCTTACATTGCTGCTTTTTATCAAACTCCTAGAGAAGGAACATAATTTTTCAGTACAAGTATTTTGCTGAATAACTAATGACTGCATCATTATTACAATGAAGAAATCCATAATTTTAGTAACAACATAAACTTACCTTCTGAAAACTAAATAAAAATAAATATTCAGAGTGGAAGGTCTACTTGAGCATGCTGTGTCATACCACTATAAAAGAGAATAAAAAGATGGTAATAATAATACTAACTTTACTATGCATTAACATAAAAGGTAAGTAAAATGAAAACATTGTTGCGATCTAACTTGAATATACCTCTGGATGGAATTTAGTGCTGTAAGCAACTGCATTCCATCCACTGAACTCGCCCTAATTTTCTAACGCAAATCCTTAACTGCATGTTCATCGATCCTTAGCCTTTGAAAAGTTTGATATTAGATAATACACGGTAAAGCAAAAGCAAATAGTATTAACAGTATATAGCCTTAGATGTTAAATTTCGGAAAAGTAATACTTTGACATTTTTTATCGTTTCTTACTATTATTGTTATAATTACACAACGAAAGCATTGTATAATCATTCATCTCTCTTCATGTTTTTAGTCTTTCAATTGGTTTATCCCGGTTCTCCACATATATTTATCTATCATGAGCCAATTTTTCATTTCGTTGTACTTCTTTGCTTTTACACCATTTATTACTTGTTTAATGTATTGTAAAAGTGGTCGTCGCCTATGGTCCTTGCCTTCTATTTGCCCTTCTATAATGGTATTCATCAAGCGTTCACTTCGCAAAATATGTCCTACTAACTGACTTCTTCGTTCTTGTATTACCTTGACTATTCAACACTATAACATATAAGCCAATCACATTGCAGACATTTGCTTTTTTCAACCAATAACAGCAGTATATCACTGAATATTGGGCACCATGCAAAATATATATTCACAAAACAATGTACGTACTCAAAAAATAAATAGCCTTGTTGCGAAGTATCGCTTAGCAACGATGTTCTGTCCTTAGTGATATCGCTAGGTTACGTAACACTAAACCCCAACAAACTGTGTGGCTTGTTTTAAAAATTTCAAAATGCTGTGTTTTGGAAGTATTCCGCTGAATTTAATTGAGAATGAATAATTATATTAATTGTTGGACTATTTTTCAATAAAGTTAATCGTTATGAATTAATATTGTTAAATAGTCGTCCCAAATACCACTCGAAGTGGATATATTTTTTAAAAATATTTTGCCATTTCCATAGAAATTATTGCAAATTTCACTCAACAAAATCACATTTAAATGTCACTCGCCTTCGGCTCGTGACATTTTTGATGTGATTTTGTATCGTGAAATTTAAACGCAATAATTTACATGGAAACGACAAAATATTTGTCAAAAATATATCCACTGCTTGTGGTATTACCCTTGACTATTCAATTCACCTGTCATCTGTCAAAAAGTGACCAATGAAAATCCAGAATTCTGACGTTTCTTGACCAATCAAAAAAATATCAGTGGATATATCTTCCTAGAAGGTATTCAAGTGACTATTTTTAACAAATGCGATTTTTATTAGAAAAAGTCGACATTAGTGTTCTGTTACTATAGAAATTGCGTAGTTTGTTGCTAGATTTACTGAAAACTAATTTGAAAAAGGTAGTTTGGTTCATTAAATAGTCCCTCGAATACCATTCTTAGTCAAAGTTAAGCAGATTATTTTTGAGGTGGTGTCACTACTCATGTCCATTGCGCTTGGGATTAGGACTCGTGCTAGCGCACTCGTCCTAATCGTACCAAAGCGCAATGGACATTCGTGACACCACCACAAAAATAGCGACATAAGTTTGACTACTCATGGTATTATAAGTGATTATACCGCTCCCTCTAATATCAACCAATGAAAAACGGCAAAATGCATAGTTACGCATGTACTAATTTTTGATAATATACAGAGCAACTGATAATCTCACAGCTTCCTGACTAATAGGTGACAGTCACACTCCTTCACACACATCACGTTACCTGCTGTCAGTACAATTGTCATAACAACCATATTAGCTATACTTTTAATATTTAAAATACACTATTCAAACGTTGTTTATTGACTCGTGATATAATCTAGCCGAATGCAACTCGTGTCTTCTTGATTATCAAATCATTTCTGTTTCCATTCGATATATTGTTTAGGCAATCACGCTCGTTCTTCGGACTCGCGTGATTGTCAAACAATATATCTCGTGTAAAGAGAAATGATTTGATAATCAAGAACCCACTAGTTGCATTATATATGATAATCTTTCATTCTCATATTTTTCTAAGAACCTCATCATTCTTTACCTTTTCCGTACAGCTGAGCTTGAGTTCAAGCGCTTTCAGATATTTTTCTTCTAGTGTTCCAAAGGCCCAATATTCGCACCCGTAAAGGGCAACACTCCATGTAAAAGCTTGCAAAAACGTTTTTCTCGTCTGGGGACAGTACTGGGAAAACTACTTTTAAAAAGTAATTAATTACTAATTACCAATTACTGCCTAATGAAGCAATTGAATTACCAGAAATTTCAATTACTCAAATGAAATAGTAATTTAATTACCAATTACTTACTAATTGTGGTTGCACTATAGAAATTACTTTTTCAATTACGTTCAATATAAATTGTTGTCGTATATTTATATTTAGCGGTTTTTACATAGCTCTGTGCTAGTATATTCTTTGAAACAAGCAAATTGAAATTAATAAATATTATCATGAACCAATATAATCTGATTAAGCTACTTCCTAATTGTTTCGTAATAGTATATTACAGCCCGAGATGGGAAGTGTTTCATTATTGTCGAGAGATTAGTTAGCTGATTGAGACGTCTCGAGACTAAGGAAACTTTCTGTCGAGGTTTGTATACTATTTTATTTACAACCATATATGTAATGTACTTCCCGCACTCACTTCCCGCACTCGAGCGGGTGGAAATATACGACTTCCCCCCCACTCATATGAGGTCAGTAATGTTAACATTACATATATGGTTGTAAATAAAAAAATTAATTATATTCTTACCATACTGTATTCTGTAATCTGTGGTACTTATTGCACAATAATTATTAGCAAGCTACACTGCTAAAAAAAACACAACATATGCACATCCCAAATATTTCATCATTGCTCTTGCACATTTCGTTGAAATGTGGCATAAAATTAGCTGTTGTCCGACTAATCGTAGAACATCATAAATTATACTTATATTGTTCCAGGAATATCCAATTATGACTTGCTTAGCATGTAACGTAGTAAGGTCTTATCCTATTTTTGACGTTCGGGAGATTTAATACCCAATCGAGGTCAGTAATTTAGTAATTGAATTACCAAAAACACAAAAAAGAACGAGGACAAAGAAATATATACAAGACTAAATAAAAAAGCCAAAGAAACAGTAAAGATAACTAAACAGAAAGATTGGGAGGAACTTGGAGAAGAGATAAATGAAGGATTTAAAAATAATAATACAACATTCTGGAACAGAATTAAAGCGCTAAGAGGAAAAGGAAAAGAGAACCAGGAGAAATGACCGAAAGATGGCGTGAGTTTCTAGCGGAGAAATTTTAAAAAGAAGAAAGCAGTCAAACTGAGAAAGCAGGAAGAGGAAATGAATGGAGAAGAAATAGCAATTGACGGAATAAACAGAGAAGAGGTACATGAAGCAATAGCAAGAATCAAAATTGGTAAAGCATGTGGAGAAGACAATATACAACCGGAGATGGTCAAGTATCTTCGCGAAGCAGGGGTGGACTGGCTATGGAAAATATTCAAAGAAGCAGAGAGAACATATAATATACCGGAAGATTGGAATAAAAACCTGATAATCCCTATACATAAGAAGGGAACGTAAACAAACTGTGAAAATTATAGAATATTATGTATGTCGCCAGTGGTTTATAAAATGTACACATCAATCATATAGAGAAAAATAAGAAAACAGATAGAAGGAAAACTTGAAAAAGAGCAAGCTGCATATAGGGAAAGCAGACAAACAAATGATAACATATTCATACTAAGGAATTTAATAGAAAAAAATGGAAACGGGTGAGAAAATGATCATAGCCTTTATAACAAGCGGCTTTCGATACGGTACAGAGAACAATAATTAACGACTGCCTCGAAAAGCTACATACCCCCAGAAAAGTAATTGAAATTGTTATCTCAGTATACACAAACGCCTAAACAAAATTACAGATTAATGGGAATAGATCGAGAGACCTCCAACTACGAACAGAAATTAAGCAAGGGGACAGTTTAAGCCCACTACTTTTCATAGCACTAATGGACAAAATCCTGAAAAGGTAGGGAAGAGGTATGCCGAACTGAAAACAACTATATGCGGATGACATTGCATTGATAGCAAATAGTAAAAAGAAAATGCAAACGTTATTAAAGGTATGGGTGGAGGAAATAAACAATATTGGAATGAGGTTTAATGTAAATAAAAGCAAGGTCATGATATTTAACAATGCAGTTAAAAACGAACCATACAATTTTGGGCATCAACAATGGAGTACTTAGGAAGAGTTTTCACCAATGATGGCAACATAGACATGAATATAGCCAATAGAACGAGGAAAGCAAATAATCCATACTACACATTAAACAGAACATTTTTTGGAAAAGGGGAAATAAGCAAGAAGGATAAACTAAAAATATATAATACAATAGTAGCACTCGAGCGGAACATGGACTATTCAACAATCACATCAATTTAAACTGACGGCTACTGAGATGGAGGTACTAAGGAAAATACAAAACAAAATAAGATTGGACCACATAAGAAACGAAGAGATTAGAGCAGCCTTACAACAAAAGTCTCTGAGTATTGAAATTGAAGAGAGACAGCTGGAGTGGTATGGAAATTGGACACCTCTACAGAATGTCGACAGATAGGATGCCAAGAAAAATAAGGGAGGCAAGAGGGGTTAGAAAACGGAAAAGAGGAAGACCGAGGAAGTCATGAGAAAACTAAATAGCCGAAATGGAAGTACGATGGAGAAAGATGACTATTGAAATGAAGAACGCGACCAGAGACCGGAAGAGATGGAAGAAATGGATAGCAAAAACATCAAAGATAAACCCGACACCCTGATAGGGTAACAGGAAATGGTGAAGAAGAAGAAGAATTACCAAAAAGTAATTCAATTACCGAGAATAACTTCAACTGCCACAAGTAATTCAAATAGTTTTAAAGTAATTTAAATACTTTAGAGTAATTTAATTACTCAAAAGTAATTGGGTAATTGAATGAGGTAATTAATTACTTTCAAAAAGTAATTCTCAAGCACTTTTCAACAAAAATGGAAATTTTAAATTACAATTACAGTATTTTGAAAAGTTATTTAGTTGCAGAACAAATCAACAAAAAGGAATTTAAGTAGTAATTTAATTACAAAGTAATTAATTACTGCCCGGCTCTGGAGTGATACATTATTGGATGTCACTATATTATTTTTGCTTATAAATGCTTTCTTTGCTTATTAAGATACGTAAATATGGAAATTCCGCTAGTTCCCCGAGCTTGTTTCCGTCTATTGTTTTAATTCTATATGTTGTTCTTGTACGGACCATAATTTTCGGGCTTTTCTGGTTTACCTTCAGGTTATATTCTTGTTCGGGCAGGGCCTCTAGTTTGTTTAGCTCTTAATGCAGGCCAGTTTCGTTGATTGAAAGAAGAGCAATGCCATCTGCAAAGCTTATGGTTTTGATAGTTTTACCATGGATCTTGATTTCTTATTCGCCTTCCAAATTTAGTGTATCTATAGCTTTTTGCGAAAATATTGCTATAAACACATTTTAATCCTTTATTGTTATACTAACAATGAATAATATTTCAAGCATATCAAATATTATTTTATTACATTTTTCAGAAATGACCCAGTTTAATTTTTGTCAATAGTATTAAATAGCATTGGCATTGGTAATAGTTGTAAAACAGTATTAAAAATAGGGTTAAGCTTGATTTGAACAAAATGTAATCAGAGCAGGTTTCGAAATAATGTAAAACAATGTAAGTTCTAATACAAACAATTGGGGAAAAAAAGGAAAGCTGTGCAGTGACTTCCCCAATAAATAATTATTAGTACGAGAATAAATACCCTTTTCCCAATACAGTGTACTTGAAAATTAAATCCATATTGTAACGTTTCGCTCCCATTTTAAATGCGATTTAACAATAATCTAATCTGCTTAAAAATCACGCACACCTGAATATTGAAGTGCGATATTTCAAATTCGTTCAAAGCGCTAAAGCCCATATAAAGTCTTAATTGAACTTACGTACATCTGAGTGCGTTATTGCCAAATCTTTACGAGTTTGGCTTTTTCGGCCCCAAAACTCGTCCAGAATTCCACGGTAACATAGGCGATTTCCCCAGATGTAAGAAATCCACGTACTTACACTGTGGAAACCTATTTGCTCATCTTGGAGGTTAACCTCGACACGTGCTCAGCACCTGATAAGGTCGCACAGGAATTCGACCCCCGCACTAGGTCAAGTTATTACCGCCGTTTATCACAAGGACGTTCACGTGCACGGATAACATACGTATGGTAACGACATCATAGCCTCAATCAATTCCTTTTTAATTAAAACGAACCAAAAGTATTCCGCTTATTTACAATAGTTCGAGCTGCTGTTTATCGTGTTCCAGTTCTACCAACACTCGCTCGAGTTCACCGTTCGTTCCAACGACCGCTCATAGGGCAGACCCCGGCCGTACTTCCAGACAATTGAAGTTGCCTATCTCTCCAGGACCAACTCGAGGATTTGCGTCAAAAATAATAAATTGTCGTTGTACATAATTATCCATATGATTTATTTTATTAATTTACCAAATGTACAATATTGAATAAAGGTATTGTCTGTTATTTTTTGTTCTTTGAATCAGTCGAAGTATAAATAAATCGACCCTAGGCCCATTTAGAAGCTACCATTCATAAGGACACAATTAATTAATGCTACAGATTAAATAAATATAACCAGGTAGCATTACAATATCTTTTGAGAGTGCTGTAGCAGATTGCAGTAATTAGTAGCACCTCTGCAGAAGTTTAAACAAGTGTTTGATTTGTGTGTCGAGTGTTGAGTGGTTTTTCCGAGATTGTGTCCAAGCTTCGAGCAGTATAATTGGAGCCCCTGTGAGCTAGAGATAGGCAGCGACGTTCGTGGGATGCAGTTGGAGTCCTAGCTGTAAGACGACGGCTGAATTTGAGGCGTTTTTCGAAGCGGTAGAGCTACAGGAGTCGTTCTGCAGGGCGTTCAGCGGTTTGTATCGAGAGACCAACAGAGAAAGAGGGGCCCAGGCATTGTGGGACTTGCTGGAGACACGAGTTAAGCCCTAGTTTCCATTGAAAAAGCAACAGAAGGGTCAGAAAAGTTCATCCTAAAAGCTTGAATTTAGTGGCGTCGGTGTTTCGTGCACTTCTGGCAGACGCTTCCTATGAGTTTTTTATTTGTTTGTGACGTGTATTTATTTACTGTAATTATTATCATATAGGCAACGCTTTAATTACGTAACCACTGATCTTTGTCGAATTATAATGAACTTGTTTTGCGAATTGTAGCGATCCCAGTGGTCAAATCAGCATTGTACAAAGCGTTTAGAATTAATTTAAAAAAAGATACGACAGTAGTTAATAGCAAATGTATTCCTATAATTTATACAAATCAATATAATATTTGCTGGCATGTAGCGACCCGACCAATATGACAGTAGAGTTGTTTACTTTACACACAATTAAATTATAATAATACACAAGAAATAACAACAAGATATCATAGTAATATATTGAACAGTAGATGATAGTGGGAACCACTGTCTCACTCCCTGTCCATTTCATCGTGTAACAGCTAGGTAGACAACACATTTCACAAGCTCATACCTTTAATTTTAAAATTCATCTTCTAAATTTGGAAAATAGGTTGTGTCACTTTGCATGCCTAGACCCTGTCAATAACAAAGAAAATAACAAAATTAAGTTACTTCTAAAAAGCATGAGCGTGTTACATGTGTTGCCTGGCTAGTTGTTACAGGATAAAACGGGAAGCCTGTGTTCAAACCTTTTGTCTATAGAGTACATCCTTATGTTAGCTAGTATAGTGAATAACTTGTACCATTTTACGTTAGCAAAAGCTTTTGCTACGTCAATGAAGGGTATGAACACTTGTTCGTTTTTTGTAAATGATGTTTCAGTTCTTTTCCGGAAGCCAAATTAATCGTTGATTAAATTTTTCTCAATAGTTCTCTGTTTATTAATATGCAGGGTGTTTCACAATTTCACAGAACAAATATAAGGGCGTTTTTCTGCATAAAAAAAGAGAAAACCTCTAATGAACATATGTCCTAAAATCTTTCATTTCAAAGATATCCTTGATCAGAGAAATAAATATAGCAATTTGTTTTTCAACGTTTAATATTTAGTGGGCTGGTGTTTTGTTCCAATACATGTTTTTTGTTTACATACAATATTTGGGCGTTCTTCCATAGTAAAAAGTAGAACATTAATAAACAGGTGATATAATAGTATATTGTATGTTAAGAGCTGAAAGTGCATTCTTGCCGCTTGCGCATGAATATTGCTGGTTGAGACGAAAAGCGGCAAGCGCACTTTTAGCTCGAAACATACATACTTTTTTTTCGACGACTGAGCATATTATTAAAGGAAAATATCAAATTTCGTTTTATCGCAAAAATTAATTGACAATCAAGTTAACATTACTCGCGCAGTCTATGACATGTGACGCGATTATTTCCACAAATGACGGGCGTTGTCAAGGAAACATTCGGACGTGGCTACCTATTTTGTTCACGCGGAAACCCAAAACGCTCGGCGAGCGGCAAAAAGATGAAAACGCACGCTCAGCGGCAAATGTCAACTTTCTGTTGTCAAATGACAGTGAGAAAAATCTACTTTCGATCTCAGTCGTCGAAAAAATAAATTTCAGGTTTTTCTTTTCTTATTTTTTCTTTTCTTTTTTTAAAGTAAAATTTATAGTAACTGTTCGAAGTGATCTCTTTCTTCTGAGTCACTTATAATAATTCTGACAGTTCTAAGTAAAACAAACACTAAATCTAATGTTTTAAAAACGAATGCCATCTTTAATTATTTGATCAAGGATTTCTTTAAAATGAATGATTTTAGGACATATGTTTATTTGAGTTTTTTTTCTTATTTTTTGCTGCAGAATAACGTCCTCATATATGTTCTGTGGAATTTTGAAACACCCTGTATTTTCTTTGATATTATTTTTAAGATATTCCTTGAAGGAACAAGAATAATATATTCAAGATAAATTAGGGGCCATGAAGTGTCACTAAGCTTATAAAGCCAAAGTTGTTAGCCCACATGGTAGTGTTGTATATATTGCAGATGAATTGCTAGCGTCAGCGATTTTATGTGTTCAATAGTTGAATTTTTAATTATATCACCAAATTATAGAGGCGCTTTAATAAAGAAAATCCATTCACTAAACTCAAAAAACTCAAAAACGTGCTCAAGTCAGCACAATGGCATTGGGGGGAAGGGGAGATGTGAGAGGAGTACATACGAAGAGTTATAGTTAAGGTCCAGGAGGCTGACTAAGCATATACTGAAATTAAAGCAGAATACAATACAAAGACTACTACTAACTGATAAATGAGAGGGCAAAAGGAGAAGAGGAAGGCTCAGAAGATGATGTCAGAAACACGTACAAGAACACATAGCATAATGAATAAAAAACGGACAATCAAGCTATGGGCTTCTAGGGTCGATACAATACAGGGTAATTTATAAGAAAGTAGAAAAAATTGTACCGGTAAGTTCTTGGGCCTATTATTATGGCCAAACATATCTTATTACAAAATTGTACCCATGATAACTTACAGCCGCTTTAAAAAAACAATTTAAATTCATCAATCAAGAATGCTTTCACACAGAGCGCTCATATTGGCATACGTGAGTATCTATTGTTGAATAATGCGTCCTCTTAATGGTTTGAAAATGTATGCACTGATATAGCTTTAATTACACATTAATTAAAAAAATCAGCAAAGTGGTTTACACGGAACTTCCCTTGTTCCAATTACATCAATTTGGAAATTTTAAAAAAGTTGCTAGCCCTGGGATTCGAACTCGAGTTCCCAGGCGGAATGAAAATTAATTTTGCTAGTCCGCCGTTGTACCTGCTAGCCCACTCCGGCGCAGCAGTTGAATCGCTTTTGGCTGTATGTAAACTAAGCGTTGATCGCTGAATATTTCTGTCTATTTATGATATTCACCCTGTATCTGTTCGTACCCATTTTGGGCACAAAACATGCCCTTGTTCGTCAACGGTAAAGACCTGAGCTATGTGCAAAATATTACCTCTATTTAACAAGCAGTTCTTGAGTTAAATAAAAAATAAAGCAAAGAGTGACCACTCTGTATATATTTGACTAAAATTCTCTCGGTTATAGCCTGGTAGATATATAATTCGCATTGAACAAACTTGTTTTTCAACATCTTGAAGACCCTGAAACGTGAAAATCTGAAGAAATCTCGGAAAGCGATTTTTTAACGATTACAATACTTCCTTTGCCTTTCAGATGAGAGAAGTAAAAAATAAAGGAAACAAATAATATATACATGAGATTGATCTATCGTAATTTCTAAACATTTTAACGATGTAGTGTGAGACACAATATTTCGGCAAAAAAAGTATAGCAGCTATTGCCTACAACAACTTCCCCTGTACATCAATGTGTAAACCATTCACAGGATGCATTGTTCACCAATTAGATACCTGTGTATGCTAAATGTAAGTACTTTGTGTCAAGGCATTCTTGAGTAATGAATTTTAAATATACTAGTTCATAATTTTTCTATTACATTTGTGATGCCGAATATATGAACAAGTCCATAACAGATATGACATTATGAACGCACATTACAATTCATAAAGCCTTCTCATGCGGGCATTATATAAGTCATAACGCCTCTTCATCGTTATCAACCAATCACGTACCTGGATGCGTCGATGGGCACACAGCAATTGATAATCATCCACTCTGACTTCTTGACTAATGAATTTAATATGTTTACGTCTTACTAGTACATTATTATTTTATTATACTTGTAATTCACTTGTATATAGGATGATGCATTTTATAAATTCTTGGGAATACGTGGATATATTTTCGTATGTCTATTAATCAATTTAAGACACAGATTGTGAAGATTCTTGATGAAACTCAGGAGTATACAAAACCAAAATGTATATAGTTAAGTTGTAAGTTAGGTGTGTTAATAAGATCATTGCTTATTTCATAATTTTATAATTTATTATTTCTTGTCATTGCCCGCATAAATATTATTGTTGATTGTTGCTGTTATTGGGCTTCGGCCTGTTAGCAACGTATAAAATAAATAAATAAATAAATACGGAATACAAGCAAGTCTATAATAACGGGGACATTATGAGCGGGCATAGTAATCTCATGCAGACATTATAAATCATAACGCCTTCTCATCGTTAGCCACCAATTACGTACGATGCGTCAATGTGTACACAGCAATGGTTGATCATCCACTTTCTGATACATTACTTAGATTATGTATAGCGCTAATAAGACATAAGCCCACCACAGGCATTACTTGATGTTTATGCATTAGCACGACTTAGAAACCTTGGGCTTGAGGCACTTGGGATTCTAAGCTTTCCATTCTCTCTCGTGCAGAAACATTTTCATAATGCCCTTGGTACATAAATAACCATTTTTCTTCTTGACTTTTGAGAGACTCTAAGTGTTAGGGGGTACTACTTTGTACTTAGGTACTTTTGGTTTAATCTTCCTATTTTGACTCAAGGATTTATTCCTATAATATTTTCACCTTATTAGAAATCACCTTGTATATATGTATATACAATATGAAAAAGTATGGAATATCGTCCCAGCTAAATCACGTTATGCAAAAAGAAAACTTCGAAATGCGCAGTTGACGCCAGTATTTTTTCAAAATCAACATTTAACACTGTCAATGTTGATGTTTAATTATATGAACTAGTTTAGTTCTAGTCGATCGCTACATACATTTTTCGTTGATAGTATTCTTGGGTATTCGTATTATTTAATTTTTAATTTTTACATGTCAACCAGGTATAATTATTAAAACATTTTTTATGCTAGTAAATTATTGTCGCAACTAGTACTCGTATTTCTTTTGATATAATATCATAATAGACACTCCACCTAGCAATTTTAAAGGTATATTTCTGTTTTTAAGAATATAACCAAGTTTATCGAATGCCACGCACGCCAGTGCACTTCTTCGGTGTATTTCGGAGGTCTGACTTTCTTTTCCTAATTTTAGTTAATGTCCCAGATATATGTAGCTGTAAACGTTTTCAATCTGTGTGTTTTTAATTATTAATGCATGGTTTTCGTCTTTTCAAAATTTATTTGAAGTTCGATCTTGCTACTTCTTCATTTAGCTCTTCCATCATTTGCCATCGATCTTCTCTTCTTAGCTATAATGACTATATCATCAGCAATCTTAGGTGATTTAGTCTGCTACCATTGACTGATATACTTTCCAAAGCAACCGTTTAAATACCTGTTCAAGGGCTAGGTTAAATAGTTTTGGCGATATAGTATCGCCCTATCGAATTCCTCTATCGATGCTATGTAATATGAGTTTTAAGTGTAGTTTTATGACTGATTTTGCGTTTTCGTATATGTACTTTATTATTTGTCAATATGTATGATCTATCCGTGCATCTTCCAAGGCATTTATGATTGTCCAATGTTGGATGGAATCAAATGTTGTGTAGAGGTCTACGAAATCAAAACAAACGTCTAGGTTGTATTCTGTTGCTTTCTTGATTAGTACTCTCACTACGAAGAGGTGGTTACAGGTCTATTCTAAATGCGGTTTGTTCTACCGATTGGGATTCGTCTAATTTGTTTGTAAGTTGGCTTGTTAATATTTTTGAAGAGAAATTTGCGACAGTCAGCTGATTAGTCTATAATTCTCTAGACTTGTTGGATCTCTTTTCTTGTATACGTAAACGAACAACTACAGCGTTATTCCACATATCTGATATTTTTCTTCTTTTAAACATTCATATCCATTATATAATTCACACAGCTTATCTATAATCAATCCTGCTTCCTCTTTTATGAGTTCTATTGTTTTCCCAGTTGTTGTTCGGTAGTCTGGATCTTCACCTCGCTGGGAGGTATATAAGGCTTCATAAAAGTCTTCTGTTATTTCTATTACTATGTGGATATCTTTTGTTTCTCTTTCGTCCTTGTTGGTCAAGGTAATGATTTGTTTTTGCCTTCTCCTTTCCTTAAGCATCTCAAGTTTTTATTCCCTTTATTACCTTTTCTATTTCAGCTTCGTGGTATTTTTGCATTTTTCTAATTAGCTGTCTAACTTCTTTCTAGGTACAACAAAATTCTTTAATTTAATTTTCTCTAGAAAGTTTATTTCTTATGTCTATTTTTTTTTGTTTGCTGAGTTTATCTGTTTTAGTTGTTTTTCACTACTTTCTGCAGCGCTTCCTTAACTGATCGTGTTATATTATTTATCTGCTAGAGTCTCCGACGTAATTGGGTTTGTTGTGTTGTTATGCTACTCTAGTTTCTGCTTCAGTTCATCTTTGTATATATCGCTGCTATATTTCAACTTCTTTAGGCTTATAGGTGATTGTCTTCTTCCTTGGTGTTGAAATCGTAGTTGGGAATGGTTTATTTTGACTTTCGCTCTCACTAGTCAGTGATCATTAGATATTTTGAATAAGTTTAGAACACTAACGTCTTGTATTATCTGCCGTTTATTGAAGATGATGTAGTCGATTTCGTTTTTCGTTTTACCATTTGGACTTACCCACGTCAACTTTTTCTGTTTTTTCTTATTAAAGAATAAGTTCATTGCATATAACTAATTTTGTGTAATAAACTCGAGCAGTGTCCACCCTCTTTGGTTTCCTTCATTAAAGCTGAATTTTCCTAAGTGTTCGTCTGTGTCGTCTTGTTGTTTACACAGTTTGGAATTTAAGTCGTCCATGATGATTATGTATGTATTTTTGATCTTTCTGTTCATAATTGCTGAAAGGTTTTGAAAAAAACATTTCCATCTCTTCTTCACTGTGCGTTGATGTTGGTGTTTAGCATTGGAAGCATTTTAACTTATGTTTGGATGATATCTTTAATGCTATAGCTGCTCTGCTGTCTGAGGTGCTGTCATATTCTGTGACTCATGGCGTTATATTTTTATGTACAATAAACGCTATTCACCTTTGACTTTCGTTTTCTGCACCTCAGTCCTGATAGTAACGTGACACAATTCTCTCATCGTCTTCTGGTTTTACATAGCTCTATTATATCTCACGTGATCTTATTTAGCTCTTCTTCTAACTGATCTCCTTCATGTAGTAGAATTCGAATATCCATCGTTCCAATAGCCAATTTTATCATAACAGCGCACTGTAACCCAGTTATTTTTCGCACCCCTGCCCCTTTCCATAGCGTTTCCTACGATCCGCAACGATGTATTGTTACCTCCGTATTACGATGTTCACTTTTTGTAGGTGGGGTCTCATTTTCATGTGCAAAAATCTGAGCTAGGTGTCAATTATCACTTTTATCAGTTCTTGAGTTAATTTACGAGTATGTAACGTTTTCATTTCTTTAAGGTGCTGTTCCTGTATATATTTGACCGGAAGTCAAATATTTTTGAGCTATACCACCAACAGACAGACAAAGAGAGGGACAGGTGGACAGTCGAACAGACGGATAGACGGTATTGAGAAAGCATGTTTGTCGTCATCTACGGACCCTTGAGCGTGAACATCTAAAGAGATCTGGGAAGGTAATTTTTTACGATTACAATACTTCCTTCATCTTTTAGACAAGGTAAGTAAGAACCAATTTTGCAACACCTCTAACTATTGTGCATGTAATAGAATAATGCCCAAATTTCATCCAACAACGGTACGAACATAATGTTTGTTCCAACCTTAGAGAAGCGCTTGGAAACGACGAACATAAATCGATAACTTACTGAAATTCCCCAAGGATACCGGACTGGTATACAAAATATAAAAGAATATATTACTATGATCACATTTTAGTAGCATCATATGTAAAATAATAATAGTTAATAATTTATAACATAACCAACAATGTAAGAATGATAAGATAGATATATGACTGTTCGTAATACGGAACACCAACGGGTGTTCTGCCTTTCTCACAGACACTATCTATCCCACAACATTTAGAGATTAAAATCAGCTAATATAGATTTGTTTTTCTTTTAAACGTCAAATAAAATTTTGTCGTTTAAGTCAATTACATATATTTAAAAAATTCTCTATTCATTCAAAATATCTAACGTTTCGCTAAGACTTGGTTAGCTTCATCAGAGATAAAATAATTTTGTTAAAATAATGTAGGACATAAGGACAATTAAAATTTCGATCTGTAAATATTGGTACAAATTAGTGTTTTGGATTTGTGAATGAATAATTATCCTCTATTTAAATAATTACCTATTTTAAACAGTATGAGTATTTAGATGGTAACCTTCTTTATTACATGATTTCGCCAACAAAATTGTCATAGCTCCAACTTGTAGCTGTTAAAAAATATATAAAAGTGAGACGTTAAGTAATTAGCATTTAATCTTTACTTACACAAGTTGTTGGATATATTGTGAAAATGTTGACTATTTGGAAAGGTAACCAGTTTTGAAGAGAGTATTATTTCTTACGGGTAATTTTTAATTTTCCCATCCTTTGTTTAGTTATCTGTTAATATTGGCTAATGTTCTCATTTGGGATTATTTTTGTTTGATTTTATTTTCTCTGTAAAGTGGGTGGTTGTTATTTTAGGTGGTTATTAATGTATTGTTTACTTACTTTTATGTTTGATTTTTTTTTATATAATTGCTTTTTTACATTTTATTGAAGGGTTGTAATTTTTTTCCGTTTGATTGTTCGACCTTGAAATACTTGTGTCGTATGAATAATTTGATAAACGGATTCTTTAAATGTGTTTAAAGTTAGTTTTATTTACTATTTGTTTGTCTTCTAGTACTTATTTAGTAAGCCATGCTGTTCAATAGTAAGTTTTATTAACTTTTTCGAGTTCACCTGTTGGATGATTTGTAGGTTATGGTCTAAATTTTCATTGTTTGGTTATATGGCTTTTATTTCTTTAGTACTGTAAAGTAAAGGTATTCATTAAGTTAAATAGGCAACCCTTGTATGTATTACTTACATGTATTTTGAAATTTTGCAATTTATTGGAGCTTGATGCACATGTTAGATTAATTTAGTAGGTACATGATGTAGTTGATATGCAATGCCATCTAATGGATTTTGCATTGCAATACTTAATTTTTTCCCATTGTATCTAAGAATTCTCAGTTTGACAATTGGTTATTTTTACAATTATTTTAAAAGTTGATTTATTTTTTATTTTTTAAAGGTTCACTAATGGTTGGTATTATAATTATTTAGATAAACCAAAACAAAAAAACATTGGTTTAATTTTAGATTTATTGTAAGTTTGAAAAATATTTATTATGAAAATGGTGATAACTAATTTTACTTGTTTTTGATGATATTATCATAAGTTTTGTTTAAGGTTTCCATGTCTGTGTTATAATTGATGGCTTTTGGAGATTTTTTAATTTCAATACATTCCAGCAATAACCGTTTTTTTAAATGTGTTTCAGTGTGTAAAATTTTAGGGTTGTTTAGATTGAAATTATGTAGGTTGTCGATGGCGTGATCTGAGAGGCCAGTGTTTGCTTTATTTGGATTTAACTGTTTTGTTCGTAAAGATTGTTTATGTTGGTTCATTCGTTTTTTTAAATATTGTTTTGTTTGTCCGATATAAGTTGCGTCACAATTGTTGCATGATACTTCGTAAATAATATGTGATTTTAAATTTTTGTCTATTTTATCTTTTAAATTTTTGTAAAAAAGTTTTTGCCCAGTGTTGTGATTTAGGAAAGTTGTAGAAATATTGTGTTTTTAAGTTCTTTTTCTATTTTTTCTGATAAGCCAGGTATGTACGGTATAGTTGTATATTTTTTAGGTATATTTTGCTGATTGTTTAATTCTTCGTTTTGACAATTGGGTTGTAGATTGACAGATTTATTGTTATTATTTTGTAACTGTAAAATTTTTATTCTTTTTTTAATGTTTTTGTTGATAAAATCTAAAGGATAATTATTTTGTTGAAGAATATTTCTAATGATATCTAAATTGTTTTTATGGTGTTTTTTGTCTGATAAAATAATTGCACGATTTACTAGTCCGGATATTATGCTTTTTTTGTATTTGATGGTTGTGTTTGAATAGTAATTTAAGTATCTATTAGTATTAGTTGGTTTTCTGTACCAGTTTGTGCTTATTTTTCCCGTATTTTCTCTAGTTAGTGTTAGGTCTAAAAAGTTTATGGATTTGTTTTTATTTTCATTTTCTATGGTAAATTTTAATCGTTTATGAAGGTTATTAAAGGTTTTAAAAATTGAGTCAATATGATTATTATTTAAGGATTTTCCAACATAAATCTTATAAAAATTTCTATACTCTGCGCATTTCAATCATTCCAGATCCTAAACAAAATTTTGGACTTATCTCAAAATACTAATTTTCTGCTTCATACACTTGTCCAGAAGCGTTATACCTCAGAATTATATATTTGAATTTCTATATAAGTGCAACGAAGAGGTATTGTGGCGGAAAGACTTTCCACAGTTCAGTTAATGCATCGTTTTGCTCCAATTTTCTGCGTAGGTTGATATTATGTAACTGCAGTAATGATTGTGACATTTAGCTGCAAATATTCAATTAAAAGGCTGCCTTTGGAATTCCAAAATGAGATCGTTATTTTAATGCAAATGTTATAAACTAAATTCCTGTAGTCAATGAATATTGTTTTATATTTCAGTTTTTTATGATTTTCTAAAGTTATTTACGGTGATGGATCTTCATTAGAGGTTAGAATGCGGTTGTTTTTATTGTTATTCATTTCATTTTATCGATTTTTTGCTTTTCTCTTTTTATCACTCATTTTTTAACGATGCCAAAAGCAAGATAATTTAATCTAGTTCTCTCAAAAATTTTAATTTGTTATCGGCATGGGCCGTTTTTCAATATGAGAATAAATTTCTATCTGTGAATGCATACTTCTGTTGGTCTAACCGTTTACTTTTTAAAGATTGTCTTCTTGTGCTTCCTAAAACTTTAGTTGTGTAGAAACGATTATCATCGCGCCAGGGATACTTTAGTTTTATCTTAGTGTCTTTTGAGATAGCATTTTCTAGCACTGCTGTTTCTTTGCCTTCTTCGTACATATTGGTTTAAAATATCGAAAGCTCTTATTCCAATAACCATAATTAAACCACATTTTATGTTTTGTTACAGAGGATCAAGATAACTGATTGGTTGAAACTTCCATAAAGGAGCCTTATCGAAAAGTAGCCTTGTATAAATATAGAAAACAACCACTACAATTAATTCATGCTAACACTTTAAAATATTTACTTGGCAATATTGCAACTCAAATAGTATATAACAATTCTACATAAATGGTGCAACTTATTGCCAGGTTTTTCATCATTATACTATAACTTATATCAACAAGTAAAGGTAAAGTAGTAAGACTATCATTTTCAAAAAAATCACAATTTAAATATTAGCTATAAAACCCATTTTTAAATCCAATCATGTTTGGATTGTATTGATTATTATTAATAATTGAATCAAAGTTTACATGAGTAGTGGAATACGAATGTAAGTCCCTTAAAACTGTTAGTTAAACGTCGGGTGGCCAAATTGCGTATTCTTTCTGCCTCTCCACTCTTAGCAACAGTTAATTTTCTAAAGTTATTTGAAATCCCAGTTTCAGGTACACGTCGCAGTCGCAGTGCTCGAGGGGCACAGAAGCAGCAGCAACATATCACATATTTCATCGCTTTAGGAGGCGCCATTAGTTTGAGCTGGGGCAGCCATATTTTCTCGCAAGGCTGAAAGTGATGTCTTTAATCGAAATCTGGCGTCACAAATCAAGCAAACCTTTGACAGTGTCATTAAGAACGAGCGGTTGTCAGCCATTCCTCATGTAAGTTGGACGTATACCGTGGTATCAGTGCTGCTCATACCACTCCTCCGCAGGACCGTACGCTGCTGTATTTTATTTCGATATTTTACAGCGCGATCTATCGCTGTCCTCGGCAGAACGGTTTAAATCTTTGGAGAATTTAATTTCAAGGTATGACATAGCACTACGTTATTTTTTAAACTTTAGAATGGCCTTTCCAAAATCATTACTTACTTTCTTCTTAGTATATACCTATATGCATAACGTTAATAATAAAATTAATGCTAAATTCTTTTATTGTCAATTCGAAATTTTTTTTGTTTATACAAAGATTTTTTGAGGATTATATGCGCTATATATTTTACTTGCAATTCCTTTGTTATTAATAATAATGCGAACTTAATATAAATAAAGCATTTTAAAGAGTTTTTGTCATTATTCTGAAAATAATGGTACCGAAAATCCCTTGTACCTGTAAAATATCTGATGAAATGTTGATATTGTTATATTGAAGTGTGTTACTTGAAATAATTTTATCGATTATGTTACATAATTTTTACACTAATACAAGAAATTGTTATACTCTTCCTTCATACTTTACGCAAGGTGTTTGAAAATTACAGCCATAGAATTTCGGATCATTTGTTAATGGTTGGAATACGTTCTTCAGGAGAGCAATTTAAAAAATAACTTTTTTCAATTATTCCGGAAGCTTTTTCACATGCTTTCAGCAGTTTCTCTTCAACTGAAAATCTTCATCAATTTGTTACACTAGAATCTAGTCCGGATTTTTGGCACAAATGTTTCTTAGTGTTCTAGGACCGACCCTTTAAAAATCCCCGCCTCTGGGGTGCCGCCGTCGTATCAAGAAGGCCTTAGTTGTAGTTAAAAACAGTTCTTGTTCAGATAAAGTACCTTTTATACCTTGAACAGGGCAAAACATCATCATTATAATTACGAAAAGTTGTTCATAATCTAAAACAATGGCCCCATGCAAAATTTCAGCAGTACTGAATGACTTTTATGGAACCATGTGTACTGTGTAGTATTAGAAGGATTCGCAAGTGCTTCATCTCAAACACACATTTCATAAAAGTATGCCAATATTTTCGAAATTTTGCAGAGGGCTCTAATTTTACATTCATAACAACTTTTTTAAATAAAAATTTTCTGTGATATGAACTGAAGGTACTTTAGCGTGATTCTTTCCAATAATCACGTGGTGTATTCTGCTTCTTACTCCAGAAAGCTACCACGCCGGCACCCCAGAGACGGAAACTTTTAAGGGGTCACTCTTAGAGTACTCAGGAACATTTGTGCCAAAATCTTGACTACATTTTGTTTAGGTTTTTTTCGGCTAACATGCATAAGCTATCTACGGTGGCGACATTTCCTCCTTGGGGTTGACTAGATTCTTCTCTTTACTTCCTAAGTATTCTGGGTGTTCTTTATTTTTAAGGTGGGATTTCAAGATATTGAAATTTATATCTTGACAATGGATTCAATTTCAATAATCACATTGAACACGTAGCAACACGATGTATGGGACTAGTTCACTCTTTGTCCAGGCATGCAAAAATTAGATGGGGGCTGGGACAGGAGGCGCTAACAACTATATACAAAGGGGAAATTTTACCAATTACGTCTTATAGAGTACCGATTTGGATATCAGCAATGAAGTTAAAGTATATTCAAAAGAAATATGAACAAATTCAAAGACTTATTAATATCAAAATAATTAAAGGCTTCCGCACAATTTCATACGACGCTTCCTGTATCTTATCAAGCTTAACACCAATCGTGTACAAATTAGAAGAAATAGCTAGTATATACACATCGGTTAAAGACATACAGCAAAATGTAGAAGAAAATGAAGTTCACGTGCAAAAAAGTCTAGCAGAGGAACAAGAAAAAAGTGAAAGTTTAGAGAAATAGAATACTAAATAGACACAATCTGATAAGGGAGCCACCACCAGGCAGTTCTTTCCAACAGTAATGGATAGAACAAATTGGAATTTACATTTATTACCGTCTTTTACTACGATACTATCGGGACATGGAACTCTTTAATAGTTACTTTTACAAATTTAAAATAATAGACAGTCCCTATTGTTATGTTTCAAACTCGATCCATATAGAGACATTCTTAAAAGCAGCGTTAGAAGACACAACGGAACCTGGCCAGCAACTAAACAGCAATTAGTGAGCGTTTATTTAAAAGATTTTGCTAAATTTGTTAAAAGCATAAACTTTGAAGAACTAATATCTGTTTAAGAAAGATAAAATTAATGGTACACTAGAATAAGCTAAAATTACTAGTATTAGATTTAATTTTTATAAATACAATTATATTATTAATGTCATTTGTTACAGCTAGGTATACTATGTAAGTTTAATAAGCATGTAGTATTTTCTAAATGGAGCTTGCTGACAATAAATGTATTAAAAAAAAGTAGAATTTGCATTGTTTTAGCATTATTTTTGATTGTGGCTGGAGATTGGATAGAGTGATTGTAGAAGAGTGGTCTTCTTTAGGGGTTTATGTCCGTCTGGTCATCTAGCTGCGAAGATCACTATTATTGCCCGAGCTTAAGGCACGATTTTTTGTAGTCATTATCTCCGGTTTCATTCTATTCTCTTTTACCTAAATTTGAGTTCGTGGTTTCTAGGTTGCGTGTCCTGGGAATGATTCCGAACTTCCTGTCGTTTGTTTTTCGTTGGTTTTTAGAATCCTGACTATCATTGCTTATGTTGGCTTACCTATGCTTCTACTTCAGTTTTCATAATTCTTAAGAGCCTCTCACATTTCATTAATTTTTGGTAACCTTTCATTTACAATTATTGGTATCTGCCTTTGGAAAGCTTTTACTTTGGCTATTACCCGCATTTCAATTTTTGATTATTGATACCTTTTAGTTATGGAAATCAGATTGTTTCTTGCAAGTGTAGTAGATTCGTAAATCTGAAACTACAGGAATACTACTAATTCAATTAAAATATTGCATGAGTACTTTTTTATGACAAATTAAATGTAGATTAAAAATTAATTGGAAACAGTTATCAGAATTGTGAAATATGGCAGGGGCGTATCAAATAGTCTTGAAAAAATGGGGCACCATTTTCAGTTTCTACGCCACTGATGGAATGTGCTATTGAAAGTAATGGTCAACGGGTCTAGTCTTGATTAATACTTATCCTAAAAATGTTATTAAGATTTCCCCGGCCTGCTCAGAGAAAGCAACGCAAAGTAAAAAAAAAATGATATTTTAACACCCTGTATCTGGGTAACCGTTTGGTTAGTGAATCACCGGAGCTACGCTTCGCTTCTCTAATTACACGATTTAATTAAATTAAATATAATTAAATTTTTTACTTTTCCGAATTTTTTTGAAAATAAAAACCGGCCTACGATCTAAGTCTGAAAATTAGCAGAATTTTAAGCTATCATACAATTTAATCGGTCCAGTATCTTTGGAGGGAGCGAACAAACATACATACAAAGAAAGAGACCACCGATTGTATGGTATAGATACGATTGAAGATAACTTCAATAGGATAGTGTTGTAATCGAAACTTTTAGGTAGCTGAGTGGTATCTCCAAAAATAAGAACATATGGGCATTCTACCAGACACTATGTATATAATATGAAATACCACAAACCAGAAGCAAAGAAAGAATCTATCATCAACATAGACTCAGAAGAACTACCGGATATTAATACAGAAGTTTAGAAGCTGTTCTAAAAGAAACTAAAAATAGGAAAGCACCTGGAGAGGACAGAATAACTACTGAAGTGTTGAAGATGGGCTGGCCGTCATAAGAGAATACAGTACCGTTGTTTTTGAACAAATGTCTGGACGAGGGTGAAATTCCAGATTTGTGGCAAAATTCCGAAGTGAATTTACTTGATAAGAAAGGAGATAACAAGAACCTGGACAATTACAATCCTATAAGCCGATTTTCACACCTTGATAAACTGTAAAGATTATACCGAATCGACTATTAACAATTCGACTTCCATCAGCCAATCGAATAGACCATCTTCACACAATTCGTTTACTTCTTGACAAAGTCACTATAAGTAATATTCCTATCCACATGGAATTTGTAGATTATTATAAAGCTTTTGATCTAAACGTGTTTAAGTGGAGGGTCTAAATAATGCAATAATAGACTGGAGAATGCTCAAACCTATTCAACAGCATTATGGAAATTGAGCTTGCAAGTAACTCTGGGCCAGTAGATAAAGTTAATAATACAGGAGGAATTCGCCAGGAAGACTATCGCTCTAAAACAATATACCTTATTGTTCGAATACCTCTTCAAGACTATAAGGTGTGCAAAGAGGGACATTAATATAGATGCATCTTATTTAAACCACCTACGTCTTGCAGATGATATAGTCGTGATGGTAGTGATATTAAAGAACTGAAAGATATGCTAGAACAACTGCAGCGAGCATCGCAAGGATTCC
>OW679196.1:59308552-59392676 GCA_940337035.1 Agriotes lineatus
TTATTAAACAAAGTCTTAAGCTCAACCAAGTCACCATGTTCAGATGCAGCCTATTTGAAGAAAATTTTTAATAAAACCAAAGGGATTAAAATCTAACCATATACGAGGTTTTCAACTTAAATGTACGCAGCTTTAAGCAGGTAAGTATGCAACCATTCGCCATTGAAGTGTAATGTGTGTTGGGCACCCTGTATAATGCATCAAGAAGAATTTGTCACAAAATGCATTTAAAAAAAATTGATCACATCGCTTAACCAACTGTTTTCAAAAAAATCCAGATTTTCTTGTTCACCAAGTAATGAGTGTGTGGTTGAAAGCATTAGATGCTGTTAGTGGTGAGCAGTGAAATGGTAAAATTACGTAAGACACACAGAAACAGTAATCTTTTTAGAGTAGGAGGCTGAAATATTTAGATGATTTAGATATAGCACTTATTATTATGCACTAAATATTATGTAAATGCATTCAAAATATTGTGGAAAGACGCAGGGAGCATAACTCGTAAAGAAGGCAGTGACAGGCAAAAAATTCGTAATGAGCAAAATATTGAAGCTGTAGGCAAGTAATGGAGGAACAGCCCTGACCGCAATTGGACATTTGCAACAGCAAATGGATCTATTGTAAAGCACTTGCCAATGTATTCTTAAACAGGACCTGCAACGCCATCCCTATATAATACAAGTGTTCCACGAAGTATTCCCTATTGACAGGCTGCGCAGACAAGAATTTTGTCAATGGTTTTTACATAAGTTTGAAAATAATATCAGGGCTCTCGAAAAACCCTTTTTTGCTTAGTTCTACTTTTTTGGATATGTCAATTTCCAAAATAGGATTTGGAGCTCGAACAATTTTTACTTTTTTATTGAAGCTTTACTACGCCCACAAAAAATTGGAGTATGGGCAGCAATGAGTAAAAGAAGGAGTATCGGACCAATATTTTTTGCAGATAAAAATTCTTATCCAGCTATTAATAATTGTGTGCATGTATTTGACATTTTAGGAGATCTAAACGCTGAAAGATATGGGTTAGAAATCGTGTCTCCGTTCACGGACATGTTACATGATAACGAACTAGTGGAAGGTCGTTTTGAACAAGATGAGCACGAATTCACACTACCCGAGTAAACCTGAACTTTTTAGCAGAATGCTTTGATAATCGTGTAATAATTTTAAATACACCACTGCTATTTCCACCTAGGTCTTATGATTTAACTACAAGTGATATCTTCTTCCTGGTCATACATACAACATTAAATATTTACTACTCCTGTTGTTGATATGGAAGATCTTAAGAAGAGAATTAGAAATAAAATCTAAAAAATCAATAATATGTCGACAATGCTGTTATTATTTCTGTTAAGAAACTAATCAGAATATGCATAGATGAAGGCGGTGGTCACATATCCCATCTTATAAAACTTATGAAAAATTTATCTTATATTTGTGTTAATTTCTCATTGCTATTTAAATATAAAAATTCTATTTACTATTCATAACATCATCTGCTTAAATTAAAGTGTCAATTTAATTCCGCAGAAGCTCTATAGTAATACACTGGTGGAAAAAAGTAAGGAATATCTAAAACTTGTGAGTTTAAGATACATTGCTAAAGTAACCCTCCAATATATGTCGTTTAATATGTATAGTTGGCATAACAAGCTGAATTTGTATGAGCGTGTTTTATATCCTTAATCTTTTCCACCAGTTTGGTTACAAAAGGTTATGCGAGTAGTTCGAATGTTCCAACTTTAGTCTACTTTTGTCAAACACATTAGTGCCCTTTTTTCCTGGCCTTCTCTGGCGAAGTTTTGTTTAAATGTCGTGTTATAATAAATATATTACTTGCTAGTTTTAATATTACGGGGAAAATGCCATCAGAAGGGGTAAACAATTTAGAAAGAACTCAATTTCTTCAAAATGAACTCGCTGGGAAAAGAGTAATCCTAATCAATCGAAGAAATATGTAATTAAACACAGAAAAATCAAGGCGCAATAACTGAAACATGTTGATTGCTCTAAATGAACGATTCAAATGTATCCAAAAAAATGTCAGAAGACGATAAGCTTGTACCTAATTTATAAAAGCTGTTGGACTTGCGACTTCCATCGACAAAAGACCTCATTTTAAAAATTTCAGAAGGTCACGTACGTACACTGTACAGCCATGTTCAAATAAATCTGGGACAATTTCTGTTTTAAAACGTAGGTTGGGTTATAAATTGAACAATATCCTTATGGATGTCATGGTATCAGAAAAAGTTACAGATTTCATACACTTGTCAAAGTTTAAAAGTAATTATATTTTTTTAAAGAAATCCAGGGTGATATTGTTCAGTTATCAACCCAACCCATATCCGAAAAGAAACTGCTCCAGATTTATTTGAATACGACAGTACAAAAAGAAAGTATAGTAGGAAGCAACCCAGATTACACCCTAAAAAACTTTTGTTAACAGCAATTGACACAAAATTAAGTTTGCATATAGCCTAGATCGGCAGGTCAGTGTTTAAGCGTACTACTAATTCAAGGGGTTAAAAAAAAATCTGGTGTGATACACGCACACGCACACAATCTTATAATTAGCCAAAAATTTTAATTTGAATTTTTAAGCATTTGTAAAATTTTTTCAAAAATTACAAATTCTACAGAAACCGTACTAAATAGAGAGTTAGTCGACGAGACAAATTTCCTCTAAAATTATAAGCTGAATTAAAAAATGTAATAATATACCGGGTGTTCTAATTAAAATAGGAGTTACTAAGAAAAATTAAGAAAAGACAAAAAACCCATTTTAGAGTTATTCACCTGGAAAATCGCCTATCTCACATCAATACATATTAAAAATGTAATCAGAATATAAAGTTTGAAAAAAATCGTTAGAGCCGTTTTTGAAATCATCGAAAAAAACTGAAAAATCACAAGAGTAAACACCATACTTTTGGTTACGCAATTTTCTTGAAAAGCTTGTTGTCGCACCTAGATAGTACACAAAACTTATATATGAAGTTGCAACGGCATACATCTTCTCGTTTTTGGGATATTCTGTTCACACACAGACAGACCTACAAACTGACAGACAGACCAATGAACAAAAAGTTGTTTTTGGGCTCAGGGGACTCTAAAAGGTGAAGATCTGTTAAAAACTCAAATTCGAATTTTTGGGGTAAATTCAATACTTCCTTTATTGTAAAAGGAAGTAAAACTGCGGATAAAATGTTCCACAAACTGAAGCCCATAGATATATTAAACTGAGATACCACAACTCTCGTTCTTCTACTACTTTCAATTTTTAAAATTGTTTACCAATAACAGATGCCAGAAACACAAAAAGTTTACAAATTAAACATTTTAATACGTAGTAAAGCAAATTCAATGCGCATTAGAAAAAAATTAACGCATTTAATATTGTACAAATAAGTTGTTTCAGTGCTCCTTAACGCTGTAAGTTGTTTATTTTCTTAGTTTATATATACAGGGTGAGTTAAGATAGCGACACCCCCCTGTTAGTTCATTTAATATTGATATTAGAAAATAATTTGTTAACAAAAGATGTTCAGAATTATATTTTCTATATTATTGTACATTTATTTTATTTCATCGCCTACTGAGGTTTGAGCAGTGACATTCAACTTTTTTATTTTAAATGACACCCTGTATATTTTTTTAAATTTTTTTCGGAAGACCTTTTCTCTATACGATGCTATAAAAATATTGCGGTGTTAAGTGGGAAAATTACACCGTTAAACACGATTAAAGTTGAAAAATTTCCAAATTTAGCAATTTCATTTAGTAGCCATCAAACAAAACTGTGAAAAAATTAGTTGTCACATTTTTTGTGAGTTAATAGAGGATGTGCCTTTATACGGCAGGGAAGTTATTATCAGCACGATGGTGCGCCACCCCACTACAGCAGAATGGTTCAAAATTTTTTAAATCGCGAGTTTGGTGCAAAATGGATTGGCAGAGGCAGCCCTGTAGCTTGGCCCCCAAGGTTTCCTGATTTAACGCCACTAGATTTTTTTCTGTGGGGTCACTTAAAAAATATTGTGTACAGTACAGCACCTATTACTCCTGACGACATGAAAATAAGAATTAGAATTGCGTTTTCCACTATTACTGCTGAAATGTTAAACAGTGTTAGACACATTCATATTATGCGTTTACAAGCTTGTATTGACCAGAATGGGGGTAATTTTGAACATTTAGTAAATTCGAATAGATTTTAGGTGTTTTCATTTTGGTTATGTCTTTCGATACTTTCTTTTGTATTCATAGAATAAATTGTTTATTAATAAAAACTTGCTGCTTTCGATACATTATTATTTTATCACCTCAGCGGTGTTATTTTTGTCATTTGACTCCATAACAAAAAATGTTGCAACACATTTTTTACTGTTACTGCCACGACACAAGGTTACTAGGTGAAGTTGCTAAATTTGGACATTTTTCAACTTTAATCGTGTTTAACGGTGTAATTTTCCCATCTAATACTAAAATATTTTTATAGCACCGTATAGAGATAAGATAGTTCTTCCGAAAAACTGTAAAAAATATACAGGTTATTATTTAAAATAAAAACTTGAATGTCACTGCTCAAACCTCAGTAGGCCATGAAATAAAATAAATGTACAATAATATAGAGCACATAATTCTGAACATCCTTTGTTAACAAATTATTTTTCTAATATCAATATTAAATGAACTAACAGGGGCGTGCCGCTATCTTAACTCACCCTGTATATTGTTATTTGTAGTAATTGATAATCAAGATAAAAGGCGTAGCTATTTATCGATACCGCGACACAGTGTTGAGCTAGCTGCCTTGGTTTTTACGATCAGCTCTTTGGGAGGTCCGCTGCTTAAGTCTTTCTAATTTCTTACAACTGTGCTTTTCAGTGTGGCATGGTCGCCACCATATTGTGTTATAGATATGGTCTAGCTATATGTGCGACAACTTCGGGTAAATAGAAGTTGTAAGTGAGACAGAAATTAATTATCGCCAAGCCTAGACAGAGGAAATCGGTTTAAAATCGAGTCATCGATTTTTCAATATCTACCTCGGAGACTACAAATTTGACAGAGAACTCATAAAATGTGTGGTGCTTTACATTCAAAGGTCACAATGAATAGAAGTTTGTATACTACTATTTTAATCACTTAAAAAAATACGTCGGTAACCACGTTTAGAATTTGTGACCTTAAGCTCGGCAGCATACCTCTGTACCATTTTAAGATAAGTATGTTGCCACTGCGTGATCGACCTTTGCGAAATCCGAATTGTTCTTCATCTAGTAGTACCTCAACAATAGGTTTCAGTCTTTCATTAATTATTTTCGAGTATATTTTGTAAGCAGTACTTAGAAGGCTAATTCCTCTGTAGTTTGAATATTTTGAGCGGTCTCCTTTTTTAAATATCGATATCACTTCGTTTTCATTCATTTAAAAATGCAGTAGTCTAAACTCTAGAAGTGTCCTTCCGTGTTTTAATAGTTCTGTGTTAATCCCATTGGGCCGTGCAGCTTTCCGGTTCTTCATTTCCTTTAGAGCTTCTTTCAACTCCTCTGTGGTGATCGTGTCTACAATAGCATTCGTTTCATCAATAGCTTCATTTATTGAAATCCCTTGTTCATTAGTTTCTAGATTCCATATATGTGTGTAGTGCTCTATCCATTCATTATAATGTTTCAACATTTTGTATAAGCAAATTCTTGTTTTCCATGTACATCATGCCCAATATTGCTTATCATTCTTTCCCAGGAGTTTTAGTGAGCCTGCCTTACGATCAATTTGGCTATATTTCGTTTTTGGTTGTTTACTTTCCCGGGGTGTTTCTTGGTAAATATGTCAGATATGCTTCTTTTTTTATGGCGTTTTCCACTTCTTTATTCCAAATTTTAAGCCCTATATTCCCCTTTACACTCTTTTTCCGTTCCAACTGCTTCGTTCGTCGGTTTACCTTTGCACCCTTTTATATTCTTCCATTATTCGTTAATTTCCTGGCTGGTGGATGTGCGCATAACATACTTGAACAAAAAATAATATTTTTTTTTATCTTGAAACAAAAATAACGTACATAACTCACTCTAAAGTGTATCGTACGCTCGTGTTTGAAGTCAATCGGCTTCGCTATGCTTAACCTCGTTACTCACGATATATGTTAGTTTTACGACTTTTATGTACTATATTATTTTTTTAAATCGTTATTTAAATTAGGTTTTCCAATATTCGTCGTAGTACGATAACTAAACTTTTACGAAATTACTTTCCTGGCTAGTAAGGAAACGTTAGACTATTTTATAAAAGAATTGCGAATATAAGTCGAAAATTTGAGGAGTTTTCGACTTTTTGTATTATAATGAACCTCTAGAACAGCCATACTCAACCTTTTTTCTTCTCGGGCCACATACATATGTTTGCTATGTTACGCGGGCCGCAACATAGTACACTATATCTCATAATATATAAATGTAATAGTTATTTACGTATAGAAGGCCGGAAGAGTAAGATTACGCCCGCAGCCAAAATTTGAGGCCCGACGAAGGAGGGCGTTTATTTGGCTAAGGGCGTAATCACTTCCGGCCTGAGGTACGTACAACGTTTTAGGCACAACTGCATGGAAGAAACACAGAATAAATTTAGGGTTTTTAATGCCAAAAATTGCTACCACAGTTAAGGTGCCGGGCCGTAAAGTAATTTGCGGACCGTAAAGTTACTTTAGGGCCCGCGTTTTTATTTTACTCCGCGCAAATTACTTTACGGTTAGCCGGGCGTAAAGTTGTACTTTCGGTCGTCGTAACTTAAGATGTAAACATTCATTTCCAGCCTGGTTATGCGTAAAGAATAAAACTCAAAACGTAAATGTATCCAAGCATTTATTTTAAAAAAAATTGATTTTGGATGTTGAGACAAACTTTTAACTATTTTAGACAAAGGTGGGCACATTTTTGTACAGTCTTATATTTTAACGCAATAATTTCCAAAATTGCACGTACTTCTTTCCCTCAGCTCTTTTTTCTTTACAAATAACTTCCAGATTCGTATAGTTTTTGAACTCCATAAATTGGTCAAATAGTTTTGCATAATCATACCACAATGCAACTAGTTGTGTAATAATTGCTGTTTCTAAGCGCCAGGGATTTTCTACAAGCAACAAACAATTCTGAATACTTCGTAAATCCTAAAATCTGCTCTTAAATTGTTTACATAAAGCAGCTATACAATTTGAAATTATTGTATAGTTTCATCGAGAAAAATGTCAGTACCATCTTGTTTAGCTTTAGTTTCTCTTCAATAGTAAAACCATTATTCTGCGAAATAATTTTATTTTCATCCTGTAAACCACGATTGAGCTGATTAAGCTTTTCTGTGATGTCGCACAGAAAACGACTCCACCATTCACCGTTTTCAAGTTCACTTTATTGTTTTGTTGTGCTCAGGTATAATTCACTGTATTTATTACGGTTTTCATCACGGCGGTACTTCGACAATGGAGATACGAGCTGCTAAGTTTTCTTGGTGAATGATACAGTGAAATGTTAAAGATTTGTTAAATTGTATTTCTTTTTCAATAAGGAAACAAATCCCTTTTCGGCTCCCCTCATTGAAAGACATCCATCAGTGCATACACAAATGATTTTCTTTATATCAATATCATTATTCTTCAGAAAAGTACTAATATCGAGATAATCTGTGCCTTTGCTTTGATTCTTCATAGGAAGACATTTAAAAAAAGCCTTTATAAATAGAATTCTGTTCCGTACAGTATCTAACGAAAACGGAACATTTTGATGTTGCTGAAATATCGGTGCTAGAATCAACAGTCAAGCTAAAATATTTACAGTTTACAAATCTATTATGTCATCAGAAATGTGTTTTGCAATATGTTCAATACGTCTAATGCAGATAGAATCAGAAAGCTGCATTATTTTGTATTTGCGATATTATTAGATTTTTATGTTAAACTTATCAAATAATACATTGGAAGCACTGATGGAGCATTCCTTCACAATATCTGCGTCAGTAAGTGGTTTCATATCTTTACCAAGTATGTAACAAATTTCATATGATGCTCTTGTCACCGCTGCATGTTGTGACATCGCCACTGACATAACAGTTTGTTGTTATTGCAATGACTTCTTGAAGAAAGTTAACTTTTCACGTCTTATTAAAGACCCGCCAGAAAAAATCTTGGTGACCGGCCGATTGTTCCCAAGCTTTTAAAAACTTGCATTACCAGATGTTTACGTTCCTGATAATGAGTGTTTCGGGCCGCATATAAAAGCTTGGCGGGCCGCAGGTTGAGTATGCCTGCTCTAGAAGCATCTTGCCGAATTAATGAAGAGTGTACATAGATTTGAAACCTATGAGTTTATTTTTTGTTAAAATTTTATCACGACGTACAAATATATTCAAAAGAATAAGCTCATATACAGGGTGTCCCAGAACTACCTCCCCATTGATTATTCATGGATTCCTTAGGTTATAATAAACCGATTAAACCTAATATACTTTAGTACAAAGTCCCTCCAGTAAGAAGTTGGAAGACCTTGAAGTTCAATTTTTTCTTTTTATGTTAATTTTCACAAATGTAAAGATGCCGATTTTAAATTTGGTGCACATGCGCATTATTATGTACTGCACTGGTAAAAAATGTTTGATACACTAGACTTCACTGTAAGAGGCACTTTACCTATATCTGAACACTCTTTTTAGCTATAACTTTGTTACTTATAACATTTATTTAAATTTTAAGTTATTATCCGTCACCGACCTCATTAATTGATTTATTACTGTTGCTTACTAGATCACAATCATTACCCATTGTTTTTGTGATCATGGCAACTTGATAATTACACGTCTTAATGACAACCAACAACCTTTGATGGGCATTTTAAGGTAAACGGTTGCTGTCACGCTTATGAACCAAGAGTACTTTATTTTTACGCTTTTTAATTGTCTTTTGGATAATAACTTAAAATTTAAATAAATGTTATAAGTAACACAGTTATAGCTAAGAAGAGTCTTCAGATAGAGGTAAAGTGCCTCTTACAGTAAAGTCTAGTGTATCAAACACTTTTTACCAATGCACTACATAATAGTGCCTTTATATACCAAAATTCAAATCCGTATCTTTACATTTGTGAAAATTAACAGACAGAAAAATAAAAAAAAATAACGTCAATGCCCTATAATTTCTTACTGGAGGGACTTTGTACTAAGGTATATTAGGTTTATTATAATCTAAGGTAGGGAGGCAGTTCTGGGACATACTTCTCGGAAGAAACTATGACTTTATCTGTAATAGCTTTACCTGGAAATAAGAAATATTCCTTGAGCGTACTAAGATATCTGTTCAATTATATGAGCTAGTACACGAGTTCGATCAATCCTCTGTAGGCCAATGTCTGATTGAAGCAAGAACAGACTTGCAACTCACTCTATGATACAGACCGCAGTTTCATTGTTCCAGTTTTACAAAAACTTCTAAGTAAGGTGATACAACAAAAAATATTTTGAATAAGAGATGTAAAATGTCCACAAACATCAGCGACTGTTACAAATTGAAACAATTGACAGTTTCGTAAAAGCAAAATCATACTACTATCCCTCTTGGGGCGTATTGTAGTACCAAAAATGCAATTTTATTTTTTTTTGTGCCTTGTGTTTTATATGTGAAGTGTTTTATATCTTGTATTTCTATATTATTTCCAACTATTTAAAGAGAGTTATTACACAAATACTGCTCCCGTCAGTGTAATCTAAAACTGATATTCACAAGATTCTTGTAGCTCTATCTTTAATTGCTTTACCTGAAAGTCGAAAATATTTCTTATATGCACGAACTCATGTGCTCAATTATATAAGTGAAAGGAATTTTCCGCATGATTTAAGAAAAAAAATATGTAGCTCATTCTGTGGTATAAATAACAATTCACTACTAGACAGCTGCATTGGTAGTAAAAGAAAAACATTTTCTTATAATAAAGAGTTGGTGAATACACTTACGTATTTCAACTATAGTATATATTTTGAAGAAGACAGTCGCCTTGAATATGAATTCAACGATGACATTATCGACAACAATCTTTACGTAAACGCTTCAATGCAATCGGTGTAATTCATGTAGTATGCTTAATCACAGGAATATACTGCCAATTGAGAGCTGTTTACGATAAAACTCGAAAAAATATATAATTTTGAAAATTACTACTGTGAAAAATATACGTTGTGTGCAAAAGTGTAAAAAAACAATTGCATTGCAAGGATATACAGTAAGATTATGGAATAAGGTCAATAAAAATGATAACGACGATATTTCCAATTACTTACAAACACACACTTAAATTGAATTAACTAAAACACACTTTCTAAATGGTTTTTAGTTTTTTTTTCACCATACGGCCAAAAGCTGCCATCCTTATAAATCTAAATATATTATTTTCTGTGGACTAAAATTTTCCATTTATCACTTAAAAATTAAATGACAAATAACAACTGAAAATATTTACAGCAATAATGAGATTACAAACTGTTTGGAATAAAAATATTCATACTTTTTGAAAATTGATGTGAATTTTTGCTATGTTATGGGAACGCAACAAAGCAAATTAATGCTTTCCTTGAACTAAGTTTAGTGTTACTCTCGTTTAATTCCAGTGCTTTGCCAAAAACATCAAAAGCAAAAGAGCACTCTGAATATCTTTAATGAGCCACATATACAGGAGCTTTTTGAAACCAATTCATGCTAGACTTTATCAAATATTAGAAGAAAAAATAGTAGTACAGTTTGGTTTTCGAAAAGTTTAGGAACCAGTGGAACTGTATTTGTTTACAACATACTTTCACAACGATGCTTAGATACGCCTGTAAGAAAAAAAACATCAACGCATTATAATAAGCCTATATCGGCACCCAAAAGCAACCGTAAGGGTAAGCCAAATATGTAGAAACGGTTACAAGGTATGACATAGCTATTTGAGTAATTGGTTAAATGGCGATAACATTCAGTCCAAAAGAGACTGAAAGCAATAGAAAATTTCAAGAATCGAGAGCATTGCCAATATTGACATACTGCGAAGAATAAGAAAGGACTGAGAGAACGCAATAACTATAGAAGTAGGAGAACAGTACTACCAAAGTCTTACAAGTAGAGGGGAAAAATACCAGATGCATAGACTCATCAAGGAAAAATTGTAAATAAAAGAAGAGCAGGCAGAAGACTATAAACCGTGGCTACGAATTCTTCGTGATTGCTTTGGATGTAGTTCACTTGAGCTGTTTAGAACGTCAGTTAGTGAAGTCCAAGTAGCTATGATGATAGCCAACCTCCGATAATAGCTGCGATTACAAGAAGAAATAATGCCAACGTATCAAAATATTAATAATGATGAAAGACGGTTTTAATATGTGAAATTAAGCAGGATTTTATTGTATTTTTAATGAAAAATATATTTTGAAAGAATAGGTATTTACATAATATTGATTGTTCACAAAGAAGAGAGGAGCAGTAATTAAATTATCTATTAATCGCTAAAGCGAATACCCATATGGTAAGTGAACAATTAACTAATTAACTACAGATACGACGAAGATTTTACTATGTAAACGATAACAGCAAACTGTCCATTCGTTGGAGGCAAATTTAACTAAAATTCGGTTGGTGACCATAATTTAGAACCAAGTGGTTAGATAAGTCAGTTTGTATCTGCAAAAGTAAATACTATTAGAAAAGACAAACCAAAAGTTTGTTTCTTACATATTTGTCAGCTTAAAAGGGTTATTATTGCACAAGATGATGCAAATTGGTCACAGACACAATTTGGGAAAAAGTTAACTTAAATATGATATTTTATCTACGACCACTACTAAAAGTAGGCCTTTTAGCGCTAGATTGTTTCACTAAAAGTGACGTTTTATAGTTTACCGTGTTTAAAGAAATCAGCTGTTTACTTTTAGCACACGGGCTAAAAGTGAAGTGAGGTTATAAAACTACAATTTCGAACTGCAAGTGAAGTTGTAAAGCTATTCCAGTTGCTTCTTGCGTTACAGGTAAAGCGTTTTTGAAATAATTAAAGCGTTATGTAATGAATACAGTCATATGTGGAGTATCAATAATTACATTTCGTAACTCACCTTGACAGCACGGGCGTGGCCAAACAATCGCCCGCGCGGCATAGCCGACTGTTCATTATGACATAAATTAAAAGTGTCGCAGATGCTTACCTTTCTTAAATCCAACGCGTGCTAAAAGTCGTTTATGCGCGAGACATGTTATGAAACTCAGCCTTCGGCTTCGTTTCATAATTTTCATTCCTCGCGCATAAACGGCGACTTTTAGCACTTGTTGCATAAATAGCTATTAGCTGAAACGGCACTTTAGATGAAAAACAGTAATCTGTAAATTTTTATATTTAATTTTCCATGGCTTTAAAAGATATAAGAAAAAATAATCACAAAAGATGTGTAAAATTTTGAAGATCAAAAATGATTTGATAATGAAAATTTGATCCTAGAAATTACTGGTATGTACAATTAAAAATTGTCATAAAATTAAGTAGTATCAATTAAATAAGATTGTTAGTGCGGAACTGAGGAAGATAAAATTTGTGTCCGAAGCGAAGTACAGAGGAGGTTGCAGTCGAATTGTAAGAAGGGTTGCAGTCGAGTTGTAGGAACGGCCCAGAATACGAATTGGAACGAAATTAGAAAAGGATCATTTAGAGCTCGAAGAAGAAAAAGTATGAAAATGTAAGTGGATAAAATTTTAAAAGAATGAATTAACAGATCTGAGTAAAAGAGCATAATATGAAAGAATATAACTGTGATATAAAAGTATAGAATTGAATAAATAATTAATAAAACAGAATAGTAACGACACTAACATTTAACTAAAGAACATTAGTTTATTAAATGATGGTTACGTAAATGCTAAAGAACTGTGCACTGTAAATATATAAAACTGTGATTAAATAATATGTAAACATACAATATATAGTGCGTCTAGAAAGTACCCGGAAAAAGTACACCGACTTTAAACTTCTCGGAAGTAGACATATTTGACATATGGGATTGCCTTTTGTTTTATTCATGACCTACTATCCTGGTAATATTCACACAAAATTTTAGTGGCTCAGGACGTTTTAACGGAAGTTTGGCGAAAATTACTGTGTCATCTGCATACCGCAAGTTGTTTATTACCTGCCATAGCTAAGACTATCGCCTTTCTTATATTCCAGAACAGGTCTCAATATGTATTCTGCATATATGTACAGTTTAAAGTAAAGCAGACAGAATATGTCCTTGCTGAACACCTATCCTTATATAAAATCTGATGTTACGCTATTTACTTAAAATAATACTTGGAGCTATACCTTTCTAGCGATTAATTTTTGAAATTTCCAACAATTTGCGTAATTCACATAGTTTTCAAACAGAATATTGTAATTTAAAGCATTAAGTAATAATCATTTCTCATTTATTAGCTTCAAAAGTTTTATTTGGAGGAAAAGAGAGTTTTGAAAGAACAATTTCTTCAATTAATATATTCGCAACAAATAAGCCAAGTGCAGTAAACCATATAAATATTGTAAAGTAAAAGTTGGAATTATGCATTTCTTACTATGGAATGTGGTTCAGGTTTATTTTTCTGAACTGTCTCCAACACACAGTAATATTTCGTTGGGAAAGCCAATTTATATGGCGTAAAAAATATGAGCGAAGCCTATACCCAAAGAGTAGAAAATAGCTGAACATGGATGGATGAATAGATTAGCTTAATAAATTAATTCATTTTGGAATTAATTCAACGTGTACAGTTGTTTGTTAAGGTAATATACGAGATTTGCTTTTTTACGAAACTTGACTTTGAGTATTCCAATGCTCTCGTTTTTCAAAGGCCTTTGTGATAAGCGTTGCGTTTACCTTTCTGGGTTATTTTGAATGTGACGAACCCAGTGCAATTTTTATGTGTTAGTAGTTTTTACATCTGTTTTTCTTTTGAACATAACGAACCTAGCTACAAGAGCCATTTTATCCTAATTCTTACTCACTGTCATATAATCACCGAAGATTCGTGTTGTCTGGCCAGTAAACCTTCCAAAAGTTATACTTATAACGGGGAAATTATTCTAATGAAAATACTGCACGAAGTAAAGTATAAGAATATAAAAAGCTTGATTTCAGTTCTTGAAATATACAATTGAGACCCTAAATCAATTGATTGCTATTTAGCTATGTATGCTTATTTGAGCGTATATACGAAATATGATATTTATGAATCTACTTTGTTTTTATAGATTAGTAAGAAATTAATCCGAATTAGAATGGAAATATTTTATTCAAAAGTTTTTCAATACGAATTTAATAATTGACAAACCTGTATAGTTTGAAGACATCTATCTCGTAATGAGGAAGTAGTTACTATTGCAGCAACTATTCAATAACCATTAGTCGCAAATACAGTACACAATGTCCTGGTACCTGCAACAACAACGAAGTGCACGCTACAAGCTCTGCCCTTCGACATGTGACAACAGTAACGTGACATGCAGTAAATATTTATGTAAAACACACATGACATGCTATTGTCCCACTTGAACGAAATAATGCGCAATATAATTTAATATGTTCATGTTCTTTTGTTGTAAGTTGTATTTACTTTTAAACTTTGTTTGCTATACAGAAGTATTGAACTACAAATCTAAAGTTATTAATGCGAAGTTTGCCTTGTATGCCCAGATTTAATAGTTTATAGCACTGTGTCACTAAGAGTTTAAGCAAATATAACATAAGAGACTTCAAACTATAAAATAAACTGCATTTAATCATTTATATTATCCAGGAGTACTGAATTTGGTAGATTAAAAACCTATTAATTATAATCAATACAAAGTGCTGTCCTGTCGTTCTCTCAATTAAAATAACTATAAGACCCATGCTTAAAATTTTGCTAAAAAATTAGAGGTAAGCGTCGTTTATGTACGACCTTTATAGGTATATCAGGTATCTTTTGTTGGCGAATGGAACACAATTACAAAAATTAAGAAAAGATTTTTGAATTTACTATTTAAGGATACGCCTCTGACTGTCTAGCTATTCCTTTGTCAGATTTCCTTTGTTTCTGGGTATGTACAATTTATTAGCATTTCAGTAACTTGCTATACTATTCACGTCGCAAAAATATCGTTTTGCAACATTATTTTTACATTTGCTGCTCTTTCTCTTGAATTTTATAAATCAGGCCTTTTCTTATAATTCTTTAATAATTTCAGCCGAGTCGAAAAACCGTAAATATTTAATCCCCGTTCCCAATTAAAAACTAATCTCTTAAGCATCTATTGCAAGAAATCTTATGGGTCGTCGTAAATAACAGCTCCAATGCACAGAACATCGCTGTAGCCGGTCAAACACTGACTCTGTAACAAATGGTTGTGGAGTTCTAAGGATTAAATTTGATCAGTGTGGACATCGAGATTCATAGCGCCATTACGCCATGATCTACGATCGCTTTTAGAGGGAAACTACATTTCACTAACTCGTGAAGCTTTGCAACTGCCACCGGGACCACAAAGTGATAGTCAACAATGTGAAGAAGACGACCGTTTACGAGACAAACAAATATTCGCAGCGCACTTTTCGGTCCGGTCTTTAGTTGTAATGGTAGGTAACCGATAGGTGTTGTTAATTTTTTGTAGTAATCAAATAGACAAAAACATGCGCAAGAATTTCTGCTAACATTCTGCTAGCTTAACATTATGAGCACAGACCGAATTCATCTGGTGTGCTATCAAAATATTTAGCTTCTGCATAAGAAAGTAGGAGCTTAAACTAGATGGCGATAGAGTATTCGGCAATGTAGAGGATGCAGCATAATAGTAAATTTCTCGTTTTCACCAACAAATTCTTGCATTAAATTCATATCCATAGTGGCGTTCAAAATGAGACAAAAATGAAAATAAAGAAATAAAACTAGTTACATCCTATTTTCAACTAATAAAATCTGCTTACAGAGAACACAAATTCATTTAGCATATTTCGTCTAATTTGTTATCGATCGTTTAGAAAAAACTTTCAAATTAAGCAACACGTCAAAATTTCTCTAAATCAATGTAGTTCCGATAGAATGAAGAAAAACAACACGCAAATATCCTTAAAAGAATATTTTTGAATTTTTCTATATTTATATCCAGCAGTGAGCTCGCGTTGTGCTTCCCGGATCTCATTATTATTTTTTTCTGATGTTTGCGAATCCATTGTTATTAAGACTTGAAAAACATCTCGAATGTAGTTATACTATCCGCAAACGTGGAATATGAGCTTTAAATTTTATTTTGAAATATGAAATAAAAACAACTCATTTAGTGGAAAAGGATTTTTCTATAAGTTAGACTATTAAATCGTTACGGTATAAGAGTAAGACACTAGAACAAGTTAACATGAAGTTCGACAGGTCAATGGAGGGGAGAGGGGTAATTCCATATTTTTGTTCGCTCGCCGAACGTCAAAATGCGGTTGTACAAAAGGGTTGCAGGAAAATCCGGGAAAATGTTGAGCGTCACCTGTTGATATAAAGCCTGCTGGTGTAGTTGAAATCCTTTCTCCAGGACAAGATTTTTCTGGGTTTCGGGAAAACTGATCTGGCTGGATAGGAATTTAGCTTAATACGGCGGTTTCGTACAGCTGATGGCAAAAACTTCTTCGTTTAGGTAAAGACAAAAGCAGCATCCAACGAAGGGTGTGAGAGAGATGGGACATTGCTCCAGTGGAGGAAGACGTTGCAGGCAGACAAATCTGAAGTAAGTCGAAAGTAAAGTGTTTCAAGGAAATATCTCAAAAAATGAGGTACGTTATGCCCACTCGTCCTGTTCTCCGACCAATTCGAAATGCCAAATTGAGGTGAATTTGAGACTAACCATTCGAAGCCTGCCAGCAAGCTCTAGCGTAAACCATTTTACCCACATAAGGAAAACTCGTAACTCCAAAACAGCAAATTTTACAGAAGAGACCAAATATATTATCAAACATGAAGCGTGTCCATTCTATATTTTGTAATACTGAATTATTGCTGAAAATATAAACAGAAAACCCCATACTGAGCAATTTGAATAGTTCTTAGTTACTAGAAAAATAAAATGACTTACGAGATTTTTTACCCTTTGAAGAATTATGGAGTTACGAGAACGGCTTCTGGCGAATTTCAAAGATACAAGTAATTTAAGAGCAGTTAAATATCCAAAATTTGATTATACTTTACTAAACAAGTAGATAGCAACTTAGTCCCCCAGTTCAAACGGTTAAATGTTTAAGGTCAACAGTGACTAACTAAATATTTAAAAATTAACGAATTATAATAAAATCAACGTTACAAATATCTCAAGTTTATTAGACCATCACAGTATTTATAATGATCCTTTTCCATAGAAAATTTTAAATATTGCAAATGCTCACATTTTTAGTGATTTTGGGACTTTATTTCCTGGTTTATATTTTAATTCATTCTTCTATTGGTAATTCTTACCATTCTTAGGGATGCCTTAGCTTATATTCTATAAAGCCACTAGCATTATATCGTAGGGCACGTATGTCCTGCTTTTACTCCTGATATGATTGAATTAAGATAATTCGAATACGTATAATTTAAAAAGAAAGTAGGGCTTATATACTTGATTGAATACGACTGTGGATTTTACCGAGCATGTTTACATGCCTCAACATCGACAGGTACATTAAACTTTTTCTTTTCTAAAGTTCTCTTAATCATCGAATGCAGAGTCTGTCTATTTGCGTATTCCAACGATCAAGATACTTTTCAATTATTGTAACTTGTTTATCAGTCGCTAAATTTAAAATAATGCTATTTTACCAATGTATTGTTCGAATTCTGCCATGCACCCACCACTATAACATATCAAGGTTTCTTTATATTTCAAATTGTTACGGTACAAACGCTCTCTTAGCACTTGATATTGTGTGAACGCACCCTAGTACCAATTCGGTTTAAGCGCGTGGAAATTCGTTAGGTTGGCACTTGGCAATGACCTTCTTTGGTGCTGCTCGGAATTTGCAAGCTCATAGCGTGTGGGCGCTTCTTCCCATGTCTGCAGCGAAGCAAGCAGTTTGCACGGTTTTTCACGTTCCATAATCCGATGGAGGAGTTAGTCTGACTTTGATTCTTTGTGGGTTCTACACCGTTTTGTCGGAAAATTCTTGTGGAAACGAAATTGAGACATTTAAGGTCCTCGCCAAGTAGCGGAGTACGGTACAAGCGAGCTTCTGCAAAAATGTTCCTGCACATGGCCCATATTGTTAAGGTGAGTTATTTTTAAGCTTTCGTATATTCGTTATCGCATGAAAAAAATTTGGCTTATTTAAACGATTTTCTAGCCGTACCTATCAGCGGCTCCTATTAGCACCTGTCAGCCATCATTTTGAAAAGTTTAGTTCATTTTCGTGGCCCTCATCAAGTTTTGAGCGTCTGGATCAGCTCGCGTTCGGTCCTATCGAGCCCTCTCGCCTATTGGAGATTCCTGATTTGCTGCAATCACTGGTGATAGCCTCGTCTCCTGAAACGACCTTGACCCACATAATTGCAGGCGTCGCTATCTGCAGGAGAGCTAAGTAACTATCGATCAGGATCCCCGAAATATGAGCATCTTCTGTAGGCCACTGATAATCTTGTGATAATTTTTGGCTCTGTATTTTGAACGTTTTGAGACCGCCAAAGTGCTGATTGCAAGCAATGCCGGTGAACCCAGTCAGAATCCTCCGGTAAATATTTAATTAATGATAATCAGTTGAAATATCATCATCCAACCTTCAGTTGTTCTATGGTTTGTCTAATTAATGTAAGTTTAATTGTACTGCCTAATTGTTCTTTGTCTAAATTAAGTTTGTGATAATGTATGCTGGTACAACCCAGAGTGCTTTGATGCCAATTTGACGTATTTGGCCTTACAAGGGTACTGACAGATCGTTGTCTGCTTTCACTCTAAAGCATTTTAAATGAGAGGGAACAACGATCAGGATACGAACAGATCGTTTTCCCTCTCACTCTAAAGTGCTTTAGAGTAAAACGGGACATCGATCTGTCCATACCCTAGTAAAGGACAAATACATCAAATTGGTATCAAGGCACCCTAGTACAATGTAGCATAAGTAATATTTGAGGTGCACCCCACGTTAAAATTATTATTTGGAGGTATCACTGTACTTGCTATTTTTTCATTAACACAAAATAAATATATTACACAGTTACTGTTTTCGTAGATCTTATTTCGGTCCTGAAACCTGACCGTCTGTACTTTTTTTAAGGGTTATTTGGAATCTGACTATGCTATTTAAGTGTATGAGTGCTCGATGCAATCTAAGCGCAATAACCGTGTTTAAAAATTTGTTGGCGCCTTTAACCATTATAAATATATTCAGACTTTCCGTTGGGACGTTAAATTAAATAATACGTCTCGTACGCCTTAGTATTTTAGAGGTTAATTTGCTTTATTTGTTATCTAGGTAGCTCAGTATGCATGAAACTCTTATATTCCCCAGTCCCCAGGCTATAAAGAATCACTATTTGCCAAAGACAGGAAGCTGGTCTGCCTCTGTAGTGTTCTCGGGCTGAAACTAACGTCAGACAATATACACAAAAAATCCAATTTAATCCTACAAATACAGGGTGTTTCCTCAGTATGTGTAGAAAATTGACAGACAGATTGACCTTTAAAACGCACATATAAAACCATACAGAAAGCAATAAAAATAGGACCCAACTCTGGTATAAATGGCTATTACTAAACATAAATGGAAATTTAGAATGGACAACCTACGTGCGATAATTACACAACGTAAGGATAACAGTGTTTGCCGTACATACGCATTTAAACAATATTAAAGGTGCGTCTTTAAAACCACGAACATTAAATGGTATGGATGTCTGTTGTCGCAATTTTTGCATAATAACCTGGTTCAATTTACGTACCTAAGCGCTCTTTAAATTAGCGCAATTGCCACAGAACTGGAGCGACAGCTTATCGCGTAAGCTACAATCATTTCCTATATCAAGCTACCTAGAAGTTATAAAACTACAACGTGCCCTCAAATTGTGCTCGCCTTCGATTGCGGCATCTCTGCAATGACTTGTTAAGTCATTTTGCTGTTGTAGATGCTTAATTGCATTTCACGCCTTTAGGGCAACTTGTTGCTATTTTAAAACCATTTTCAATTTTTGCGCACTAGCACAATCTCATCTTCCGCACATTTGATTCAGGTCATTTTGGTATTTTAAGTAGCCACCTAGGCTTTAGGGCAGCGTGCCCGTATGCTAAACCCTTTTAGTTACTTATTTGGCTCCATCGCCTAATTCTACAATAATGATTTTGCACATATTTGGCCCCAAACGCAGTATTTCTCGTCAGTTGGAGCACCCCTTTGCTGCTACTTTGGCAGCCGGGTGTTATCGCTCGCAAGAATTCCGAAACTTCTAGAAATCACTCCGTTGAGGCGCTTCGCCATTGGCTGTTTTTGATATCGGAATTAATTTGTTTTGTGGAGCGCATCGCCATTGGCTGTCGAGAGTCACGTGGCAACGCCGTTTGGCTCACGCCACTTCAAGCGTCGTAACGCTCCTTGCGTTACGGGTCGTCAATCGAGACAGTCGCAAGTGTGTTGATTTTAAGTTTGGCGGCGCCTCGCCATGTTGCGAGGCGCCGACGCCGTCTCTTCAATATGTGCCATTACGGCAAGGTGTCTCCGCGTTATTGCAGCGATTAAGGTATAGAAACAGTTTCGCATTAGAGGAGTTCAGCTCTGACCGTTGATCGAAGGAGGTCGCGTGTGGTTGTGTGAGTGGCACGTCTTTACGCCAAGACGTAGGAGTGTGAAGGGCTTCTTGGGGCCAGTTCTGCGTTGGTGAGAAAGGGGGCTTTCCCCTTGCAACTCGCTGTTTCGAGGATCTTTCTAGGCAGGACGAAGTAGGCCTTTTTGTCGCTGTAGCGTGCTTTCAGGAGAGCGTCCTAACGTCGCCATCTTGGCGGATTCCAGCCCGATTACCCCTAATGCCGTGTTTTGGCGATTGAGCTGCCACAGACCTTCGCCTACTACCAAATGACTGCACGCCACTCTCATGGACCGTCTGCGGACTAAGGTATTTGTAATTGCAACCATTTAAACATAGTAACTGTCACTTGTGCGAGCGTTGGTGCTTTGTGCTCAACTTTATTTGGGCGGATGCATGCCCCTTGCTTGCTTGTCGCGGCTTTTAATGCCGGTTTGAGGCCACCATGCTGCAAGACGCTACTTTGGTAGCCTGCCTGTAAGTTCATGTGCGCGAGTTTCGCGTTTTATCGCCTAAATAACTAAAGAACTCTGCGATCATGATTTGGTGTTACGTTTGTGCTAATTTTTAATTCAGTAACGTTAGGTGCGCGAACTTCGCTATATTGTACCGATTAATACCTAAATAGAATTAACGCCTCGCCGTGCTGGGCCTGGCGCGCCCTAAGCTGTTCGAGTTTTTCTTTGTTTATGTTTGCGAGAGCTTTGTGCTTTGCTTCCTAGGTGTTAACCGCAGGTCGGCGACTGTTATCGCGCACTAACGCGCCCTTTTTCCGGAGTGCGTATTTCTAAACTGTACTTTAATGTTCATTAGCATAGCGCGTCCATCAGCTGGTGCTTAACGTAAGCAGTAACATAAGCTTGGCGGCACGATTTGCTGCCCAGATGTAATTAGCGATCAATAGACGCATATTTAGTTAAGGGACGTATTATTCCTATTCGACCTGTGCATGCTTTGTTTCAGATAGCGCCTTTTACAGTGTAAAGATTGGTGTACGGCGAGACGTGAGAGATCAGAGCGTGCAGGTAGGTCCAGTGATTGCGCAGTCTCGGCCAAAGAGTCCCAATATTACCATTCCAGTACGAAATTGTTATTTGAGCTTGCAGCTCATGAGAATTCTTATCGACGGAGTATCTTGAATACTTCGCTCCCGTTTAACCGCCCAGGCCCGGTTATTCGAGTTAAGACAGGCTTGGTGGCGCCCTCATAATTTTGACGTACCATATATATATGCCTCAACACGCTTGCCCAGAACGTATCGTGTGACTCACGCCCGACTCCCTGAGCGTTCCAGCCGTGGCCCTTTAGCCTGTTTCTAGCAAATCTCAGAGCAAGTGTGCCAGTTTTCCAGGACTGATTCCGTGGTGCGATGCTCACCTTGGGTGGGTGTCGTAAAGTTGTTTTAATACCGTAACAGGCTAATTTTGGCGGCCCAATCACGTGGGGCCTTGTATGTTTGTTTTTCTTATTAAGCCACCCGTTGTCTGCCTAATTTTGGCTATCCCAACGTGTGGCCTTGTTTTTTTTTCTGATATTCGTCTTCTCGTTAGGCCCCTCCGTTGTGCGTCTTAATTTTGGCGCCCGCCTCTGGGGCATTTTAGGCATTGTAGCCTTGTTGTGTCATGTATATCGTTGTCACAAATGTTTTTTTCGTCATTTCGAAGTGGTATGGACTGGTAAACCCGTTTTTTTTTCTTAGTAGAATATCTTACCGAGCTTCTTTTCTTGTTTTCTATTTGTCTTTTCCCGTTTTCTTCTGTTTTCTATATGTTTTTTCTTAGTTGTCATTTGTCTTTACGTTCCTTTTCTTGTTTTCTATATGTTTTTTCTTGTCTTTTCTTATATTCTATTTGTAGTTTTGTGTTTTCTTGTTGTTTATCGCCTTTTTGAGTTTTCTTTTTGTGTTTTTCCATGTCTTTTCATATTTTGAGTATCTTTTTCGTCATTTTTACCGTCGTTTCTTGTTTTTCTTAGCCAGTTCATACTACCGAGATCTCTTGTTGCATTTAGTGCAGATTTTATCCCGTATTAGTCGGATTTAGTACCAGATGTTGTTGAGTGAAGGTACCGACCTTGTTTTTTTTAAGTCTTTTCGAAGGCTTAGTTGGGAGTTTCGATTTCCTGTCGCTTACATTGTTTAGCCTTGGGCTAAGTTGACACTTTTGTTGTACCGAACTGACGTTTATCGATTTTGACGTTGATGATTACCGATTTTGACAATTTTTTTTCTCTATCGTTTGGTGTTGTACCGAGTTGATTTTTGGTAAGCAGGTTGGAATTCTTTTTCACCTTCATTACCGTGTCTTGGTTTGTTGATAAGTTTTGGTGTCTTGTTGGTGTGCTTGGGGAGATTCGCTCGTGCGGTTATTACGTCCCTCAGGCTACCTTCATAGTTGGTTTGACGTAGTTATTTTCGTTTGGCCTTTATTTCATTTTCATTATTATCATGTACCGCCCAACTTTGTTTACCGACTTCTTCATGGACACCCCTAACAGTTATCGCAGTGTTTTGTACACATACCGTTAGCATTTAACGAGTCTTTACCGCTGATCGGAATGCTTCGTACTTGTTGACGTTTTGTTGTTATTTATCGTACCCTTTTTGTCTGATGACGTCATGTTGTCACGTATCGTGTTCTTTGTGAACAGTTTCGTTGAAGCTTCTGAGCTTTGTGTGGCGGTAACGGCCTGCTGTCCGCATGAGGTTTCTTAAGTGTATAGTGTTTGAGTGTTTAACTATTTTTGACTCTTTTTGCGTAGCGATGCCCTATTGTTTTCGTGGCCTAGCGCTCTTTTACCGTACCGTTGGCCGTCGCCATTTTCAACCACCTATGTGGGATTACATAAAGAGAGCGTGTTTCTGGTCATTTTGTTTCGTGCGGACCCTGTCGTCGTAAGGTAGTCCCTTTGGGCCGCATGGAGTTCTGAAAAGGATTTATTGGGCATGCGTCATCGAACGCCTACACCCTTGGAGACTTGGCTCTTCTTGATTTTCTTTTGGTGTTCAGTGTTGGAGTCATTTTCGAGCTCGCGCTTTGCGGTTTAATAGTCGACTTGGCTCCGGCATCGGCATCGATTGAGGATTTCGGTGGACTGAGTTTTTCCTATTACTGATCATGACTATTTTGACAGTTTCTGTCACAACCATCTCCCTTGTTGGTGGTTCATCCTCTTCTCTTGGGTACTCATACCAGTTGTGGGATTCACACAATGCGCCGATCTCGTGACGCGCAACGTGCCCTCTTCAGGTAACCCTCGTGTGGGATTTTGGACTTCCATTTCTATACCCCCCCCCCCTCCCTGTGTTCTTTTGGAACGGTTGGTCGGAAGTGTCCACAAGTGTAAGACCTATTTTTACCCGATCCTGACAAACAAATTTACGTATTTTCTACTGGCGTATCCAGTCTTTCTTCTTCCCCTTCTCTCTCGTCCCACCTTTGCACCCTATCTGGTGGCCAGTGTGCGTAATCCCTTTGGGGGTGCACTCTATCGTATCGAATGTTGTTTTTTTTGTGTTTTTCGTTGTTGCGTTTTCGTTGGAATTCTCGTTACGTTGTCACAAAATGCCTCGTTGTTTTATAAGAAACTTCGGGGAACTCTCTTTCAAGTAAGGGGAGTGTTAAGTCATTTTGCTGTTGTAGATGCTTAATTGCATTTCACGCCTTTAGGGCAACTTGTTGCTATTTTAAAACCATTTTCAATTTTTGCGCACTAGCACAATCTCATCTTCCGCACATTTGATTCAGGTCATTTTGGTATTTTAAGTAGCCACCTAGGCTTTAGGGCAGCGTGCCCGTATGCTAAACCCTTTTAGTTACTTATTTGGCTCCATCGCCTAATTCTACAATAATGATTTTGCACATATTTGGCCCCAAACGCAGTATTTCTCGTCAGTTGGAGCACCCCTTTGCTGCTACTTTGGCAGCCGGGTGTTATCGCTCGCAAGAATTCCGAAACTTCTAGAAATCACTCCGTTGAGGCGCTTCGCCATTGGCTGTTTTTGATACCGGAATTAATTTGTTTTGTGGAGCGCATCGCCATTGGCTGTCGAGAGTCACGTGGCAACGCCGTTTGGCTCACGCCACCTCAAGCGTCGTAACGCTCCTTGCGGGGGATTCATTCCGTTACGGGTCGTCAATCGAGACAGTCGCAAGTGTGTTGATTTTAAGTTTGGCGGCGCCTCGCCTTGTTGCGAGGCGCCGACGCCGTCTCTTCAATATGTGCCATTACGGCAAGGTGTCCCCGCGTTATTGCAGCGATTAAGGTATAGAAACAGTTTCGCATTAGAGGAGTTCAGCTCTGACCGTTGATCGAAGGAGGTCGCGTGTGGTTGTGTGAGTGGCACGTCTTTACGCCAAGAAGGGCTTCTTGGGGCCAGTTCTGCGTTGGTGAGAAAGGGGGCTTTCCCCTTGCAACTCGCTGTTTCGAGGATCTTTCTAGGCAGGACGAAGTAGGCCTTTTTGTCGCTGTAGCGTGCTTTCAGGAGAGCGTCCTAACGTCGCCATCTTGACGGATTCCAGCCCGATTACCCCTAATGCCGTGTTTTGGCGATTGAGCTGCCACAGACCTTCGCCTACTACCAAATGACTGCACGCCACTCTCATGGACCGTCTGCGGACTAAGGTATTTGCAATTGCAACCATTTAAACATAGTAACTGTCACTTGTGCGAGCGTTGGTGCTTTGTGCTCAACTTTATTTGGGCGGATGCATGCCCCTTGCTTGCTTGTCGCGGCTTTTAATGCCGGTTTGAGGCCACCATGCTGCAAGACGCTACTTTGGTAGCCTGCCTGTAAGTTCATGTGCGCGAGTTTCGCGTTTTATCGCCTAAATAACTAAAGAACTCTGCGATCATGATTTGGTGTTACGTTTGTGCTAATTTTTAATTCAGTAACGTTAGGTGCGCGAACTTCGCTATATTGTACCGATTAATACCTAAATAGAATTAACGCCTCGCCGTGCTGGGCCTGGCGCGCCCTAAGCTGTTCGAGTTTTTCTTTGTTTATGTTTGCGAGAGCTTTGTGCTTTGCTTCCTAGGTGTTAACCGCAGGTCGGCGACTGTTATCGCGCACTAACGCGCCCTTTTTCCGGAGTGCGTATTTCTAAACTGTACTTTAATGTTCATTAGCATAGCGCGTCCATCAGCTGGTGCTTAACGTAAGCAGTAACATAAGCTTGGCGGCACGATTTGCTGCCCAGATGTAATTAGCGATCAATAGACGCATATTTAGTTAAGGGACGTATTATTCCTATTCGACCTGTGCATGCTTTGTTTCAGATAGCGCCTTTTACAGTGTAAAGATTGGTGTACGGCGAGACGTGAGAGATCAGAGCGTGCAGGTAGGTCCAGTGATTGCGCAGTCTCGGCCAAAGAGTCCCAATATTACCATTCCAGTACGAAATTGTTATTTGAGCTTGCAGCTCATGAGAATTCTTATCGACGGAGTATCTTGAATACTTCGCTCCCGTTTAACCGCCCAGGCCCGGTTATTCGAGTTAAGACAGGCTTGGTGGCGCCCTCATAATTTTGACGTACCATATATATATGCCTCAACACGCTTGCCCAGAACGTATCGTGTGACTCACGCCCGACTCCCTGAGCGTTCCAGCCGTGGCCCTTTAGCCTGTTTCTAGCAAATCTCAGAGCAAGTGTGCCAGTTTTCCAGGACTGATTCCGTGGTGCGATGCTCACCTTGGGTGGGTGTCGTAAAGTTGTTTTAATACCGTAACAGACTCGTGTAGAAATTTTACGCGAAGGCAACGGGGAAGTCCCTCGCTGTTGGGTCTGACATAGACTTACACTGTCACCAACAATACATTTCAGTATTGCCAACTGATTCAGGCTATCCAGGGCCTGCTGCAATTGGGTTTTTAAAAAATCACTCCGTACTGTTTTCCATACGAGTAACTGAAATAGAAAATGCAATCTTTACTTTGGTAGCTAGGAGACGAGTAGGTACCACAGCTACTTATTGTGTAGCTACCAAAGTAAATATTGCACTTCCTATTTCAGTTACTTTTATGGCCAATAGTATTGAATCCTATTCCAAATCATGGAAACGTCATGTTTCCTAGAATTTTAAGCAACCTGTATACAACAGCAATGAGATAGAATGAACAAAAAACAAAATGGATTGCTTGAGTAAGAAAGAGATAAACATATAGGCAAATAATTAAGTAGTCTTAATGTTCGTCTTAATTATGACATATGTCAAATAAATATGTCCTCTAAAATTATTTTTTATATGGGTATCACTTCCTTTCTCAAGCAGCTTGTTTTCTTGTCTATCTCATTTTTGTTATACCGATGGGGCCACAATTATATATAACAGCAATAAGATAACATGAACAAGAAGATAACACGTATTGCTTGTGTAAGAAAGAGATAAACATAGTAGCAAATATTCGAGAAGGCTTGACGTTTAATTTAATTATGACATTTTTCAACTAAACATGCCTACTAAAATAATTTTTTCGTATGGCCATCTCTTTCTTACTCAAGCGTTCTATTTGCTTGTTCATGTTATCTCATTGCTGTTATATATAATTATGGCCCCATCCGTATATAATTATGGCCCCATGGGTATATTTCGCGTTGAAATGCTAATGTAGTTCACATACATATTAAAATGTTTGCGAATCCTTAATGGTAAGTATTTTTTAGGTTGTTGATTAGATTGTGCCCGCTTTTTTGGAATCAGTAGCCTCTGTCGCTATCGATAGTGCTTCAAGTTCAGGTATTTATTAGGTTCTTGGCGCCCTGAAATTTTAATCTTTTTCAACACAAAATTTAAGGCTGCAGCTGGATCGTGATCCACTCCACTCTGGTCTAGCTGAAACACGTATTATTAACCTGCTACAAAAAACCATCAAAGTAAGGTTTAACCATATTGAATGTTTTATTATGCAATTTGAAAATGTATTGGATATTGCCAAATTATTTTTAGGTTTTGCATAAACTGGAAATCTACATAACATCAACTTGTACGTTTTCGGAATAATTTTTAAATTTATGAAATGTTCAAAATACCTGTATTATAGCTACGAATGACGTAATAAAAGCCTAGTTAGCAGTCATAGCTGTTTATTTTAGTTTTCCTAAGTACATTCCAATATTGTAACGCTACCAGAATATATATAAGGGCTCGCCAGCTAGCTGTAGAGGTGACGGCGTGCAGTCCTTTAAATGATGTAATTTCCGGATAACATGAGCACCAACAAGTTTTTGAATTACAACAAATATACTCAGATAGGTCAAGAACATATAAACTCAGCGTAAATCGCAGCATTCAATTACACAACATTTAAAATATAGAAGGTAGCACGAACTTACACACTGAAAGATATAAGGTTGTGCATTAGATTGATTAAACACAGTATGCATATAATAACGAGTACAGAAATATCATACATGCATTCCCTACTCAAAAGTTGCACCCCAATTTAAGGTTATCGTAGCAACAATTAGTACGTTACATCTACACAAATAAATAAAGAACCAATAAAAGGTGACGTTCCCTATTAGACACGGTTACACTTTATTTTATCGAGTTTGTGGTACGAAAATCATTAAACACTATTTATAAGCTTGCACTACTTATCTGTGAGTGCTTAGGTTTGTGCCTAATGTGATGATGCATGGCCCCAAACGGGCTCGAAGAAGCGGTTTCAATATGTAAACCGAATGATCCCAAACATCTTACAGCAGTAACTGCAGGCAACCAACACCAGCCAACGTCATTCACGAAGACCTCCGGGGATGATGCACTAAACGCAAACTGTGCTCTCCTGATGCTCTTTTGATCACCGAAACCCCCAAGCCTCGGGTGACGGTTGAAGTAGTAAACCCCAACAAGCAACCGGAAGTGTTGTTAATGTTGTACCATGAAATTAAAGTATTTTACCTCATAAGTGACGCCGGTATAATTACAGGCAAAGCGAATAATTGGAAAGTACGAGGTAAACTTGGAGCACAAAAACAAACAGAATCTTTCCGCAAAAGGACTCTACCTTTTTTCTGCCAAACAATCGAAAGCAAAATTCTTGTTATTTCTCACCTGTTTCGACAACCGGTAAAACAGATTGCATTCCAACCGCTAATACTGCGTTTACACAGCGACCGTGTTCCAATGAAGGAACCTTGACACGGCCATGTATTATATACCTAATAATTCTCACGTTAGTTACACGTGTGACACGTAACTGCCTGACATTCAACGAGCTTTCGCCTTAATTATTATACTAATGATTATTGCTGACATTTTTAATGTAATTTTTTACCAGTTTTCTATATTTCCTGGAACAGCTTTACAAACGCTTTCCTAAAACGATGTAATTTGATGCTAACAATTAAAATGATTGAAGTGTACTTGCAGTATTCGCAAAATAATTGTTTGTGGTTACTTAAACAAGATTACATTGGCTACAAATTTTTTGTAAATTAACATTTCATTTTTACATTACCTTAATTAACTATATCAAATTGTCACAAGACGTTTATATAAATGGAAATCGAGTGAGTGTGCAGTTGCAGCCGTCAGTTTAGAGGATACGAATTAATTTTGCATGTAAACACAGATTTAATTTTAAGGTACAAACGACGAGCTATAAACCCCATTAAACGGGCGGTATGGTAATAATGAATATTTTGGACGCGAACAAGGAATATAATTTACGGTATTACAAATGTATGCGCAACTAAACAATGCACTTTACCCACAAGGAATATCAGATCGAGAGAGCAGCCAAATTTATGAAATGATTCAAGCAGCAGCAGCCATATATCTCCTCGGAATCTGGGTGCCTATAGATGACGCTAGGCTCTTCCATTTTGCTTCTAATGTATTGCGGCGTCTATGATCGTTGTCGTGTATTGAAACGGTTGTATTTATTGCCCCATTAAGGCCTGTTTAAATCATAGCTAAACTATAACTAACAGCATATCTCGTGGCGGGAAAATGCGAATTTCGACCGTAAATAAACAACGAGTCAAATGTGTATACAGGAAGTATGCACCTATTTATGTCTTGCCGTATACATTATGTCTAAGCGCATATTTGAGGACGGAGAACGGGCATTGTGATACTGCAGAAAAATTCCTATTAACCGTAACGCATTCGACAATGCCGGAGACTAATGTTAGATATGCCACAAATAATGGTAACGATTTCACAGATTCTTATCGATATCATGGAAAAGAGAAAGTTGTTCGTCGTAATAATTTCACCTCTTTAAGCCTTTTGTTCGACTCCTAAATGTCAACAAAAGCTCCTAAAAGTCATTCCATTCTAGTTTAAAACATTTCTTATTTGTTTACTTCAGAAGTAGCAGATCGTCTCATTCACACCTTTGCTTAAAAAATAAAAGAGTATACTCATCTTGTACACCTGTCAATTTCCACTGATGTGCAAAAAAAGTTCTACAGTTTGTTCTTACTTTAACGTTTAATAGTTATTCCAAGAAGCTTACTAGCAAAAAACAATACAAAAATATTGAAATTACTCCACGTTGCGGCGCCATAAATTATGAAATGGTTCAGGCTCTTTCTTTGTTTTACCTATGAGTATATGTTTATGATTATCTTTTAGTCAATATAAATTGCCCTGTTTAATTTTTTTTATATAAAAAATATTCTTTTGGCTAACTCCTGAAAATCAGGTGTAGATTCCTTTTATCTAGATTGCTTATTCTGAAATTTGATGTTCCGATTTTAATTTTGACAACTCAAAATAAATTCTGTCAAATGGTACGTCAAACAACTTTGAAAATTCCATGACAAATACCTGATCGTTAAATTTGTTATATAACAATATCAAAGAGTAAGTAATTCCTTAATAATTAATTCACTTTTAATCGTTACTTTCTTTCAGTGCGTATTTTAAATACCTAAACTCATGTACTTTGAACATTTGAACATATCAATGTCCTCCGCAGTAACCAGGTCGTCCCACTCTGCTATCGATCAAAACTGCTACACACAATAAACACGGTGAAGGCCTCTACTGACAACTAAAAAGTCGTCAAAACTGCCTAGAATCAGGAACAGAAGCTTCCTCACTGCATGGACCCAAACAGACCCCAGTCGAAGTCACTTATCTCCAACACCGTATCCAAAACCACTCTCCAAAGTACTCCACCGCTCAGCACCAAGGACCCTGTACAAGAACAAGACACCAGACCTCAATTGCCAAATCATTTAAACATGTTCACTCTGCCATCAATCTCCTCGTAACTCTCTTTCCGTGCCAACCGCTCGCTGCAATCCAACTCAATCGACATGCAATGTCAAATGTAATTCCACAATAAACTTAATTTTGTATTTCTTTCTATTTATTATCTTCTGTAGATCAGTCCTGTTTTTAGTTTAGTTTCTCCCCATATACTTAGTCTTCCTCCGTCTTCTTATTTTTGAAATTTATTTTATTTCTTGTACACTACTTACATATTTTATATTAAACTGTAACCCCTTTATACTTCATATATATTAAAACAGTTTTAAAATAGGGTTTATTACATAATTTCTTGTTACAAAAATTATTTACAGCTTTTTATTTTCAAATTTGTTATCTTAATAATCAAAACAAAGTCCTTAACGATATCATATCCTTCCAACACACTATATAAGCTTTATTTTGATTTCTACCCTCTATGTATAATAATGTATCTCGATTAAGTATTTGTCGTTATCTCCCAATTTCATATTTAGATATTACATCAAATTCGAATTCTTCTGTTCCTCAATTACCCTCATATTATTCAATTATAAATTCTATTTTCTTTTCTAATTACATACCAATTATTCAAATACCCAATTTATATTCAAACTGATCCCTATAATATCCAACTGCTGTAATCCCTTAATTCTACTTTAAAATTGATTTTTATACCACTGTATTCATATCATTACAATATACATAAAAATAACGACTTGTAGAAAGATGAAAAAACACAGAAAAAGAGGAAAAGGGCAGATAAGTGAGCAAATGTGCATTGCAGTAAGAAACAATTCAGATACCTACATTAAAACATTACTTATTTTATGAGGCACATCAGAGTACATTTCATTGATACCAATACAAATTAGCAAAATGAAAAAGCTGCATGTAGAAATAAACTCTTGAGTTCTGAGACTTTGTTTTTTGGTGCCGTAAAGGACTCTACATTAAACATACGAGCCCTAACCACTATATATTCGGCCATTCCAATAATTTTATTTCCTTCACGTAAAAACAGAGTTTTATGATTGAACAAAAAACAATTAAGGTACAACATTTTCTTTTCGTTAAAATATGATAAGAAATCTTCTAAATCCTTAATCCTTAATCGGCAAATGCGGTGCCTTAATTGTTCTCCGTCCACTCATAAAATCCTGTTCTACATTAGTAGAGTAAAATTATTGAAATGGCCGAATGTATAGTGGTTAGGGCTCGTAGAATATTTAAATTATATATCACTCAAATATTTTGATGAAAACTCTTCACTATGCAAAACTAGGTACATAGAGGTACGGAGATATTACCAGCTATGCTGCCGACTTGAATTGTAATAATAATTATTATATACATTATATTACTAACATAGTTTGAAGGTAGGGAAAGATGCTGGAATCGAGAACATAAAACTTAAAATGATAAAATATATGGGAAAAGAAGGAATTACACTACCAATACGAGTTATAAACATAGAATTGAAACCGAGACCGAGCAATAACTATGCCGCTACATAATCAACCAGATCAACCAGGATTCAGATCAAAGAGGAACTCACAAAACTGAATCTTCTGCCTCAAGCAAATGTAGGTACTAAATCATGGGCAAAAAATATACCCAGGTACAATTGATCTTCAGAAAGCAATTGATATAGTGCCACGTCAGCAAATATGGAAAGCACTGGAGAAAAAGGGAGTCAACAAGCACTCGAGACGATTGAGAGCATTAACCAAGAAACAAAACATATTATTAGAATGGAGGAAAAATTCCCCCAAATGATTTAGTCAGGGCAGTATACGTAGTCCGTTACTGTTTATTTCAGTTATGGGTGAGGTTGCAACGCATTGATGCCTAGACCAAAACTGAAATATGAGCTGGGCGCCCAGGCGAAGTAAATCAAGGTCAAATGATGCTCACAGAACGGAGGGAAGGCACGCCACCCAAGATAGGCTGTATCGGTGAATTTTAGAACCTGGCGGGAGAAGCCTGAAATGCAGTCTATTTATGGCGAGAACGGTTAACAAGTTTTATTGAATGATCCCTTTAATAGACGTGGACTTTATATGTCCCAAAATACGTGCTCCAAACCTACAACCTGCAGTAGCAAAGCTTCAACAAGGAAACCTCCCCAAATACCTAAAGCTAACGGTCTAACTCCGGGGCACGAAAATTGCATACAAGTTTCCAAACTGAGGTCACGCAAGGAAAATGACGCTATTCGAGCTCCAACAAGTCGTTTCGTATCTCGAAAATCCTAAATATATGAAGCAAATTAACTTCTAACGCTAAATAGGCTTTCGCCACGTAACAAGTGGCTTAAGTTGTTGTTCTTTTATCTGGCCGTTTCTTCACTATTGTTCCCTAAGTTGTACGGGGTTGCCCACTAGGTCTTTTTCCGTCGCTCTCATCTCTAGGATCTGCTTTGGGTATCTTTCATTGCTCATACGAAGCAGGTGCCCATACCAATTAAGTTGTTTGGTTTCTACTTCCTGTAGTGTGATATTTCTTAGTGTGCCCCTTCCTCTTTTCCCTACATATTTCGTTTCAGCCGTAGTTATTTTTAAGTATTTTAATTCCCTATTGCCCAAGATTCAGCTGGATGTTGAGGTTCTATATAGATGCACTTTTATTTTGGTGGTTAGTTATTTTTTCCGAGTTAGCGTGATATTGATTTGATAATATATTTTATTGCCCTTTCCCTGTATTTATAACCATCTCCCTCTATTTTACCTCATTTTTCCATGCTTTCATGTTTCTTTGTTGCTGTTGGACGATTTGTGCTATTACTAAAATATCAAATGCATACAGCAGGTGTCGAATTCAAGTTGCGTTTAATGAGATACCTAGTTTCTTTTTCCAGTTTCATTTTAAGTAATTACATAATTACAAAGAAACCAAAATTAGTAATAATAAACTGAAACAAACAGGTACAATAAATTAACTTGGAGCATTTATAAATTATAATGGGATATTGAAAATGAGGTCAACAAGGCTTTTTACTTAATACTTACATATTAACTTTGATCTATAAAACTGAATCTTAGACACTATTTAACATGCAAAATACAGACTTGTGAAATTAGTGCTGTTTTTGGTAAGAATTTTTGGCATTAATAGGATAACCAACATTCCAAATAAAACTACAAAACGTATTTTCCAAGTGTGACTAATACAACCGAAAATAGAGAAGAGACAAATAAGATGACCATCTTGTAGCGGTGTAAGGCTAATCTGTTCACAGTTTTAGTTTGTCTTTGTTATCTTTCTTATGAATTTAGTACCTATTGAACTTTTCCAATATCTAAGAATGACCTTCGACACGTATTACTTTCGCAGATACAACTTTTACCATTTCGTTTGTATGTTCTTTTCCGAATGTTTTCTTCTTCATAAATTCTATGAAGCTACATAGAATGTCTACCACATGTCTTCCTCTATCTTTCGTTTTACTTAGTATAATTATATAAAATAACCGGTAATAGTACTATTTTTGGATAGTGATCATGAAAGTAGTGTTTTTTTAAAGAAAAATCGTGAAGAAAGTACCACTTTTGTAACACAAAATCGTGAAAAAAGTACACTTTCTTAACTATTTTATTAAAATTGTGAATTGTCAATTTGACAGTTGTAAATTCCGAAGTCCTTTTCGACTAAATTTCGAGTTACAAGAGACCACTATGCAAAAAAACGACATGTACAACACGTTTTGACAGTCCCTTTTTTCATTCATTTGCTTGATTAACTCGGGCTTCGCCCTTGTTACTGAAACTGCAAATTCATGAAAAAACGTATGACTTTCAAAACTTGTTGTACAAATTACTATTATCTACTATTTAATAGTAGATTATATTATAAGTGAGAGAAATGCATCATTATTTGCGAGTGAGAATTTTGAATCGCGAGTGCCCCAGCACGAGCGATACAATTTCTCACGAGCTTATAATGGCATTTCGCTCACGTGTGATATACGACGTTTTATCTTACAGTAGCATTTCATATGCCTAAATAGTTTGCGCAGTCAGAATATGTCGCGAAATAAATTTATAATTAGGCGCCTATGATTTGTGACATACATTTGACAGTACTGAAGTCTATTGGCAGTACTGAAGTGTATTGTCAGTCTATGTCAAATTCGAGGTTCGTAGGTTAGATTTTGTTTGATATTTGACACAAACTGACTCAAAACTTAACCTGAAAATTACGAATTTGACATAGCTTGACAGTGCTACCAACAATGCAGTAGTATAAATAATGAAAACTCACATGTGAATAAAACTTCATTTTAGTCACTGAAAACAGTTGTATAATGTATGGCAGTAGCTGCTACTGTAAGATAATAGTATATTATTCAACGAGCGTGTAATGATGGCCATTACTCATGAAGATGAAACTTGCACCACGAGCGCTAGCGAGTGGTGTAATCATCTGAGTGGGTAATGCCCATTACACGCGAGTCGAATACTATACTTTATCTACAACTTTTAGGAAAATAATATTTTATTAATTTGATTATTTTTTTCGTAGCGATCTCAACCAATCAGAAGGCTGGATTTAGTTAAGTTATCTTGTATAATTTCGATTATACAAAATCGATTATACTAGAGTAACTTCACTAGGCGACGCAATACATAACTTTTGTCAACTTGATGTTGTATTCGTAGAAATGACTTTCAGCTAGGTTAATACAAACACATCGAGTTGCCAATAATATATTTATTTGTTCCTAATATTAAAATTTACTCAAAAAATAATCAAATCGAATACAATGCGTACTTCGAACAGGTTATACGTCTCAAACTTCCTGCACAATAACTAATCGTGTCAGTTTGACAGAATAATCCTCCCGCTGACGCGGTCGGATTATTTAACCTGTCAAACTGACACTCTTTTATTATTGTGCAACAAGTTATCGACATATAACCTGATAATATCGAAGTACTTATAGTATTACTTCTGAAAATAATATTTCTACAACTTTTAGGAAAATAACAATATTTTATTAATTTTTGTTAGCATGGTAATTATAATTAATAGTAATATTAGCGAAGTTATTAAAAGTTATAGGTGAATTTTCTTTATCCGTCAAATTATAGGTAGTACTTCTTGTAGTAGTGGTACTTGTAATATTATTTACACTTTGTACAATGCAATTATTCTTGTTAATTACTTCCACAATTTTTCTTCCTCGTTCTAACTTGTTATTTATGTTGTCGTCGATGTAACCTTCGGCAACTGCTGTTGATTTCCATCCCCCTAGTTTTTTCAAGGCTGTGATGTCACCATCTCCGCTCACACAAATTGTTGCCGAAGATCGACGAAATGAATGGCCAGTGTAAAGTTCCGGATCTGTAAGTTTCAAAAACATAGCAATTTGTTTGCCCATAGCAGCTAACTTACATATACCAACTTTTTGGATGGTGTATTTACCATTCTGGTAATTTAAAAATAAAGAGCCCGATTTGGCATGAGGTGGTCGCAGTGCAAGATATTTTCTACAAATTTCGTAAACTTCACCTGACACGGTAAACGATCTAGACGTCTTTGTTTAGGTGATAGGTATAGTGACTACAAGAGCTCCATTGTAATCTTCTATATCTTCAATTTTCATAGAATACAATTCGTTAGTGCGACAGGCTCCCATTAAACCCATGATTAATGCCACCTGTACAAAACATTACGGTATGAGAAATTTTACAATTTCGTTTTCGATTACTTACTTTGGTCAGAAGAAATGGATGATCTGGTGCTTCTTTAAGAAAATTATTCAGTTCCTCCGGTGTAAAAGTCTTGGCTTTTTTTGGTCGATGGGCTTCGGACTGGCGTTTTAGAAACGCTTGCAACTTCATGTAATTTTCAAGTTGGATGTTATGGAGAATATTCAAGGTACTTTTAAGCATTGAGTAGAAAGCCTATAGTGAGGACGACTTGTACTTCTTAGCTAATTCAGCAAAATACACAAGTAACACATTTTCAGAAAAAGAAGTCGTTTTTAGCCTTAACTGCCAATCCATAAAATTCTATGTTGTGCTTGCGGCTAATTTTAATATTTCGGTAGGTGTACTGCTACGGATTTCGTCTTCATCAGAAGTATTCGTATCACTCATCTTGTACGCGAAACAAACCGAAATAAAGAAAAAAATCACCAAATTATTGATGTTTGTAAAAACTAATGTCATCGTTATAGCAACACCGCACCACCTACTTTTGCCAAAATAATGCATGTGATTTAGTTTTGACGTAACGATTGAGTAATATTATTCCATCGAATTGTCAATATTATTCAACTGATAATAGTAATAACTGTCATTACTTGTCAAAATAGCGTTAGTAATCCATAGATTATGCGATAGTTGTACATAAAAATTATTATACGTCATTGGTTTTCAATTATCGTTTTGTAGTCTGCACCATGCTTTCAAAAATTTTCGAGATAACGGTGAATAACCATATATTTATTGCTGTTAAGCTTCAGTTGCTAAGTTTTATCCAAATATAAGTATATAGTATAAGAACTATGAAAATACATATCAAATAATATACAGGTTCTATACCTACTCAAATTAAGGGTACTCGAATGATAAACAATATCTTTGGGAAATAAAAAAATAAAATGGTACTGCATTGATTTCTTCTATGTGCTCGTTTTGTATAATAATACTTAAACATTAGATGATATATTGTAATGGTATTAAGCCCAAGATTTGGCTCTGCTAGCAGTGCAACATAATTAACCGATTAAATAAGCACATAGTTGGGGTGTTTTATGTAACTGCAATGTTAAACTAAAATTAAAATATTAAATGCATTGACAATGAGATGCGAGAAATAGTAAAGTAGTTGAGTAAGGAACGCAAAGGCAAATCTTATTTTCACAGGGGTCGAAATTGAGTTTTAAATAAATAAAAGTAATAGGTTTGTGCATAATGTGAAGCCCAACCGAAAGAAATTAATAAAAAGGTTTGCTATGTGCATGTTAAAAGAAGCGTAGTTTTCAATAAAGCCAAGCAAAGTTAAAATTGTGGGGAATCTAAAAAGGTAAAGTAAGCAAGAATCAAACAACAGGACATTGCAAAGAGCAATTAGAGAAGCAGACAACAGGACAGGAAGGAAGAAAATGAGAAGTGGGAACTCTAATAAATCAGTGCATTTAAAATTACAAAGCAGAGCAGTGGCTAAAACTAAAATAATAAAACGTTCTTGAGTGTAACGCTATAAGACATTATTAACAATATTTTAGAATTTAAGAAATTTGTAAATATTAATTAAGTAATCAAATTTTCTTCCCTTTTGTAAGATTGTTTATGAAACCTTACTTCCGTTAATATTGTTACTTAGCAACTAGATGCGATATTGTTTAATAACGCGGTGAACAATTGAATAGAAGCTATTGGCAGTTTGTTAAGATTTGTGCTCCACAATTTAATACATAATTTTGATAATAAACGTGTTTTATAAGCCACAAAAAGTATACCCTTTTATTGCCCAAGTGCCAGTGTACATGTGGGAGTATTTTCATAAAGTTTCGCGACGAAAATTGTAACAATTCGACAACTCCATCTACGAGGACATGGGGACCGATCACCAAAATCTTCGACTACGGCCACAATTAGCTTTAGAGCCAAGGTATTAGCAGTCCAGGGCATAACACGGGTCTGCAAGAACGTCTCCACCAGATCTGGCAGCAAGAGGAGCAGTAATAGCTGAAAAAATCCAACGGCGTCGTTTCCAGTGCAGCATTGGTGCAGTTCGATCAGATCTTCTAAGGTACAAATTTAGCCTAAAAATAAGTGCCAGCGTCCGGAAAGCGAGGTGCATACGAGATCAAACCTTGCTGAAGGAGGTTAGATTATTTACAAGGCTTCAGCTAAGCCGTATATCCAGTAATTAGCCAGGCGTCATCAAAATCCGTGGTTTGACAGAAGTTTGGAGCTGCCACACGAAGGGACCAGAAACAATTGCAATTAGACGGCGTCTGTCCTACGTCACGTAACACGTCACTGCTAAAACAAAAAGTTGTTATTTGGCGCCAAGCGCGAATAATTTCGTATGTTCAAGAGTATTTAAACTTTCATAAGTTCGCTATTTGAGCGAGACAACCATTTTGTGATTTGAAATTTTGGTGAACATTGACCTAACGCGTATTTGAACTACAATTGCTGTTTATAGTTCAAATCAGATCAAATTAAATTACAGTCGACTTCGGAACGTACCTGAGAGGGAGCTTGTCTTTCACCGAGAGCTAGCATTTGTAAATAATTGCAGTTAAATAAAGTATACAGAGGGGCATACAACCATTTATTTTGTGCAGTAAATAAGTACATTTCATATTTTAACCAGCCTAGCAATTTACTGACAGGCAAAGTTCGAACACAGTAACATTATTGAACCTTCGAACTGTGTGTATGTGAGATTTACAATTTTGCCCTAATTTTAAATTTATTAAAAATACAACCAAACAATAGAGGGTATCATTTCATCTCAATATAAAGGGTGGTATAGAATTCCACGTAATAAATTTAACAACACAGACGTCTCATCAAACTAAGCAATGTCGTAATTTATCATTTTTTCGAAAACGTCCCCAAACCTCAGTTAAAATTCAAAATTGTTCTACTCTAAAAAATATTTTAATGTAATGCACAAAACAAAAGAAATTTCTTTGGAATACTAACCAGACAAAATTGTTTAATGTTGCATAATCCTTTTTATCGTTTTCAAAAAGTATGACTTTCAAAACTATTTGTACAAATAATTATTTTACTTTTCTTCGTTATATCCCTATATTGTCATGTTTGTTAGTTACCCACGGGTATACCCACGCTCAATATGATCTTGACTGAGCCGATTTCTCTAGTTATTTCTTCTATTTTTGTTATTTCGTACGTTCTTAAATCCGTAGATATTTTTTCCGTTTCCAGTGTTTCTATACGACCTCTAAATCTTTTAAGGTAATTTAATCTTTATTTTCCATTTGTTACTTATTTTGCCTATATCTTTTCAACTTGATCTGGTAATTCGTATAGCGACGTTTTTTATTTTGTTTCATCAAACAATATACCGGGTGGCCATAAATTTCTGGGATTCAGGTAGCAATGGAATTAGCTACTTACATTGGTTCGCATTATATTTCAATTATAATAAGTATTGGTATGTAATGTTGTAACATGCAAGGTTAATTTTGGGATTTTATGTTATTAGGTATTTTATAACAATTGTTGAAAATTTTCGTTTTCTGCAATGCAAAGCTGAACTATTACTTTCAAAAATATGGTGCAAGTTCGTTAATTAATATTACTGCCACAGTCAATGATGGTTTCCCACAGCTCCTCTAGATTGTTAATATGCCTTCTAAAAACATCGTTAATATAAGCGAAAATTAAAAAATCACAAGGTGTAAGATCTGGTGAACGAGCTGTGAAAGGGTGATCTGTGAATCTACTAATAATTCTATTGCCAAACGTTTGCCTTATAAACTTTAAATTTTTTCTCATTGTATAAGCCGTTGCACCATCGTGCTGGAAATAGCCGTAGGTACTCTTTTTTATTCTCTAGTTCGTCAAAAATAAAAATGCTACATTTTTTTCCATGTAGCGTTGTGCATTAATTGTGTTATTAAAAAATATAAGTGCAGTCAATTGCTTTCTCGATACAGCTAGCAAAATAAAGGGTGTTTTTTTAGAGGGAAACAACTTTAAATTGAAATAAAACACAGAAAGATGTTTTTAATATCCATGAAATTGTCTTTATTTGAAAGATAATTTTATGACAATTATGTTTGAATATGATTTCGGACATGTGACGGCCGCGGCTGGCGTGTACATGACGTAATCTGAAGGTCCAATTTTCACACACTCTTTTCGCAGTAAATCAGGCTGTATTTCATTTCAGCAATAACGCGTCGAATTTTGGCTTTCAAGTGCACAATTGTTTCCGGTTTATCGGCATAGACATGCGACTTTACATATCCTCCAAGAAAATAATGTCAAATGGTGTCAAATCGCACAAACGAGGTGGCCAGTTAACAGATCCACGAAATGGATTTTTAACTGGCCACCTCTTTCGTGCGATATGACGCCATTAGATTATTTTCTTTGAGGACATGTAAAGTCGCATGTCTACGTCGATAAACCGGAAACAATTGAGCACTTGGAAGCCAACATAGGACAAAGTCATTTAGCCGCATATAAATGGAGTGACGAAAGGTCTAATAATCGCGAAAATAGACGTAAATGTCCCATTTTCTTTGGCCGCACTGTACACCAGGCTTCGTCGCTGAAAAAGGTTCTACCCAGTAACTGATCATTAAATGTTTGCTGGGACCATTGACAGTAATTTAGACGTGCTGTAAAATCCTGACCATGCAATTGATGATATACAGAAATGTTATAAGGATGTAATTTTAATCTGCATTTTAATATCTTCTGGCAAGTACTTCTAGGTACCTCTGCTTCAGCTGACAATTTTCATGTCGAAATGTGAGGGTTTTGAATAATTATTTCCTGAATGTCATTCACAATTTCTTGGTTAGTTTGGGGCGTAACTGAACCTTTTCCTTTCGTAACGCTACTGGATTCTCTAAAACGTACAACAGTCCTATTAATTTTCTGTTGCAGAATATGGTCATCATAGTGGTATGGAAATCGGGCTTTACACTCTTCGATACATGCTTCCATGGAATATACCCACTCATACCATTATTGACACCATTTCTAAAATACGACTCGATTATAAAAATCTCCTGTTCTAACTCCATTACTTATTGCAATCTGTAATATTTTTTGACAGATAGGAATTTTAGTTGTGATGACATTAATTACATTTAGTTTAGTTGGAATCATCACTTTAATAAAGCGGTGTTGATTCCAAAAGTAATGTGATATCATATATTTATGCCCACCCGGTATAAGAAACGAGTACTTGGCTAAAAAGATCTTCTTCTTCCTCTTATTATAGGCCAGTGGCCTGTTTTAACCACAAATTGGTTCTGTGTGTCCTCTTTACCCTTAGGCCGGGTAGGTGGGCGAGCCTTTCCCGTTGAAAGTGAGGAAGCGTTCCCTTGTTTTAGGGGTTAACGATTACCACAGGTGTTAGAGTGGTAGCCGGGGAGCGTACGATATTTAAAATCCTACTAGAGTCTGCCGGGATTCGAACCCGGGCCTGCCGCTTGAGAGTCGAGCATTTGCTCGCAGAGCCATCCGCTCATCGCTAAGAAGATAATTTTCTGATGTGAAAGGACACCTGGCTGAATTTAGAGCATAGAAATAATATGCCAAGTAATTTATTGATTATAAAGTTGAGAGTTAAATCCAGCAACATAATTGCCATTTGCGGTACTCACTTGATTAAGAACTTAACTGAGTGATTTAGATAGCACACACGTTTTCGAGTAACGTAAGCCATTCATCAGGATTTTCCAGATTTTATATTATGTACTTTAAAAGTGGCCCGCATTAGAACTTCTAAAGCTTAATTTCTTAGAAAGCATGCATTTGTGCACACAGGTTTAGAGGAACTTTTTGATTGAATTTTGATCATAGAATACTTCTGCGATGTATGGTTCTTTATTTTATAAACACCCTGTATATCCCTAGAAATTGAATAGACTAGATAGACATATTCATGTAAACTACACCCATAATTTAAATAAATAATACGTACTATCTATGCTATTTACTGAACACCTGGCGATTATAACAGATTCTCAAAAATCATTACAAAAAGTCTTATTGGAATGACAAAAATCAATAAGAAATATCAAGTCATGCTGTTTTCGAAAAACTTCATAATCACATCAACTATAAACTTCAAAACTATTTAGGTAGCAGTGTAAAAATTAAGATAGCCAATCAGCTTCTTAATCTACCTCAAACGTAATCTAGTTTTAAATAGTACAAAATTATTTTTCTTATCGCAGAAGAACTACTGGCAATTAGCATATAAAATACATTAACGAACAATTACAAGTTAGCAAAGTAAAACCTGAGCTTAGCCTTAAAATATCAAAACCGGAATTTTATGTAAATACAACCAAATAAAATTGACTGGACTAGTTTCCAGATCGTAACGATGGCCGAACTTAAGCTCTAAAGGCAGATTAAAGATTGTGCTACGATTAGGTTGAATTTCAGAATATTTATATCACAGCCAAAAATACGAGTCTCCTTCGATTACGAACTGCTCCACATGAAGCTCCAACCATAATGCTCTCTACCAGAATAGTCCAAACAATCCCAAACGCTGAATTTCACCCATATCGACTTGGATTCAGCTAGATCGCTCTCCAGAACTTCCACAGCACCTACCTCATTAGACATGTAACCCCAAATTCTACCGCAGAAATAAATTTGAATTACAATTCCCTAAGTGAAACAACTTCTTACCAGAGCTCTGCCTATTTAAAAACATGAAGAATTACAACTAGAAAAATCCACGGTACGTATGCGATATGCCCAGAGACTACGCTGAAGTTTCTATGGAGATGGTTTAAAGCTCACAATTTAGCTCTGTATCCAGTGAGATATATTGAATAAAGTCAATTAAAGCACACAGTTGAAGTATTTTATTTAATTGCAATCTGAAAGTTGTTGAAATTATTAAATGAATTGGTAATGAGATGCAAGAAACATAATTAGAGGGATAAAGGCAAGCAGAAGCAAAGCAGATTTCAGAAGAATTGAATTTGAGGTTTGAGTAAAAGAAAGATTTAAGATGGCTAATATAATATAAGTAATATGATAGGTTTGAGCATATTTAAAGCCGGATCAAATAAAATTAAATTATACAAAGGGTTGGTTATGTGCATAATATGAGCATAGAGTTATTAATAAACGTACAGGCCAGTGAAGAGCAAGCAATCTGAAAGGTAGATGGAAATCGAAGCAAGATAAGATAAAATTTGCAAAGAGCAATACAGAACGAGGGCAACTGAATTGAAGAAAAGCCAGTGACATCTTTAAAATATGAACTCAAGTGCCAATGCATTTTAAAAACTAAGTGTTATAGCAGAGCAGTGATTATTAAAACGTTGTATGTGACAAAACAATTTTAGTTATAAGAAATAAAAACAATTTTAGATTTAAAGAACATGTTATCAAATTTTATTCCTTAGTGTAAAAATTGTAACTAAAACAATTTTTTTATAAACAATTACAGATCGCCGTTACTAAGCAACGCGCTGCTGTTTTGTCAAAAAATAAGAACAATTGCTGCAAATTGACAAGTTTGGGCAAACTTGTGCTCCATTAAATTAATGTTTTAATATAATAAAAATTGTTTTACCAAGGTAAAAAGTATACCATTTATTTATACCCATTACCAGGCATCTGTGGTAGTGTTTGCAAAAGTTTCTGAGATTACATATTTACCAAATCGACTTCGGTTGTGAGACGGCACCGACACCTGAGAATTCAGAACGTCGACAACAGACCATTTGAACTGCAGAAGCCAAGTTTCGCAATTCGAACGGCCAGGGAGGTGTAAACGAGCATCCAAAATTTGCTACCAGGGAAGCGACTTCAAGCGAGTAAGGACCTCGGCGTTACCTGGAACCATCTCTGTTGGGAAAACCGGCAGATTTGAAAGGTAGGAGTTGCCATGATTTGATTATTTGGGAGTCGGGAAAGCTAGTGAACGGCTAGATTTTACCTTGTGGAAGAGAGTCATCGTATTTCCAAGCGTCCAGATTCGTCTCAGTTTGAGTAATTTGAGTGGCGTCATCGCCAATAAAAATTGCGGTTTTGCTAAAAAATTGAAGAGATCACAGGAAGTGAAACAAAAGAGCAGCTGATGTCGTTTGACGTAATATCGAAAACAAAATCGAATTAGTTGTTGCTAGGCGGGAGTTTGCTTCAAATTACCTGACGTTTTCTTGCCGAATTTCACTTTTGAATCTTTATAATAAACGCTATATGCACTAACCGTTTTGTGTGTTCAAATGTCAAGTTTGTGAGGTTATGAGTAACCGAATCTAGTAGAGCTGCTGTACTAAAATTGCGTATATGAGCTACGCTGAGTCAAATATTCTAATTAAAATTTCAAATAAAACCCAGATTTGAACCCAACTTAAGAGAGTAGTTGTGTGTTCTTGCCGGAGCTAGCCCAGATTATTATTGCAGTTCAATAAAATATAGAAAGGGACAATTAACCATTTTATTAGAGTATAACCAATACATTTAATTTTGATTAGCCTAAAATACTGACAGGCAAAGTTTTACACAATAAAAATACCCTGAGTATTGTGGTGATTTGCCCTGATTATTATTTTCTATTTAAAGAAAGCCTTTTACAGTTAAGGCAGTCATTACACTGTAAATATACGCCTAAATCTACCTCCTGCATTTCCGTCCAGACAAGGTCTGCTGAGAAAACTGGAACTGCACTCACTGCTTCCAAAAAGCAAATACCTCCAGTTAACGTCTTCACACTTCGAGGAAAATAACAAACAGAAGGATAAATACGTCTAACTTCCAACAAAACACGATTGCACGTTCAACAAAAGCCTGCAAGCGACTGGTTCTATAACAGGCAGACAAATATTTTGCCGAAAGAAATAATTAAATGTCCCAATAGACAACGGAAGGACAATTTGTGAAAAGTTGTAAAGCACTTATGTCCAAAACCTGTAATAATAGAAGAAGAAGAAGAATTATCGCTGTAATTGTTACATTATTCGTCTAAATTTCCAAAAGCCTAAATATAGTATTAATTTATAATCGAATAACATTTGAGGGAAAGCTACTAACGGTATTACTAGCGATGTCAGAAATATCTAAAGAAAGAGTCGATGGACTATTTTTTTTAATATTTAGTATTTAGTTTATGAAGAGCATAGCTCAGTGGTAGAGCAAAAAAGATTGGTTCGATACCCAAAAGCGCAACAATCACAAAAAGATCTAGTTCCGACGCCACTGCATTTCTCTAATGCTGGATGACTCTCAAAAAGGCAAAACGTCGATGCCTTAACAATAGAAATATTTACAACATTAATAACGACGACCACGAAACAACATGAGAATTTACGATAATTTCTTTGTAGTCCATTTTCTTATGATCACGCTGTATGTAAACAGGATAACAAAATTCGCTTTAACAAGCTAAATTTTCTAGGGTCGAAGAATTCCGAAAAGAAACACTTCCACTCACTGCTGAAGTAAAATCCTTCGAGTCTCCTTGGTCTAAGGACTTGCGGCCGGGAAGTTACGCCACTGTCTTCTGGTAAAATCAATGTGGCTCGGAATCGGTTAATCGGCGATTCTTCAACAAGGAATCTGTTGAGAGCAGTTAAGTGGGAGACGCACGGGGCTCAACGCGAAGCGAGATTACGTGCGTGCGTTAGAAGAAGAGGAAGAAGGAGGTCAGTTTATATAAACAAGTCACATAAGTTTCGAAAGTGCCTCAAAGTTGGGCTCACATGTACTCGGAGGGGTCCTGTCCCTGTCCCTGTCCCGGACGAGCTCCTCCCGAGAGCGGCCGCCTGGCGGCTTGACTGAATTATGGCACACACAATTTATGAACATTTGTAATCCTATTCAAGGTTTTATGCAGATATTACTCACTCAAGCAGGGAATATGAGTTTATCAAGCTTTCAGACGTAAATCATTGCCCCTCCCGAGTTTATCTGTAAATTGCACTTTCCAGCGTCGAATAGAGGATAGATACGGGTGGGTGGGGGCCAACCCGTCGCACAAATCATCGCGAATTTGAGAATGGAACGAAATACAACTCACTAATGCCTATCTCGGCTCGCCTGCCAGACGTACGCGTCTGTTCCACCGAGCAAAAACCATAAGTTATAAGTTATCCTGCAAGGTGCTGCTGAAAGAGATACAGCACCGGCGCTCCGTAATTTCTATATTTGTTATTTACGAACTTTCAGATAACTTCTTGATTTTTTTCATTTCGCCTGCCATGTATCACAAGGTGACAACGATAAAGAGTCCCCTGTGGAAACCGAAACGATGACGAGAGGAAAAACAGGGAGCTATTAATTTTATCGATAACATTCTGCGCGTCAGCTATGAAATTCATACGTGCGTATATATAATTTGTTTAGGTGCACAAAACACGCCCTTTTTATGGGCCCCATATAACATGCAAATATCTCCGGCGATGTGACGGCCTTAATTAGGTCAAGTTGCTCCTGCTGTTCGATTTATACTTCACACCATGTAATGAATGTGTAGTAACAATCACAAATGACTTGCAGCTTTTTGAATAGTCGAAAGACCCCTTTTCGATCTTCTGGTCGAATATTTTTAGAACGTCACCTAAGAATTATAAGTTAATAACGAGAGTATCTTTCGAATTATATTCTGTCGAAACAATGTATCTTCCCAGAATTCCCAATTTCAGTTTTTCATCTCTAAAATATATATATATATATATATATATATATTACACGTTATTGTGCTAGATAGCCAAGAATGTAGCAAATTCCGGAGCTAGTAATAAGTTAAACTTGAGACCTAACCAAGAATGCGTTTTCAAAAAATACAACAAAACCAAAGCGCCTTTCTTGGAAAACAACTAAGCTCTTCTACCGTTCCCCCTTGGAAGCGCTTTCGCATTGGGCATCACTTGCACTAAGTCTTATATTTTAAACCCAGGTAACTAAAATTACATTGTTAATTTTATCCATCTATATTATATGAACTTTAAAGCTGTTTTTAACGTTTTTTTCGCAATGTAACCTATTTATTTGCTACCGTTGATGACAGAAGCCGGGTAGCGCAGTTGCGAAAGCGCTAGGCTTACATTAAGCAAGTCCTCGGTTCAAATTCCGCAAGGGCCGGAATTTTTCCGCAGCCTTGGCGATTGGAATCAGGCTCGGTGAGATCATTCACAGTTGAGCAACAACTAACGAAACTCTTATCTACTGATAGTAACTGCACAAAAAAAAATAAATGCTGGAGAGCTTGCTGCTTTATATAAAATATGGACTATACTTGCCTAATTTAACTGCGAATGCTCAAGACATGTTGGACAAAGCTTCGTTACTCAAGATATCACAGGCATAACTTATTTACGTTACTGCAAGTGTATGATGGTCTACCACGATACTCAATAAGTGAAACTTTGTATCTCAGGGTTCATAAATATCAAATTTAATAAAAATTTGTGAATGTTCTAATCACAAACAACAGCTTTGTATTTATTTCGTGAATTCATAGGGGTTATAACGCCCCGTTTCAATTTCATTTCAATAGCGCGTTAATGCATTTAACACCTTATTGCTAAATAGTGTAGCAAAAGAACTCAGGTTTATCGCAGCAAGCGTTTCCCTTTAGAAATAAACACCTGCAGTTTTTCCTGTCGCGGATTGTTTGCGAGCTTTCGATTGCGAGGAAGGGGTAAGGGGCTGGAAAACCGCGGAATTGCTGAATTAGCATTGATCTTTTGAGAGGCACGCTTTGCGGATATAAATTGTTGGGCAAACTGAAGCCGTTGTGGTTCTTTTAAACAAACAAAGCCGTTTCAGCGTTGGTAAGAATGCGCATCTAATTGTATCTTTGCGTAACTGATTCCAATATTTAGGCTGAATCGCTCTGCGCCTTCTAATAATTGAAACCGCTGCGGCGCGTTTTCCACAAAAATAGGCCGTAAACACCGTTGGTAAGAATGCTACTTCTAGCTTAATTTCGCACTCTAATTTTAATATTTAGATAGACAATTATGAGCTCACATGAGGTTAATACAAATTCGAAAACTATCGGCTCAAACGAGGGCTAATAAAAATTCGTCCCCACGGTCTAACTTGAGAGCTATGCTGAGGCTTATTTAGTTCCCCCGATTTTGCTTCTACACGTTGGCCAGGAATTCCAGAATACTGTAACGCTTTTTGCGCTGCTCGTTGTCTTCTTAACACTGGAGACCTTGGGATTCTAAAAATAATAAGGCCAAATCCGGCTTAGAAGTCTTCATCGATAAATGCAAAGCACTAGGATCTCCCCTGCGATCGCTGGAATTTAGCAACAATTAAATTGTAAGTGCATACCCGTCTCAGCGTTTTTTTATCGACAAAGGCAAATTCCGCAACTATTCAATTCAACTAAGGCCTTAGAAACTGAAACTGAAGCGTGTTTAATCCCGTTTTTATTCATTTATTAGCGTTAATGAGTGAAAATTTAATTATTTTTACATTACTGAAATATACATCTAGTTGTAATTTAAGCTATAATTACCATTTTGTGACTTAATATTTGGAAGTTAATTTCAATTTGTGGTTTATTAATTCATTATATAGACAATGGTCCTACGAACTTTAATTGCTGTCACTTGGCCTAAGAGCTAATGCATATAATTTATGTTACTGCGATTTTTGGGTTTAATTAAATACCTCCATTGCGGTTACTTGTTTGTGTTTTCTTTTGCAACCCCTCTAGCTGTACGAGTTATTTAGGTATGCAGTGAAGCACCCAAGGTAGGTGGTGTTTTATTAATTAGTTAGTTTTGTTTTTATGTTGTGAGTCACAACAAGGCGCCCAATTATTTTTATAATCTTTCTGTTCAATGTAAAAGCCCAAAACATTTATTGGCTAGTCTTTACACCAGGTCATATTCTGCCGAGAGTTAAGAGAGCTAGCCGAGGCCTTTTAAACCCTTCATGTATGGCCGGTACAGGGTTTACAAGAAAAGATGAAAGGACTGACTTGTTACGTAAATTACTACGCCTTAAAGGAGTTATTAACAACTTTTTTCAACACTTTACTATTCAGCGACCTAATTTAAATGACATAAAGGAAACGTGTTTCGCCTACCGTGTGCTACGCCATTGCCCAATCACACGCTACTGCTGTAATATGGTGAGCCCGTTATTAGGCCCAGAATCTGCATTTAAGATGGCCGGCACCGGTAAATTTGGGTTGTGGTAAATGGTCCATCTGTTTGCTGTGCCAATCTCCACGGTATCCAGGAATCTCAAGGAGTCGCTTACAATTCGTACCAGTCGTTGTTTTTCACTTGCGCCTCCGCACATACCCCACTTTTTAAAATGAAAGTATTGTTGCCTTATAGCTGCTATAATTGACAAACCAAATTTTTGCTGTATTGGTGCACTGATACATAGAAGGTTTAATTCTAATAGTATTTAGTTTTAACACCAATGACTTCGAAATTTTCAAAAATGTCAAGAGCTAACCCGACATAGTTTCTGCATTAGTATATACGAAGTGACACTAAAAAACCACAAATCCTTTTTAATATCCCAATTTAGCCGCACACAAATACGTTATTCAATTGTTTTCTAAACTGGCTGTGATTCGCTATAAGTTTGTCACGTTGACCTAAATGACAGTTATAAATAACTGCACATCGATTGCGCCACATAGTTCGACCAAAAAGTGAATACATTTGCGAGGGAAATTATATACGAGAAAAGCGGGAAACCTACAACCTAATTAATTTTAATTATTACACTAATTGTACATGTAATCTTAAATTTTATGTACGTCCTTCGGATGGTTATATTGGAAGTTGACCTAGTTTCGGCGATGCAAGGTGCAATTTAGTAATCCTGCCCTCTTCTCGCTTCTTATGGGTTTAGTTGTTTACATGTTTACATCCACACTTTCACCATGGCTTTGTTTGTGTGAGATGCTCATTTTATCACGTTGGAAATTGCTCAAAACTAGCCCGAACCTGTCAACCAACTCGTTCGGACTTGAAATTCTCTTTGTAAAGACGTCATCGTCATCTCCAGGTATTCAGTGATCTGTTCATGCTCTCCCAGTTGTTCCTGCCACTCGACACATATTCACACTATTCACCCAGTGTTGTTTATGGTCGCACATCATGTAATATCATGCAATTCGAACGCATATAACACTTCATATTACGAGTGTTTGTTGTACGTATTCTCCATTTAAGTGTACAGCGTACATTGGTGCTTTGTTCCAAATCTTTTGTATTGCTGTTAAGTAAGTTGCAAAATGTTACCCTATAAATTTCGTTGTTAATGCAAACTCGTATTTTTTTCAATAAGAAAACATTTTATTTTATATACAAATTCTTAATATAGGGCATTCTGTCAGTTTTTTTAAATAATTAAATAATTAGTATAATTTATATTGCTAAGTGTTTCGTTTGGCTAATTTAGTATTATTAGAAACATAAGATATTTTTAGTTTTTGTTTACATAATTTTGAACACTTTTCAATCGTTTTTCGATCTAGCGAAAGTTGTTTTTTGCGGTGTCATTCCTTTATTAATCACGTTAGAAACAGATTTTTCTGTAACTTCTTTATTTACAATTGGACTTGTGATATACACACATCTTAATTATAATAATGCCATCTGTGTGGTGGGCTAAAATGCTAATATAATGATAAAGACTCGGTTAATAAGAATTACAAATATTCTCCGCGAAGTTCAGTTCAAAATCTTTAACCTATATACCCGCTGACCACTGCTGTCGAAGTCTGGAAGACCTCAAATAGACGTACAAGTAAATCTGTTCGTGAGCCAGAATAGATACGATACTGCAAATGTGGTACAGTTTTCCCCTGCCCGCGATGTGCAACCGATCAGACGAAAAGGACCAAGAAATTTGTTCAACCACTACTTCAATGGATTAACAGTTAATTGAACAATTAAGGTGCATGAAAAGTTAATTCGATATTAACTGAAGATTAGTTGCTAGCCGGAAATGAATCCAGTGAAACATCAAACAACGAAAAAATAGGCTGATAAACGATTCCATACCTGAGATGTCATACGATCAAACGGTAAGTTGCCAGGAATATTTGTGGTCCCCAAACAACCAAACAATAACAAGTGTGAAATATAATTCTCTCAACTGATGTCGGTGACCCCCCCCCCCCCCCCCTGAGCTAAAGGCCCGGGTTCTTTGAACCATCCGAACCGCTTTTAGTTCCGCCACTGATTTTAGCAAATGGTAAAATTATTTCACAAAATATCAGCCTGATCCCCAATGATTTTAGAAGCTGAATCCGTTTCTAGAGCATGTAACAGAAGAATTCCAAAATGCGTCTTAAGACATCAGAAGCAAACCGAAGAATTTATGTTCTAAATGGGAACAGAAAAAGCTTCCCGTTAAAGTTATAAACTTGAAATTTTCGAAAGAAGAATCACAAATCAAAAGTTACCAATACTGCAAGCCTAGGATTTTCAAACTCATAAAATTAAGATAAAAGCTTAGGCAACCCAACAGGCGCAGTAATAATTAAAATTATTAAAAATAATTTTAAAAAGCACAAATTTAGGTGTAAGGGAAGGAAACGAGCGACGACATATATAAAGATGCGTCTGTGACAAGACTGGCCTAAAGCCCTAACATAAGTCAACACCGCCCAATCGTCGCATTATGCACTAAAACCCAAATCAACACACAGAAATGAAGCCAAATCCTACCCTGAAAATAACAAAGAAGAACGCAAAAGTCTAACCAATCCCAAACAAATGTTGATAGATATTCACCTTATAAAGAAAAGGGTCCACCTTTAACACCCTTGCCAAACCCTAAGAAATGTGGCGTAAGAAGAATGTTTAAGTTTCTGGTACGAGTATTCCTGAAAAAATAATCTTTCGAGATTTCTTCAGATTTTCCCTTTCAGGGTACCTATAGATAACAAAAAAAAATTTCTCTCAATTTCCGTATAAACTTCTTTCCAGCTTTTTTAACCTTTGAATCTTTACCAAGCACTTTTTGGAAAGCATCCGTTAAATTCATCATCATTATGAATACCAAATTCCTAACTGTGTTGGATCCTGCATTCTCATGGGTAAATGTGGAATTTGAAAAATGATGTATGGAAATCTACTTTTATTTCATTATAAAATAAACGTTTTTAAATTGTTATTCAGACATGTCCATATTATAATCCTTCCACGTCTGATAGAATTCGAAGTTAATCTCACTTCTTTTTAAGAAACCGTACTTCAATTTATTTAAAATCAAAATCTTTAAACAATATGTAAATATCATAGCAGCTATTTCAGAAATATTCAGGATATTTACATAATAATAACAAAATTTAGAAAAATATTATATATTACTTCAATTGTATTGACAACTGTTTATATATAATCTTATAATTTTTGTGTAATAAATATAAATGCTTTGCAGTTTGCACTTTTTTGTATGTCGAAAATGCATTGTATCTGAAGAAAAGCTTATTGAGAGTAGGTCTGTGCATTTGTATCGATAGTTCGAATAATATATCGAATAATTCGATATATCGAATAACGATATTAAAATAAAAGTTATTCGAATTATCGAATAAATAATTATTCGAATAAATTTATTAGAATTATCGAATAAATAATTATTCGGATAAAAATTTATTCGAATAAAGTTTATCCCGTTAAATATTTATTGGATAATTCGGATAAGTTTATTGTTAATAAATTTATGCGAATATCGAATAAAGAATTATTGGAATAAATACTTATTTATGCAAGTAAAACTTATTAGAATACAAAGCCACATTACAAATATCAACCTGTAAACATTTCAATTACTTAAAATTAAAACGGTCAGAGCAATGTCATTTTTTATAAAGCTGGCTATGACATATATTAGGGTTCCTAGATGTGCGTGATTATTTATTTTGTTTATTATCATTGCTTGGAAAGTTTTTTAGATGATCTTATCAGTTATCATTAATCATTGTTAGTCTTTTTTAATTTCCTTACAATAATACCAAAACAAATGCCTGCCTAATGTAAATACTATTTATATTTAGCAAATGGCCATTAATCATCATAAGTCAGAAAACTTGTATCAGATAACAGATAGAATGGGTTAAACAGAAGATTACTATTTCTAGAAAATTGTTAATTGATTTTTAACAACTTATTCTAGTAATGATACATATTGCCTATTGGTCGGAATCGTAAACCGGGGATGTGGAGAAGTGGGGTTACCCCTTTAGCGATAATTTAAAATATCGTATAAATCAATGCCCAATTCTGTTCAAAAATTACAGTTTACGTTTGTGTTCGAAGGTGAACAGTAAACTATTTTTTGTATTTGTACTTTCTCAAAGGAGAAAAATACGGTTTAGTGCTGTTAACATTTGTTGTGCTTCAAAGTTAACTCACATTTAGAATTCAGTGTTCAGAATCAGAAAAGATAAGCACTGCTATTGTTATACACCGGTTCACCCGATTTAAATCATGATTAAAATTACGTTAAAAAAATCCAAATATACCATGGACCTTTATTATTTTAACATTGTCTTACTTTTAAATATCACTTACTTTTTATTGCTCACAATTTTTTTTCGGTCGTTTTGTTCATTAGCTTTGCGAATGTTCAATAATTTATCTAAAACTAAAATCCAATAAAATGGATGTAGAGCAATAGTTTATAACTTTCGAATAATTGAATAATTATTCCAATAGATTAGTTATTCGAATTAGTTAGTTATTCGAATAAACTGGTTATTCGAATAAGTTATTGCAATAAATTATTCGAATATATTAGTTATCCGAATAAGCTATTCGAATAAATTAGTTATTCGAATAACTAATTTATTCGAATAATTCGATAGTTATTCGAATTTCGATATATCGAATAATATTCGATATTTAATTTTATTCGTTATTCGATACTTAGTTTGTGATATCGAACACCCCTAATTGAGAGACGATTTAACAGTGTAAATAATTATAAAATATTCGTGTCGCCTCAATCATCTTCAAAATAAAGAAAAAAAAGTTATTCGATGGTGAAATCCCCTTTGAATACGCAACTGGTCCGAAACTACTTGATCTTAGATAAACGATTATGATGTAGAGATACAGTTCTGTAGGACCGGAAAAGATCGCTTTCAATGATCTTTAAAATCAAATGACTGAAACATCAACTAACATTCTAAATTAATTTGACAAAGTATGTTGCAACTATATTCCAAACAGTAAATGATGCTCGCTCTACACGCTTCTGATCGAATAATCGATATGAATTGAAAAACTTAAAGTTTATAAACTTTAGCAGTGTAGAAACATCGCTAAGGGCTTGCTTTATGCGTGATGATATATTGCACTCTAACCTATAGGCTTCATAATTCTTACAGTCGGTGATTATTGTCAGTGGAGCATTACAGGTGATGTATAGTGAGTTGTCCATCTTCTGTAGAAGGTAGAAGTGTATAAGATGGGTGTGACCAATTGAGAGTCTATTTAAGGCAATATAATATTCTTTTCGTCGTTATTTGCCATGGTATGGGTGGAGGGCATCCTGTCAGATATTTGATTTTCCAATCTTCCTGTATGGTTCTCTTGGTTCGAGGTTTGCGCTTTAATTTCGAGATATTCTGGTATGTGAAGGAATTCAGAGGAACGTCACGCTCTTTTCAAATCGTATAATGGTTGCATCTTGGATTTGTTGGATTAAAGGTGCTCTGGTATACACTTTTGTAACGGACTGTAGAGTACTTTTACAATAGGATAGTAAGAGGAAATTGCTACGCGATTGTTCTTCAAGTCATTTTAGTGCTTTCAGTACCGCAAACACTTCACATGTGAAGAACTTATAGCTATTTGTGTTGGCAATAGAAACTGATTCTACTACCTCATCTGATTGGGATGCGTCTTTGCAAATATACAGGTAGTCAGGAGATGGAAACTTTGGCACATTTCATAGAACCTGGTTCGGATCATGTCATGGTTTGAGTTGATTTTGTCATAGGTTTGAAGATGAAATTTAATATTAAAGCTAAAGAGCGAATATAGTGGAGTTGCAGGAACGGTTTTAGATATAATGAATGAAAATTGTAATTTCAAGGTCTGTAGTATACGAGATAGTCGATAGTGAAATGGTTCAGCACTCCTTGGATTAGTGAAGTAGATGGGGCGATAGAGTTTCACAGTTACGTATTTGTGAACTGGATTTTAAATACTCTCTGCTATGGAGACGCATAGGTTAAACTCTACATTGCTCTTCGCTTACCTTACTTAATTTGCATTGGATGCAATTAGTTATAAATGCTACAGTTGCTAATCGTATAGCTATATTCTGCATTACGTCCAGTGGATTTAGTGCATTTTGCAGTGTATTAGGGCTTTGTATATTTGCAACAAGGAAAAAGTATCAATACCCCATGCGTTATGCGCAATGGATTTTATGATATTCAGTTTTTCTTCTTAAAATAGCTCTTTAATGCATCCAAATACAATATTTTCAAATAAGTTTCTTGTCAAAAATCATTCCAAGTAGCTGTATACGTTCTTCATACTTAATTTCATAGGTTTGTAATATCAGTTTGGGCTCTTCATTTAATGCGTATTGTTTGAAGAAGTGCATAGCTCTTGTTTTGGATACTGGAAACTTGAAGCCGATTTATTTAGATTAATTCGTTAAGTTGTCAATCAATCTATGTGTGTTTAGAGAATTGTAAGATTTTTACCTTCATTGAATATGGTCAGATCGTCTACAAATAGTTTAATCTTCGAGAAACCCTATATTTTGAATGCGGATTCGTTAATAGCAATAGGAAAGAGTATGGCACTAAGTATACAGCCCTGTGGAACACCATTTTGTTGATTTTTAATGTTAGAATAAAAACCGTTATCATGCTATTCTTTTGGGTATTTCTCCACACTACAAAATGAAAAATATTAAAACATGAACGTTTCGGAAGAACACAAAGAAGTTTCAGAGATTATAAAAACCATTATACCTAACCCCAAATGTGTTCGTTTAGGCCATAATCTTGAAGAATTTTTACAATGTAATGTTTCCATGCCAAATCAAAACGAAACAGAGTGCTATTCGACGCTGTCTGTTGGTCGCCTAGCGTATTTCGCTTTCAAGACTTGTCAGATGTTGAGCAAGTTTTGTTGGAATCTACTTTGATGTGTCGTAGAATGGTGCCAGGAACCAGCAGAGTCTAAGATTTATAATATTTTCGATGATACGTAAACGAGATAGGGCGATAGCTAAGTGGATTTGTCTGATCCTTCTCTGGTTTATGGGTTGCCACTGCAATAGCTTCTTGCCATATTCGTGCTCCATATAAAGTTATATAAGTTAAGTAATTTGGTTTTGGCTTTATTTGGTAGATTCTGGAGGAGTGTGAAGGTTATGTTATCCGGACCAGGCAGAGAACTTCGATAGGTTTTAAACGAAAATTCTAATTCTGGCATACTTATTTGAAAATTAACGTGATTTATGCTATAATGGATAATTGGTATTTGTTGCTCTTCTTCACGAGTTATAACTTTCTTGGTATAATTTTCGTTGCCAGATGTTTTGAAAAGGTATTCGCTAATGCTACAGATATATCTTCCGATGAAATGATCTTTGTGTTGTTCATATTGAGGATGTGTATTTTGGAAGATGTAAAGCTACCTTTAAATCTGCGGATTTTATTCCATACGTCTGAGGTATTTGTGCTTCGGTTGATTGATGACACATATTCTTTCCAAGAAAACCTCTTGCTTTCTAGAACTATTCGTCGGGCTTCTACTCGTAGCGTTTTATAAGTGATGAAATTCTCTAAGGTATGATGTTTACAGAAGAATGTGCAGTTATAGGTCTTGTCGGATCAATACTGATATTAGCTGCATCCATAATGATTACTGAAACGCTTGCGAGAATTTTATCTATGTTGGTTTCCATATTTCTTGTTTCCAATGTTCCTGTTGATAATTCTACTTTTGTGTTGCTCGGATCTCCATTGTTATGACTCTTTTACCTAAATGAGGATGGGAAAGTGGTGGCTGTCATAGAGGTCAGGGAGGACGTCCCAGATTAGAGAAGCAGCTAGTTGAACTGAGCTAATAGATAGGTCAATAGCAGTGAAGGTTAAATGGGTGTTGCTGTACCACTGTTCCGCACTGTTCCGCAGAGTGACATTAGGATCATCTACTATTTTCTCCATAATTCTTCTCCTAACATCAGTAGTGCGTGATCATCATATTGTGTTCTGGCTGGTGAAATCTCCTAAGATAAGAAATAAACGTGACAGTTGTCAAATTAGGTTTTCGATTTCATTTCGGTTGAGTTCCTGACTGTTCGCTAAGTACAGGGTGTCTCAGAAAGAAATTCACTTTTAAAAACGCCATAACTTTTTTATTTTTAACTTATTTACATAGATAATTATAACAATTGAAAAAAGAATATTTGAAAATTAAGTATGAAAGATTACCTCGGTTAGATGTTGCCCCTGACGGCGTATGCAGTCTTTCAAACATACCCTTGCGTTTTCCATTAGTGTCTTGCTCCTCAACTTGGACTCGCAAAATTCAATGACGAAGAGTGGTTCCAGCAGGATGGAGCCACCAGTCATACTGGCAGCTATTACTTTAGAAACCGTAAACGAGCTTTTTCGAGAAAGATTAATTTCTCAAAGAAGAAACATTAACTATCCCCCAAGCAGACCTGACTTGACTCCGCTGGGTTTTTGTATGGGGTTATCTCAAGAGCTGTAAAATAATCCACGTCGAAATTTACAACATCTGAAGGACCGTATTCGAGAAGAAATCAATGCCGATGGAACTTTGTCAACGCATAATAGCAAACGAAAGGGTGCGTTTGGAAAAGTGCATACGCCGTCAGGGACAACATCTAACCGATGTCATTTTTCGTACTTAATTTGCAAAGATTCTGTTTTCAATTGTTATAATTATCTATATAAATAATCTATATAAGAAGTTATGGCGTTTTTAAACGTGAATTTCTTACTGAGACACCCTGTATATATTAGATACTGTGATTTTCTTGGAGAACGAGATTGATAGAGCGAAAGCTTCAAGGTGTTTTACATTATCTGTGCGATGTTGTAAGAGCTTTAGATACGCCACTACTCGCCATATTAAGTTTTATGCGATTTTTGGGTTAGGCACTATAATCTCTGAGGTCACCACACCGAATTAACGTCAGAGTCAGTAGACTCGCATGCTGGTTTTTTATAGTTCAGGTAAATCTGTTTTTAATACTGCGATGTTACAAGTGAGGATATACATATATCCTTTATCATCTCGACGTAAGCATTCAATGTCTTAAGTGTATGTTGTAGCCATTATTAAGGCATCTTTTGAACCACTGACATTGTCCAGGAAATCTTTAAAAAGTTCATAATTTGATACATATCGGTGATTGTTGTCTTCAAATTAGTTTTTTATTGGATTAAGTAGTTTTTCTTCATTTTTTTTGTTTAGGGTTTTTGAGAATTGAATTGTTTAGTAGTTCTTGTAAATCCGCATTGGGGTTGTTTGGCGGTAATGTACTGTTTTCTTCTTTTGGTGTTTCACCTGTTGTGCTTGCCGATACATGTCGTTTGATCCCTTTAGGTCTCTATGCTGCTTCCTGAAAAGCGACTTCTTGTGCGAGCAACAGGATAGTATCAGGGGTCAAGTTATCATGGGTACTGAGGGTTGAGATTGCATCTTGTTTAGAAGAGGTGGTGTCATTCAATTACTCTAGCAGTAGCGTACTGATCTCCGGTGCTGACAGCGTTGCTGCGACACCATATTGCAGGATGCCCCGATTGTTTGAATAGATAGCAAGACAGCCGTTCGATCGATATAAGAAGTCTGCATACAAAGTTTTCATACTGCACAAGAATAATGCCTCGCACTTCGTGACATTAATCGGAGTTTTATATCATCAACACGCAGAAAGTCACTGGGAAAACAAGTTCTAGACCTATTCATATTAAAATGGTTTTCTTTATCTCATGTAGGATGAATGGATAATTCTGGTTAATGGTGTTATTAATCTACGGAGTTTTAATGAATGGGTTCCGTCGTCTATTTTATTCTGTGTAATGTTAATAATTTGATAAATGTTTTCTTTAGAAGACAGGTATACGCAAAATATTTTATTAAACATTTCGGAAGAAAAACGGATATGGTCAGAATCTATAATTTTGGCCATCCCCTTAATATTATACTCTATTTGTGGTAGCCTGGCACTATCAGGCTGGAACTAGGTCGGACACATTGCCAGATTAAGTGACAATAAGTGGACAAAGAAAATAATAGAATGTAGACTTCGACACCACAAAAGAGGATTGGCCCACCCACAAACCAGGTGGACAGACGGCATAAAGAGACATTTGGCGGAAACTGGATACAAATAGCTCACAACAGAACAGAATGGAAACGACTTGGGAGGCCTACATCCGACTATGAATGGATTGGCTTTGATGATGATGATTTGTGGTAACTCTTCGACGGTATATATTTAGGGAAAATTGAATTTTGGAATTTAGCTGCGGCAGCGAAGAAAATTTGATTATTAGTATTATCATTTGCTGTTTGGGTCACCGAGGAAACAGATTGATTTGAATTACCATTTGGGTTCATGACAGAGGAGTGTGAAGAATGTAGAAATGTAATATAACCTTGGACGAGCTGAACATTTTCTCAAATTTACACTCGCACTTCTCATATGAAAATCAGCACGGAACTTGAATATAATTACTTTATTTAATTAGTATATCGACGAAATCGGATATATTAACTAGTACAAAAATAATAAATTAGCTGGTATTGAACAGATAAACTAAAATCCGTAGAATACCATAGAAAATTAAATATTAGTGCTTCTCGATTTGAGATAAAAAAAGTAAGTAAGCACACACTTATATAATTATGGAATAGTTCAGGGCACTTGCACTTCCACACTTAAGGAATATGGCATAAGACTGCGAGTCAGGGTCGCCGAAAAATCTCTTTCCGAAACCCAGTCAATCTGGCACACCGTTAACGGCGTACAACTGTGGTTTCATATCCAATTTTCAAAGCCACTGGGTGGGCTGCCCACCAGTTGCCAGAAGTGGGGATTGAACTCCGTACCAACTCAGTGACAACACTGCAGCCTGATCTGCCTAACCGCTCGGGGACAGTAAACTAAAAATATTTTTTGAAAGTACATCAGCTAGGTAGCTGTTGAAATTCAGCATTTGTTATTTTCTAGACATACGTACAATATTATGAGATAATAAAAACGAAACTGTAAAATATTTGTAGGATTTTATCCATTTGATATAATGTAAGTTTTTGTAATTCTAAAAATATCAGGATTAAATAATTGGGATATAGTTTCTCAATTGAATTGCATTGTCCTGATAACATGAAAACCACAAACCATATTTAAATGAAATTCTAAGAGTAATATCGCATTGTCTTTCCCATACTACTAAAATAAAATAGAAATCAAATTTAATAAGATCATTTTGTTACATATTGCCTTTGCTTTGATAATTTTTAGTGATATAATTATAAAAACCAGTGTTCCAGACAGATTCAAACCATTCGAATACTCTCAAAGTGGCATGGAAAAGGTAAATACACCGAGACAGCTTCCAAGAGCGGGGACGAATTTCGAAAACGTCCAAAAATGTGTGACTCAAAAAGATAACACTTTTTTGATAAACATTGTTATTCCATTAAGAAATCATCAGATAGTCCAAGATGTATATGAAAAGTAAGTAGTTTTAACTAATAACTTAGTTCATATTATACCTAACGTTGTTTGAATTTGTACAAATTCCACAGGTTTTCTAAATAACTTTCGGCAACAAGTTTATACTAAACAATAATACTTCAACTGCTCTATAATTATCCCTGTCGTTCGAACTGAAAAGTCGGAAAGTTTTTAAAATTTGATCAAGTTTCCTAATAGAGAAAAATATTTTGAAAATTAAATAAGTGTCATATAGAATTTAAGAAATAAGCCCTATATAAAATAAAAGTACTAGTTGGAGCCCATATCTTAAAGAAATTCAACAAAAAACATATATGTATACCGTTTTGTAAAAAATATATACCTTTGGAAAATTTTCAAATCACATTTAATTCTATTTTGACTTGGAATCTACAAAAATATAAGAATCTGTATTCAGGCTCATCAAATTGCAGAAAAATACTAAAATATGAATTTGCCGCTCTTATTTTTTAAAATGTAAATAAGAAAATTATCAATGGCCGTTGTACTGGGTTTAAGATGGTGCACATACAATATCTAAATGTTTTTACTGAAAACTACTAAGACTGAAAAACCCGTACTTTTTTCCTCAAATATTTTCCGACTTCCAAATGCAAATTTGAGCAAAATTGGTCAAGTCGATTAAACCATAGCTCATGTGCTACAAGGCTTCAGGTTTAAAACTTGAACTGCACACTTCTATATTCCCTGAAAGGTGTTAGCGGAAATTACCGCATGGATCGCACTGTGCCTACTTTTCCACAATCTTAACTAGCAGCCAGTAGCTCTCCATGTTATTAGCATTACCACATAGCATTTGTGGCAGTTGGGCTAAAAGTTTTAATCTCACGGAACCCGTTGGTGTAAGATATCGCTTTTATAATAAACGATATCCATGTTCAAATCCAATAAACTGTTTAAACTCCATACTTTGTAACAAACATGACAATAAAAATACTTAAAATATGATTTATTTCCGGCTAACAAATGGACTGGCAAGCAATTAGTGGCAATTATATTTGTACAAGAAATAGTTAATAACAAGCAGGAGACACGTGTAAATAGTAATTCCAGCCACAGATAACTAATGAAGACTTTGACTCGCATACTAATTTAAAATATTACATTTCTGCCGCATTTATTTATACGCCACGTCTTTTTACATCTAATCAACGTTCATTATTTAATGTTACCTCGCGATAGGCATTTTAGCGGAGTGGAATGTAAATCTTATCCTTACTGAGACTGAGTCTGATTCGAGGCACTCCATCACGACCAGGAATGAATTTTGACTCCTGAATTATCCGTACGTACTAATTAAAACGGCGATTAAGAAAAATTTCCCGACCTCTTGGTCACAAATCAAGGCCGCCTGCCGCATAAATCATAAATTCCTTTTACGGATCTGCAGTTATTGACTCTAATTATTATTGCTACGTCCGTCTTTCTCGTCTGGTAAGCTTTACTGTAATACCAAATAAAGCCATAAATTGCTTGTAGCTCGGTATTTTTATAACACGAGGTAACGTTTATTAACCTATTATATTAAATCAATTAAGTGAGTGTTTAATATTGATCATAATTCTGATGTGCGCACAAGAACCCTACCAATTAGTAGAACACATTTGGTTTATAAAACACATCAGGAGTTAAAGTTATTCTATGGATAACCTTTAAATAATAGACGACGCACTAGCTGCTCCTGTAAAGCAACATTTATAATGCTTGTAATATCAACTACAGTAATTTGACATTCAGATTTATAACGAAGAGACGTAAATAATTTTTAATTTAAGGAATATTGTAAACCCACGGTTTTAATAACTACCAGCACTGATGTGTTCAGTTTATTATTATAACCAACCAAAGTAAAATCTTAGAACTGACGTCCTTAGTTCAGCTAGCATATAAATTATAGAAATATTGGCCGTAATATTCCACTTAAACAAAAAAGAGAACAGTAAATAAATATAGAAGCAAATAAAAACATAATATTGGTTGGTGGTTGTAGCACCAATTTATCTGAACACCAATACAGTGTCGTCAAATCATATCAAGCACAATTATTGTAACAACACTAAATTATTATTATTTAAATTATGTCGGTAGAAGACAAAGCTTAGCATATTAGACGTTTCTGGGAAGTAAGCTTTTTACTATTAATGGATTACTTAATAACATTAGCTTGCGCTTCTGGTAATGTATATAACTAGTTCATTTAAAAATGTACGCTGTCTTGTATTCATTCGGACTATTTTACCAAATAATTTATGGGGCTCGTATATCTACATAAAATTCTGTAAGCTTTATTCAAAGTTTACCATTAGTATATGTAAGATATAAATCATCCTGCGCCAAGGAAATGAACTCTTCAGAAATAAAATGCAATCTGTCAATCTCCACTTTCTTTTCTATTGCTGCTGTATTTGCTTAACTCCTAGAGTAAAAATCTGTAAAGGGCTTTGCACGATACTTCCTCCACACCTACGACTTGCAGCTTGATTTTGTTATAATAAGTTAAAATAAATGAGTTTATCTTATCTGGGTTGGGTCTCTACATCCTAGCAAGTATTATTTTGATTTGAATAAATTATTCGAATATAACTTGACTACTGAGGTATTATTTTTTAACAAATTAATTTAATTCAAATATGGCTATCCAACCTCACAATTCGCAAAAAAATCGTTATATTAGACAAATATCTGTGATTACGTAATTAAAGCGTTGCCTAAGTGAGAATAACCGCACGTCACAAACGAAAAACACTCAAAGGGCGCTTCTGCCGGAAGTGCACTAAAACCGACGCCACTAAGAAATTCACTAAATTCAATCTCTTAAGATGAAATCCTCTGACCTTTCTGTTGCCTTTGAAATGGCAACTAGGACTTAACTCGAGCCTCAGCAAGTCCTACGATGTCTGGGCCCCTCTTTCTCCATTGGTCTGCAGATATAACCACCTGAACGCCCTGCAGAACGACTGCTGTAACTCGACTACTGCGAACGCATTTCCAATTCAGCCGTTGCCTAACACTTAAGTCTCCAACTGCTTTACAAAAACATCGCCACTTCCCTCTAGCTCACAGGGCACTGCCAGCCAACAGTTGTTGCACAAATGAAACACTTTTTTAAACTTTTGCAGAGGTGCTACGAATCAATGCACTTTAACTACAGAACACAATATGGAATCTATTCTAAAACACACTGAATTGCGAAAACAGTATTTATTCACGTATTATGATTGATTGGGACGTAAATTAACAGCACTTCAGAGCTTGGCTTTCTTTCCCCAATTGTTTGTCTTCGATATTGCATTGTTTTACATTATTGCCACACCTACTCTGAGTACATTTTGTTCAAATCAAGGCTAACATTATTTTTAATATCGTTTTTTACAAATTATTATAAATTGTATATGCTTGAAATATTATTAATTGCTATTATAATCATAGTGGCTTAAAATGTGTTCATATCAATATCTTACCAAGCTGAAAGAAGATGGTTGTTGTTTGTTTAACTAACTCTTGTACTTGTATCGTATTTTCCATTTCGGTTACTCTTAAGGCAAATAGTATTTGAACTTTTTCCATGGAATTGCCATGTTCCGCATAATTTTAGAAAACCTGTATATATGCTTTGCCTGTTCAAACAGAAAATTATTTTATGTATTAACTGTTACTTATAGCTGCTTTAAAAAACAGAGATTGGAATTTGCCACCATATTAAACGTTACAGCTGCCAATAAAAGAACGCTTCAAGAAAAAAACAACAATGACTATATACCGGAAGTTTGAGGCGCCTTTGAGCGAAGCTAGATGGACCCTCGTTGGAGAAGGCACCGTGCCAGAGTTTCTGAATCCTGAGGCTGGGGCTGAGGCGAAAATATTTTCGTGGAGGTAACCTTCTCGCTGACGTGGAGGATCTGGTATGCTTCTGGTAGCATTGTGGACGTCGGATGCTGGTGCAGGCAAACCGCACGTATGGAGTGCGAGCTCGAAAGCTTGACGTGCTTGAAGTTGAAGCTCTTGACCGCAAACACAAGTGCGAGCCTAAGAATCGATCCGTGGCTGGGGTTAGCGGTTCGAACTCCTGTCCGCACAGAGGTGGTGCGGATCGAGGAGCTGGGGTTGCTGTTAGACAAAAGGCGAACTAGCTGGTTCAACCGTTCAGTCTTCGATGATCTTCATCCAAAATTCCCTGTGCTTATAAAGGAGCCTGCCACTTTGTTTTGGATTCTCAGCGCTGTTACTGGTCGATGTGTTGGGAGCTCTTACCTGTTTATCTGCGGATTCTCGTTTTTCTTTACTAACTTTTTTATGGGTGGTTCCATCGCCGCGATTCATGTGGCATTGTGTTGACCGTGTTTTTCTGCGTATGTAGACACCAAACTCGATGCTGCTTGCGTAACCCGGTGTCGAACTACCTTCATATGCAGCGCGCGTGTGTGTCGTACATGGGCGCTTAGCGTGTTGTCTTGGACATTGCTAGGCACTTTTAATACTTTCGATGCTTTCTTTTCTGTGTCCGTTATATTAGTAAGTTTAACGGTCATTGCGGGCCACCTGCTTTTCTTTGTTCCGAGCTGGCCCCAGAAATCTACGCATTTTCAGCAATTCTGGTTGCATTACTAACTTACGAATATTAATGAAAGGTTTAAATAGGCCCAGAATTGGTATTGCATTTATTTCAGCAGTAAAAGTCACTAGTAAACATTGATAATTACATAAAACATGATTAGCAACAAATGTATTTAATTAATAAAGGTTAGTAATTGTATAAAACGATATCTGCAGGGTTGCGATCAGCTTGTATTCAATTTTTTGTTCAATATGGCAAATGTAGCTAATTTTATCATGACTAACAGATTAATTGAGCAACGCCAGGACACGATAATAAAGTCGTTTTAGTGGAAAGGTGTTTCAAAGCTTTACAAAGGGTTAATGTAACGTTTGCATTCATATTGAAGTGTCAGCAACCGGTGACGCAGCTAAAGAGGTTACAAAGCAGTGCAAGAAGGCACAGATCATGCAAAGAGCATGTAAGAAGCAACCTGAGAATTACCTAAGATTATGAGAGTGTGCTAGTGGCTTGTTAATTAATATTTATTAACTAAAAGTGAACTCAGGTGAAAAGTGCTACCAATTGTGAGGTTATAGTTTCCTGAATGACATTTATAGAAACAATTAAAATTAAGATCAAAGTGTGTACACTTACAGATGAACAATTATAAATAATGTTGCTATGGTGACCTAGAGATTCGCTTGTTTTGAGAGGGTTTTTGGCCGGCTTTTGGTTGGCTTCTCGATTCTAATATTAATCTATTGATAAAAGTATATCTTTGGTGCCCAGTTGTGCGTTTTATTGTATGCCTGTGTGTGGGTGTCCGCTGTGGTCAACCTGGCAGTATTCCGGAGTGCAGTTCCAGAATAAATTTGACCTGGAGGGAAGCCTGTGCGAGTTCGCCTTCGACGCCGAGATTCTGCCAGATTTGAAGCTGCTGGAAGCGGAAAGTAAGGCTCAGCAGCTGGAGAAGGCCTTACTGGTGGTCCAGAGCCAGCCTGTGCGAGTTCGCCTTCGGAGCCGAGATTGTACAAGATTTGGAGCTGCGAGAAGCGGACAGCAAGGTGCAGCACCTGGAGGGGGTACCATTCGTGGTCCAGAAGGAGGAAGCAGCAGCAAGAAGCTTGCCAGGAAGCAGAAACGAGCTCGGCGTCCTTTGCAGAAGCCGGGAACGAGATTGACGTTACTTGGAGGAAAAACAAATACGAGTTAACGTCTTTTTCCACTTGTAAAAGAAATTTTAGGTTAGCCGAGCTACTTTATTATTATGAAAGCATTGTTATAATTTACTTGAGGTGAACTGATTGATTGGTGGTTAATTTGTTGTCAAATTACGCTGAATGTTCTGTGAGTTTCGAACGGCTTCGTTTGGAGTTAAATATTTTGTGGGTATTTGTCACTCGTCAGAATCGAGCATTTTCCATACAATGATAAAATTTAAAGAGTGTAGAAATCCAACCCTGCAGATGGACTTTCAATAGCTAGCCGGCGCAAACGTTTTTCATAAGTTGCATTTTGATGAAATATAAAAAGAGCAAAATACCTGTATTTAAGTAAAGTTAATTAAGTAATTTTAATTATCTAGAGCGAAAGAGGCATTTTTATAATAAAATTTAAACTGATATGTGTTGGTGCTCAATTTTATTTATTTAAAATAAATATATTATAAATAATAAACAATCGGGGCGCCACAATATGTCTGCTGTACACAGTAACAGAGTTAAGCCATAAATTCAGTTAAAATCCCAAATATTTTTCTTAATATTCTCTGTAAATTTCCCAAATCCGGCTTGAAACTTAGAATTTTATAGTATTGTGGAACCAGGTTATTTCTTGACAGGAGATGGAACTTGTTGGTTGCTATAAGATGTAACGGCGGTTGGCCAGGCCTAACCAACCCTTTACAGACAATCTTAGCTTTCGCGTATCGTCACAAATGAATACACTCTCATTGTTTAAAGTATATTGATTTAAATTAATAATACAGAACCTTATATACAATTAATGTGTGTCGTGTTTTTAACCTACTACTCAAAACCACGATCGTATGCACTTAGTACAGCGTAATTGTATACATTGTTCGCAATTCGACCTAGTACACTTCGTGTAATGCAAACCTTGTCGAAATTCTCGCTGTAATAATTTGTAATATGACCTAGTGCGTTGATAAAACTGCCGAGTCTTTGTTTACAAACACTTAACTGGCACGCTTCAATCTAGTTCTTGTAACCTAATTACATGCACTGTTGTATTTACACAATTTCAGTTTATTTTACACTTTTTGCTAAATCCATGGTCAAACATACACCCTGAAAACATATTCCTTCCAAGTTGCAGATTCATTTTCCTTATTCATGCTTTCATTCGTTTTTCGTAGGATTTGTGGATTGTGGATAGAAGAATGACATTTTTAAGGTGTTTACCCTGTATATTGTAATGATATGAATATAGGGGTATAAAAATTAATTTTTAAATAGGATTAAGGGATTACAGTAGTTGGATATTATAGGGATCAATTTGAATATGAATTGGGTATTTGAATAATTGATAGGTAATTAGAAAAGAATATAAGAGTTATAATTGAATAAAATAAAGGTAATTGAAAAACAGAAGGATTCGAAGTTAATGTAATATCTAAATATGAAATTCGACAATAATGACAAATATTTAACGGAAATAGATTAGTGCACATAGTGGGTAGAAATACAAAATAAAGATATAGTGTGTTGGAGGAAGAAAATATGATATCGTTAAGGACCTTGTTTGAATTATTAATATAACAAATTTGAAAAATGTAAAGCTGTAATTAATTTGGTATAACTTAAAATTATGAAATAAACCCTACTTTAAAAAATAAAAAGTTTGGAAATTAAGAAGGGTTGATATTACAACAAATTTTGAGTGGTGAAATGGAAATGGAATTTTAAAACAAGAAGATGAGATAACAAATGGAGGAAGACAGGAAGCATATGGTGAGAAACTAAACTAAAAGCAGGACTAATCTACAGATGCAAATAAATAGAGAAAAATACTGAATTAAGTTTATTGAGGAATTACATTTGACATTACACATCGATTAAGTTGGATTGCATCGAGCTGTTGGTACGAAAGGAGAGTTCCACGGAGATCGTTGGAAGAGGGAACATTTTTTAAAGATTTGGCAGTTGAGGTTTGGTGTCCTGTACTTGTACCGAGGTCATTGGTACTGGTCGGTGGAGTACTATTGAAGAGTGTTTGTTGGATGCGGTGTTGGAGGTGAATGACTGCAACTGTGGTCTGTTTGGGTCCATGCTGTGAGGGAGCTTCTGTTCCTGATTCTAGGCAGTTTTGACATATTGGTTGTCAGTGGATACTTTCACAGTGTTTATTGAATGGAGCAGTTGTGATCGGTAGCAGAGTGGGACAGACATTGATAAGTTCGAGTGAAAGGTGGATGAGTTTAGGTATTTAGATAAGCACTGAAAGAAAATAAAGAATAAAAGGCGAATTCATTATTAAGGAATTACTTACTGTGTTATATTGTTATATAGCAAATGTAACGATCTTGTATTTGTCATTGAATTTTCAAAGTTGTGTGACGTATCATTTGACAGAAGTCATTTTGAGTTGTCAAAATTAAAATCAGAACATCAAATTTCCACCCCTGATTTTCAAGAGCTTGCCAAAAGTATAATTTTTAATATTCAAATAGTAATAATAAACAGGGCAATTTAAATTGATTAAAAGAAAATGTATAAACATATACTCATAGGTAAAACAAAGTAAGAACTTGAATCAATTCAATATTTTAGTTGCAAAATATAATTTTTTTCACCAAGAGTAAAAACCTGAGCAAAATATTACTCTTATTGTACTAATAGTTCATGAATTAAAGCAAGAGTAGTCAAAATTTCAGTTTTTTAAGTAGCTCACCCTTATATATTTCACCGAATTTTTTCGGTTTTATGCCAATTGGACATATAATCCGTACGCAAAATATCGTCTTTTTCCAAGAAATAGTTTTTGAGGTATTCCGCCAACAGAAGGAATTGAGAAGCGTGATTTGTTCGCGATTACAATACTTCCTTCGTCATTTAGACGAGGGAAGTGATATACAGATGGAGCGCATAATATTGGGAATAACTCTGAAAGGCAAAATAATAAAACACGGATAAAGCAAATTACAAAAATGGAAGATGTATTTGAAGTAAAATTGTAGTGGGCTAGCCACATTACAGGAACTAAAGACGATAGATAAATGGACGACGAAAATGGTGCAATGGAAACCGAGAATCGAAAAAGCAAACAGAAGTCCGCCACTAAGATGGACTGATGACGTTAAAAGAACTGCAGATTACAACTGGGTACAAAAAGCGCAAAAACGATAAAGCAAATAGCTGTAGGTAGATGACGATGATCCCAGGCAAACCTCTGCTGTTAAAATTGTGTTGATGCTATCTTACGACCAATTGTTTTTTCCAGATTTCAGTACAGTATGATGAACGAATTTGCCAAATTTGCATTTTCAGAAACAACGTGTTTTTTTACTAGCAAAGGTAACACATTAATAAAATCAAAAAGTTTAAAAGAACATGTTCTTGTTCTTCTTTCCTTCTTTATTACTATTTAGATTACCAAAAAAACTTTCTTCGATCTTAGTTGTTAATTCTTGTTACCACGTACACATTGAATTATTTTGTTGTGTTTTTTTGTATAATACGCAAAAAAATCTATATAACAATATCCAAATTGGAATACTATCCACGATCTTTAAAAGTTTTAAATTTAGAACCGAACGACAACAGTACGAAAGTGTTAACAGTACCACTGACGTGTTCTGCTTTTATTAGCCACAACGCTCGCAACTTTTAAAAATCACCAAAATTTAACAAACTTCAGTCAAATTAGTTTCTGTACAGAATGCGTGGAACTTATATAGCCGCACAGGTTTATTCCAGTTTTCATACCACTGCGCCCCTGTGAAGATGTCAAAGAGCCCAAGGTGAAGGTAAAATATGTTGTTTTGAAGCATGTCTGCAAATAAATTCGCCCGATTAGTCGATTCCAAACATAAATTTTAAACTAAGGGATTTATCAACGTGTAATTACGTTGCTCGATGCTTTATAAATATAAACTCGGTATCAAGATTTTTACAGGAAACAATGTCGGGACAGAAACTGATAGCCATGTTCGTATCTTCGTCCGCGGCACGACAGGATCGGCGAAGAAATGAAGACGCATGATCGTGGCTACGTATAAATAAATTAACCGGGGCTGGCTCAAGACTATATTGAACTTGCTTGGATACGTCATCCAATTATCTCTGATTATTTTCTCTAGGTACATAAAATATTGCAGTTTGGTACAAGTTGCGGCCAGTAATTAAGCAATCTATCAATAGGTGTCCGAGCGGCTAGCTGATCAATAAATATCAGATATGCAGTTTTGCAGCCCACTGCTGAACTCGCTGTTGCATCTCTTCGTGGTTTCTGTGTCGCGTCTAGTGCGATTCGCCAAAACGCTAGCTACACTAGCGGACGATTCAAAGCTTATTATGGTAGTAATGTTAACGTTTAAATTCTGAAATTCTTAATTTTAACAATTGGAGCAGATTTTTATGCTTTAAATTTGTTTTGTGCATTTTTACTATCCCAAAACAGAAATCCAATGTTTATGATTTTCTTAGAAAACAAAACGTAAGTAGATACATTATATTGACATGAGAACCTTGTAAATAAAATCCACGAGGCAGGTAGCTTACGTTTCGGCAAATATTACATGTTATTTGCTATTACTGAAAACAATTTTGTAACATTGTAAGAGAAACATATTGGCAATTTACAACAATTTTGTAACTACCTTTTGATGTATATATTATGCGAAGTTGAATTTCTATGGCAACTTTTCCCACGCTTCACTCCACCGTTTTCCATCCTTCTGTTCGCTACTGCATTTTCTAACCTCTTCTTTCCAAGTTTTCCGCGGACTAAGTCTTCTTCTTTCTTCATTCTCTAGTCCCGCACTGCTCTTAAACAATCCGTCTTCAGTAAAGGGTCTACTATACTGATATTATACTTGGGTTCTCTCCGTAGAAGCCGGTTCTTATTCTATATTTCTTTCTCCTTCATTTTATTTCTGTTTATTGTTCTTAGCAATCTTACTTCTGCACGATTTCTTTTTCTGATTTTCTGTTGTTGTCCATGTTTCGCTCTCATGCGTGAGCATTGGTTACCGCTTTCCCAACTACTTCAACTTTTATATTTCCTGGCATTTCATTCTTTCTTTGTACGTATATTTATTCTTTATTACATTGAACCTTCACGGTTTTTCTACTCTATCTCTACCTATATGATTTTACTTCTTCTAGTCTCTCCGTTTCTATTATAATTACCATGTTATCCGCATAACATCTTTCATATTCTTATCGTTCTGCCATCTTCTGTCCATTTCTGGACATAGACCTCCCTAATTTTTCTTCCAGTTGTCACGGTTTTGCGCTTTTCTCCTCCATATTAATATCGCAGTTCTTTTAAGATCTTCAGTACAACGCATGAGTGGTCGCCCCCGACATCTGTTACCCAGATATGGTCTCCATATTAAGATAGCTCCATAGTTCGTCAACTGTTTCTGCTGGGTCTTTAAATTTCATAATAGCTCTTAGGTAAACATTCGGTTTGCTCTCTCTCTCTCAATGAGCATCTGCAATGGCACGTTGAGTTACCCTTAGTTGGTCCAAAGAATGCTTCGTGGGAGTCCAAGTTTGAGCGCAATTTGTTAAGAAAGGTAGGATGCATTGGTCAAAAAGTCGAGTTCTCAAATGTATTTGAGAAATCCGCATAATATAATTCAGTAATTTTACCATCTTCATCTTCAAAAATGTTTTATTAGATACCTTAGTTATTACTTATACTCTTTTATAGCTTCTTCTAGAACTGTTTACATTAAAAAGTATTGAGCTCAGAGTACATCCTTACTTCAAATCTATTGATTATCCAAAATTTTCTGACTTTTCGTTTCTTGTTACATAATTTGGTATAGTATCGTTCTATAAGCTTCTTATATTTTTTATCAGGTCGTTGGTAATTACTCTATTATTCATAATTCCCAATATATCTTCATATCGTGCCAAAAGCTTTTTCCATGAAAATAATGCATACGTGTTTAGCTTATTTGCATGATAGTAAAGATCTGACCTTGCGCTTGCATTTCTCTGTTCGTTCTAAATTCACCTTGTGTATCTTCCATTGGATGTTCTGACTGCTTCCTAAGTCTGTTTTCCAACATTCTTGCCTATATTTTACCAACTATATTTACCAATATTATTGCCATGTACTTTTTACAGTCTTTAATGTCTTCTGATTTATGTAGATGTGTTATTATTCAGGTTTTCTAAGCTTTTGACGTCATTTTTCTGCATTTATGTGATTTAATAACACATTTTTATTAGTATTTAAATTATGATTAACTGGTGTCAATATTAAATATTGCGTTATATCGCTCCCTTCAGTTTATTTACAGAATGAAGGTTTTCAAAATGATGCAGCACAACTTAAAGAACCTTAGGTGATACGAGGTCATTCTTTAACAATACTTATATTTAGTTTTCACTGACTTGATGCATCAAATTAACGTTGGACATAGTTTATTCAAATTATTCCTTTAGTAGTTTATTAAACTATTATTGCTTGTAATATAATCAATTTACTTTGAAAATCATCCTTGAATCACCCACATATAATATATCAGACATAAAAATGTATAGTTTATTAATACCTAGCAGTGTCAAAAGTAATAATAAACCAAAAGTACACCTAAGCACTCGATAGGTAACTCATTGCTCTTCCTTTCTGATTAGGACCACTAGGTACATTTTCTATAATCCGGCCTATCTAGGAATTTAAGGTATATTTAATAATTTTTGAGAAAGGGAGAAGCACGTCACTCTACCTATAAATTACAATTTTCGAAAATCTAATTTATGTGGTTTTAAAAAAATGCCATATCGAAGTTTAATAAATATTACAATACTACCGTCAATGTCTAGTTCGCTGTTAAAATTGGTCCCAGTCGTTATGTGCTATAATTGATAATATAACCGTCAAAATACATTTTATTAAATGCATATTATTGATATATACGGCTTGATTTTTTTATAGTAATGAAATCTGAAACAAAAAATCATGTAATCTTGAGATAGTAAGAGAAAACTTACAGCATATAATTGCTCCTAATTATCTCTTTTTCACAAGATATTTTAGGTTCTTAATATACCCCGAAGCGCAACGAATGTTTCACATCATTTTTCAGAATTTTCATAACTGTAGACGTGTTTAAAAATAATGTAAGCGTTGTACACCACGCGAATTGCATTTAATACAGCTATCTTATGAATAGTTTGTTAAAATAAATGTTGCAATTATTTGACATGGTATGCACATTTCTGCTAAACGATTAATGTTTCGTGAAAGACGACTCAGCTTTCTTCTTTCGATGTCATCTAAAATTTGCTCAGTTTTGTGTTGCAGCATCTGCACATTATCATACCTTTCTTTGTAAATAATAACCTCAAATATCATCATAGACAAAAGTTCTAGGTGGCCATGGTATCGGGCCGTGAGTTCCTATCCATTTATTACCAAACATATTGTTCAAATGTTGTTTCACCCAATCAGCATTGTGGGCAGGTGCACCATCTTGTGGGAAATAACATACCGTTAGTCAAGGACGTAGCCAGGGATGGGCAGGGTAGAGGGGGGGGGGGTTACTTTCTCGCCCCTAAAAATTGTTTTAATATCAAAAGAAAGTTGATTTGTAATCATTATCACAATTCACATTCCACAATATTTAAAAATAAACTATAATGTGTTATATAATCCATTTCATTTCTATAGGACTTGCGATAGGCCTTGATTTAACTTTTTCTTGACAGTGTAGATAGACCATCTAGTCGCATTTAAGGCGGGGCGGGTCTTAAAGACTGCTTATTTCAAATTAACTTTAATTCGTTGTTAAAGTACCTAAACAAAATCGCATGAAAATGTAAGTACTTACGACAAACTTTGATGAGATTTTGTTTATTTCAACTAAGAATTAAAGTAAATTCCAAATGAAGTTTTTTATAAGACTGGCTGTTAAGAATTTGCTAAGTGAAATTGACAGGTCTATTCAGATAGGTTAAATTAACTATGGTGGCATTTTATTTGCTTATTATTATGTCAGAAATAAGTATTTTTCCGAAACCGGCATGAACGTATCTACTTTCATGACTAATTTGCTGCAAGAGGATGATAAATTCAATTGTAATCGTTGTAAACACAAGGTGTTTGTGAATTTTTTTTAAAAGCTGTTTCGGAAAACGTTGTATATATCACGCGCTGTGAGTGTATCTGCTTTACTCGGAGGCTTAGAAGATTTGCTCGGACGCTAACTTATTCTCCCATTTTTTAACAAGCCTCCGCGACTTGCCAAAATCCGCTTTCATAACTTGTAATATAATATACCACTACTAAATCAGACAACTTAGCTTGCTAGTACAACAAAATTGAAAGATAGACTTGCCCTTTCAACAGCTACAACCAATAAAAAATTTTAAATATCATTTTGACATGTTTCTAACTAGGTGCTTCACACTGTTAAAAGTTAGTTAAATCACGATCCACTGCAAATCCTATAAAAAGTAGAGCACCTATATACGAGTATGTAATTTTAATTAAAAACAAATGACAGAACATACGCTCATACAACCTAATCCAATGTATAGTTACAGGTTATAACAAGAGTGTTTCGTTTTGAGAAAAATACCGCTCGCCAGCCCCTGTCAGTGTGAAAAGATGTCGTTATGGACCGAATGATGTGACTGCCGCAAAAGGCTGGAAAGAGTGTACCTACATGGCAATAGTGTGCTTTCCAAATAATGACAAAAATTTACTAATTTTGTTATTGATTTAAATTATTTGACTAATATTTCTTGATTTAGAGCAAAAATAGAGAGAATTTTATTTTTTAAGGTGCTCACCCACTATATTAGACCGAAAGTATATTCGGTTTCGAGCGAAATAGACATCGGCTTCCTCCAATAAGTTGTTTTTGAGCTAGACTGCCAACAGACAGACGGAGATACAGATGGACAAACCTACAAACAAATGGAACTGAAAAATCTCGTGTTCTTAATATAGTGACCTTGAAACGTGCAAATCTGTAAAATCTCACAATGTCATTTTTTCACGATTACAATATTTTCTTCGCTTTCGTCGAAGGAAGTAACACGAATTGAAACATGTAGAATTAGCAGAAGTTGCGATAAAGTTGACAATTTCTTTCCAGATTAAAACATGCTTTGCACATTTCCTTGGCTCAGCTGTGTTCAACAAGTACCATTGAAAATCTTCTATTACATTGCAGAGAGTGAAAACCTGGTTGCGATCAACAATGTACCTATGCTGAGTACATAGAAAAATGATGTATTAAAAACACTTGCAGCATATTTGCAAAAGCCGATGTTTATTTAACGCATCATTTTCTTGCAATTTTTAAAATGTAAAATAAAGCAGTGATGATAATAATAATAGTTAATCGTGTATATAAACGTTGGTCACTCTCTAACTAGAACTCTGTCTACTCCCTTGCCATTAGTCCTCAACGCTTTTTCCAGCCTCGAAAATGTTTTCCTATTCGGGTAACGTTGTGCCTTATACATTGACAAGTTGGTTTTGTGACGTTCAATAGTGTTTTATTTTCGCCATCAAATACGAAAATTCGTCTATAAACAGAATTTTAGTTATTGTTTATAATTTTACATTGTTTCAAGGCAATCGCGACTAATTAAATCAAGACAAGAATAGAAAGTGCAATATCTCTCTATATATTATAATTTGTTAAAGATAAAATTGTTTCCAAAGTAAATATCCAAAAAAATATAGGGTGTCTCATTTAAAAATCCAAGGTTGATGCAATTTGCTATTAAACCGGAAGTGTTACAAATAACTAAATTCGTGATTTGCAATTCCCACTTTCCTGGCACTTTCCTCATTTAACATAATTTGTAAATTCAAAAATAGAGAAGTTAGCAATGTTGGACAAGCTAAAATTGGCACGCTGTATAGTAATACTAGGAAAAATGTTCCTGTCCTGTAACCATTCAGATTGCTGGTAGAAATAAGCACGTTTAACTATGTTACATCGTTTAAGAAAAACTCTATTTGACTACATCATAGCACATTATTTTCAACTAAATAATAGATATAACTGGTTTTAAATTTACATATATATTTTTTTTAAATACAGGCTTGCCTTGTCGCCTATTTTATTTCTTCCATATATTATATACCTTTGCAGTTAAGGGGAAGTAGCCGCTAAAAGTATTTTATACAGATTAATTACTGCCAGCTTAATAAATCGTTCAAAGTGGTGTTTACATTTCATGAAAACGAAAGCAGAAATCAGACGTTTAGATTTAACAACATCCGCACACGTAATAATGGCAGTTACTAAATCATTTAAATAACCTGCGATTCATTTCCTCATGAGTGCAAATTGACTGTTAGGATATAAAATTATGTTTCTCTACAGATAAAAAAACCACATCAGGATCGTTTGCGACCTCTTGAGTGCATTTGTTAGCAATTTTGCAAAAATCAAGACTTCTTGCTCCATTCTAAGCTCAGTATTACATTTACAGGATTTAGTGCATATAGATACTGATGCTGAAACCATGTTGGTATAGTTACTATTTAAAATTCAATAAATAAGCACTTGATAATCTGATTAGAATAAAATAAATAAATAAAGATGGAAATGGTTAACGCGATAAATCAGCCAACTTCATTCAAATTTTGTTTAATAATTACTAGCAATTTAAACACTTGCGCCTTGCCCATGTTAGTACTTGAACAATAATCCGCCTGAACTGAGAAATTAAATGCAACTACAACTCAGCTTACGTTTCTTTTGTATAGATTCACGCGTATAGGTAGAAATGTTCTGAATAAAAATTAATTTATAAATAATAATCTATTTCAAAATTTTCTTTTACTTAACCTGATTTGTGAGTGCTCCGAAGCAAAGGGATTTTGTAAATTCCCTATTTTACTCCACTATTTATTCCATAATTTCCTTTCACCTTAGAATTCTATATATTTCAATTTTCTACTACCTGGGTAAATTTTCTATTTCTACATATTTAGGATCATCTATTTTTTTGTGGGATAGCGATTACAAACATTTTTGTAATTACTATATTGTGGAAAAATACACAAGACTAAATTTTTCACTAACTAAAACGATATTTTCTACATTTTACCCAAAAACAATATTCTAATATTTATTACAAACAATAGCGAACCACAACATAAAAAAATAATTAACTTGGAAGACAGGAAAACAATGTTATTCAGATCTTTTATAAGAGAAACAGGATTAGAATTACCTACTATTATATTTGCAGGGGTAATAGAATGAGTAGTATGTTTATTATCTATGATTTTTTAATGAATATTATTACTATAATTAGAATAATTACATTGGGATCAGAAGGATATGATATTTGTTGAAAAATTATAGATTATTAGGCGTACTAGGAATTATATTTAGGAAGAGAATATAATGATTTAAAATATATACCAGAAAGACCATAATACTATTTTATTACTTCAGTATTCATGTTAAAGATCAATATTTGTCTCCAGCGCACTTTTTGTTGCTTTTTATGTATAAAACACACGACCTAACCTAGAAAAATCAACAAAATTACTTCATTTTACAGGTGAAACAAAACTAAGTTAGCTTATACCAAATCGATAATAGCGAGTCGCTAAATTATTACTATGTTACAAGGTTCTATTAGCCAATTATATTATTATACAAGTAATATATTGATCAGAATTGTTAATGTGTAACATCCCTCCTCCCGCTTTTATCTGCTATTTGGTGCAATGAAGAGTATGAAAGTATATTTGGTTTCGAGCCAGGTAGACATATAATTTGTATGCAAAATATCGTCTTCATCCAACAAATAGTTTTTAGGCAAACAGATAAGCGGACAGACAGACAAGCGGAATTTAAAAACATGTTTTTGTCATCTAGGGACCCTGAAACGTGAATATCTAAACACATATTGGAAGGGTTTTTTCCACTTCTTTCGTCTTTTAGACAATGAAAATAAAAACTGCAACAAACCATAGAAATGAAAACACTTGCGGCTGTAGTGTCTGGTAATTTATTACGAGACAGAGTGCGAAATACGGACTTTAGATAAACGTGCAAACTCTAGAATATAATAAAACGCGACATCGTAGAAGAGCCTGAAACCATCACGCAAATATAAGTCTCGCAAAACTTTGGAACAATAAAATAACGACCGAATCTATACTAGGAAATACGGATCCTAGCCGAAGATAAGCAGAAGAAGAAGATAATAATTAATTTATGCAACTCCTTGCACTTTGGCTGCTAAACGTAAAATTTTTTACATGAAACATATTAATTACTTGTAAAAATGTAGCCACAACTTAAAATAATTAGTAAAATAAAGCATAATATAAGAAAGCGAAATGATTAAACAGGTATGTGTAACAATTTTGGCAATGTGGATACTACCACAGTAATTATTAACGATTTACTAACTATGATAATGTGGTTATCATCAAGGATAGTGATTGCAGCCATGCTGATGTGCATTTCCGTCAGAAAATATTCAGATTTATCAATCCTTCTTCAGCACTCATTTTTTAGTGAGTATGTCAGAAGTAATACAGTGGCGGATGTACACAAAGAATCAATTAAGGTATACAAAATCATAGTTACATACGTACTTTTAGTTTTCCAGAATTAAGAATTTTAAACAAGTTTAACTGCTACTGGTTTTTTTAACTAATTTTGAGTGGAGTAACCGTCGAGAATGATAGGGAGGTGATCTATCACGCTAATAGTGGAGGTGTCTTGATACGAAGCAATAAAACTCAGTGGTCTTCTCCACGTACATTTATTAAAAAGGCGACATGTTTTGAAACCAGACTGGTTTCATCTTCAGGCCAAAATGATCATCTACAGAGGCATACGGTTAACAATAGTGTACATAGTAAAGAAAATTAACTTACTGGTAATAAAACGACGTGTTACATTTGTAGGTTACAAATAAAATTGAGGTTAGGTTGAAACGCCGAAGGCGAGGTAGCAATCAAATTCACAAAGAACACCACATTGGAGAAAAAAAATTAATTAATTAACCAGCAAGCTACGTGATAAAGATCGTTATACTGGTTAATACATCTTAATATAAAAATTAAAATTAAAACAAGTAAAATAACTACTAACTCTGATGGAGTTGGCACTAAGAATGAATTTTTATTACAAAAGTAATAACAACAGGTCAAAAAGTCCCTAGATTCAATGACACTGAAATCACCAAAGAGGGTCAGAGCGTAAAAGAACAAAGTGAAAACCAGTAAAAGCAAGAAATCAGCCAAAGACAAAACAACTATTTAATATTCAGGAAAATGTAATGGGTATCAAAATATATGACTTCTCTGAGTCTGAATTCCTTATTATTGGACATAATTTCAAAAATTTCGAGTAAATTCGACAACCTACCTTTGTTAGTTATATGTAAAATTTTGTAATCTTTATTAGGATCAAAGTTGTTGTTATGTTCCAAAATGTGATTAGCAAAAGCTGATTTATTAGGTTGGTCGATATTAAAATTGTTGTTTTTAATGCAAGCGGAATGTTCCTTGATTTTTTTTTAAAGTACGTCCAGTTTGACCAATGTAACAACAGTTGCAAGACGAACAGTCAAGACGGTAGACACTAGATCTTTCTAATAAAGGGGTAGGATCACAGCTGGAGAAACCAGAGCTTTCGTATTAAGACTGTTTGTCTGTCTGACAGTCTGACCGTCTCTGTATCTAGTTACCGGGGGTACATAGTACCCTCAGACAATTTGTATAGTCTCTTCTACAATAACGAGCTCCCTACGTAGAACAAACTGTCAAATGTGGTTAAAGGTCGTCAACATTGTATAAATTAGTGAAGTAGATCAATTTGAAGTGGGTGTGTATTGCGTAGTACATTATATTCTTAATACATAAATGCATTTTTATAGATACACGAAAAAACCGAAAAAGTGTGTTGATAGAACATGATGCTATAATTAAATGGAGACGAAGAGATTTAAAATCAATAAGAAGTTATAGAAAAGAAGGGAGACCTGTATATTATCTCGATGAGACGAATGAAGTTCATACTCGTACAAAATAAAAATCGGCCAATAATAATGTTACAAGCTAACGACAAGCGTTTATTCAAAGGTTATCTATTCGTTTAAGAAAACCTCCGGAAGGGGATGCGACTCATGGTTTTACATATCGAATATGAAGCTGGTTTGCTTGAAGATGTATTACTACCCAAGAAGACGATATAATACAATGAAGACATGAAAGCCACTGCATTTGAAGAGTTATTTAACAAGATATTTTAAAAAACCAGGTAATGCTTTTATCGTAATCGACAATGCTTCATACCAAATGGTTAAAATATTTTATACAATGCAGGTATGGTTCGATCGAAATTACTTTATTGGATCCGTTGTCAAAAAGATCAAAATAATTTGTATGGAACAGGCGAAACCGCTAAAGATAAAAACAAAACTCTATTGAGATTACCACCCTACCACTGTGAACTGAATCCGATAGATTTGGTATGTGCTCAAATCAAAAACTAAGTGGTAAACACTTTAAAGTGACGGAGGTCAAAGAACATTAATTACAGGCCATCCAAAATGTTGCAAATTTCCATTGGGAAAAATGGATTGATTGTGTACTTAAAGAAAGCAAAAATGTGTGAATCGGATGAAATCATGGACAATGTAATTAAACCTTTTATTATTTCCCTTGAGCGAAACTGGTACTGTACTCAAGTGATGACAATGGTGATAGGGATTAAATATTTGTAACAGATTATAAAATTCTTACCTATAATTATATTTCAATATGAAAAACCGCATTCACTTATAATAATTTAAGTTTTAAAACGACTTCTGTCCTGAATAAACTGAGACTGCTTTTGTAAAATAATATTATAATTAAGTAGATATATTTCTTTTTTGCTCTATTTTAAAAGGAAGGAATTACTTTAGAAGTTAGTTTAATGTTTGAAATAATTAACTGCAATAAATACAGTTACCTAGAATGCAATTAATTACAAGTAAAGTTACAGCTATTTTATTATTTATAATGTATTGAAAGAAACTTATAATCGGGTTCTAATTCATAAATATAGCTGTGTTTCATATATTTGAATTTTTTCTTTAAACAGAATATACAGAACTGATTAATAATACACTGTCATTTTGTTATACCCAAAATGTATAGAAATCATACAAATTGGTGGTGAATAATGTGAACATACAAAATCAAAGCTAGAATACAGTATACGGGCTTTGTATGGGATTAACACATTTTATCCGCATGATCAAGATGTTTTGTTAGAAAACGCCGAGTCCTAGGATACTAGATTTTAGGTCGATTGTAAGTAAGCCCATAAATTGTATTTTAGTGCACTTGCTTGCCTATGTTCACATTATTCCCCAGCTGTATAACAGAACAGTGATACCGCACTATATTGCAGTGCTGCCAACTATAGATATTACGTAAAAGAGTTGAAAATCTTTCTCTTCTTGATTCCACAAGTTACAAATTTGAGATATTAAAGAATTCAAAAATAGTTATTTATGCACCAAGGGAGTAAACTGGGAGTTTTAGTTCCGACATATTGTTTTCCGAGAGAAATCGAGAGACTGAAACTGGCTTTATTCCCCATACATTTACGCTCAGTCTCTGTTTTAAGGCAGTAAATTATTGTATTATTCCCGCTCGTACCAAAAAAATTTTTTTTCTTACAAAACGAAAAATGATGCTTTTGTGAAGCGTTTCTATGCCAAAAAAGCTCACCTTGCATTTGCCTTAGCTAAAAATTAGTTTTACTGATTTTATTATAGTTTTTGAGGAAAGAAGAGAATATGTCTAGAAACTCTAAAAGAAGGAATATATTTAGTTCGTATGTCCAGTATCTTAGACGGAGCAGGAGCTAGCTAGTGCAAAAGAAGCTTTTCAAGGTTTATATGATCTTTGGTTTGACCAACAAAGGAAAAAAAGAAAATGTCTAGAAACTCTAGAAGAAGAAGAAATAGAAATAGTTCGGCATGGTTTTTGTATGCTATCGTCATTATTAGACAACAAAAAATAACGTGCAAACGTGTACTTTTTGCTAAGACGACAAGAAATAATAGTACCGGTAAGAATGTTCTGTCTTGCTAGTACATTATTGTTATAACTGGGGTACAAAGCATATTATGAGTTATTACGGTATGTGAACGGTTAGAAATAACAAGCGTAAAATTTCTGACCAGTCGCATACCACGATGCGTAGATGCGTTCACATCAATAGTTGATCATGCAATATAAGCTTTTTAATCCATTATCTAGGTTATTAAGAAACATAAAAATTTGTATGCACCACTGCACCATGCATTACTTAATGATTATATTATCGAGCAACTTTCAAACACTCGGACGAGAGCCCTCGGGCTTGTAAACTTGTCAACCTCGACCGAACATAAACATCTTCATAATGCCCTTGGTACATAAATAACTATTATTCAACACCTCCTAGCTGCAAGGCTATTACTAGATTGATTTTAGACCTCTCAAGTGGCCCATAATCCAGTAGTGAGGTAAAAATCAAAACGAATTGGTGATATAAAAACCATGTCTGTGTTGTTAGTAGCACTGCCAAGCTATGTCATATTCGAGAGGTTGAGTTTTACGTCAGTCTGTGTCAAATAACAAACAAAACCTAACCTACGAACCTCGAGTTTGACGTAGAGTGACAAACACCTCTCTACTGCCAAACGTATAACACGAATCACAGGCGACTCTAATATTTTATTCCTCCGTACTTCCAAATTTGTCACTTTGACCTTTCGCAGCTTTCAATACAAAATGTATGTTTTTTGATATTTATTGAGTTGTTGGATCAAGTTTTGGATGCATGTGTTGTTACAAAAAATTCTTTAGAAAAAACTTTTCTCTCGTAAATTATTTGTAATATAACACACTCGTACGATACATAACTATTTCTTCGCCAGCTTTGGAAAGTAGGCTTT
>OW679196.1:59392776-59421173 GCA_940337035.1 Agriotes lineatus
TTACCAAAAATTTCATGACTGCCCTTTTGGAAAATATTTTTAAAAATTGCACCAATATATGCAAATGGTCCAGTTCATTTGTGGAGCAGTATATTTACAGAGTTCACATAACCACTTTCCTTTAGGAATTTTTTTAATTGTAGGCATGCTGAATGGTACCATTTTATTCTACATTTTCTGTCATAACATTTTACCATTTGTTCGCCGTCGTCTGGTTTCCTACAGTGACACCATAGCTGCAATCCATAATTAAAATAGGTACATAACATTGTAACAGATAATTCACAAAATTACAAACCTCTTCATCATATATGCCTATTACGATGTCACTGGAAATTGAACCGACACCTATAGCTCACATGTCCATGGGGATGTCGTCTGAACTTGGACCAGCACTCGTAGATGGCATATCCATGGCGATGTCACTACAACTTGAATCCAAACCAGTGGTCATAGATGGCAGAACTAATGTTAGAATCTAGTAATTTCCAAGTTTTGTATTGGTAACACTTTTGACATCTATCATATTGACATTAAATCGTTAACCTTATTTAAGCTAAACGACTCAATAAATCGGAGGCGTACTCATCATTGTGGTATGGCGCATTTCAAAACAGAATTAATAACACACACAAAAATAGCGACAATAGCAATAACAAAATAACAGATTTAACAAAATCAACAGCAATTTTCACACTTTGACTTGCACAATATCGCAAGATAGTCCAGTTACATTAGACGGACAACCGCAGCATCTGCCGAAAAAATCCAAGTGAGCTGAAATTTTGCATACACCTTTATTTTGAAATTACAAATAATGTCTCAAAAGTCCCCATCGATATGGCGCTTGCGTTTTGAGTTATTCAAGGTCAAAGGTCACAGAAATAAGTTTTTCGCAAATATCTCGCTTTCTATGGGTCGTATGACTTTTTTAGTTATTACAAAAAATGAAGGCTAGGAAATTCTCTACAAAAAAGATTATATAGCTTTTTTACATACAACTAACCGTTCAGTAAATAACACACTATTAAGTTTTGCAGACGGGTTTTACTTCTTTTTACGATAAAGAAAGTATTGGATTCACCCCAAAAATTCGGAAACTGGGTTTTCAACACATCTTCACGTTGTAGAGTCCCCTAAACCCAAAAAACATGTTTTTGCTCATTGGTCTGTGTGTCCGTCCGTCGGTCTGTCTGCCAACAGAATAACTCATTAACGAAAAGAGGTATGGCGTTGAAACTTCATATATAAGTTTTTTGTACTATCTAAATGCGACAGCAAGCTTCTGAAGAAAATCACATAACCGGTGTGTATTGATGTGAGATAAGTGATTTTTCAGTTGAATACCTCTAAAATTCAACTTGAAAATCACTCATCTCAATCAATCCACATATAAAATGTAATAAAAATGTATAGTTTGAAAAAACTCGTTGGAGCCGTTTTTGAAACACAAGAGTAAACATCATACTTCCGGTTATGCGATTTTCTTCAAAAGATAGCTGTCGCGTTTAGAAAGTACACAAAACTTATATTTGAAGTTTCAACGCCATACCTCTTTCCGTTTATGAGATATTCTGTTCGCAGACAGACAGACAGACCGACCAATGAACAAAAACACGTGTTTTTGGGTTCAGGGGACTCTAAAACGTGAAGATCTGTTGAAAACTCAATTTAGAATTTTTGGGGTGAATGCAATACTTCCTTTATCGTAAAAGGAAGTAAAACCCGTCTGCAAAACTCAACAGTGTGTTATTTACTGAATGGTTAGTTGTACGTAAAGCACCTGTATAATCTTTTTTGTAGAGAATTTCCTAGCCTTCATTTTTTGTAATAACTAAAAAAGTCATACGACCCATAGAAAGCGAGATATTTGCGAAAAACTTATTTCTGTGACCTTTGACGTTGAATAACTCAAATCGCAAGCGCCATATCGATGGGGACTTTTGAGACATTATTTGTAATGTCAAAGGTGTATGCAAAATCTCAGCTCACTTGGATTTTTTCGGCAGGCCGATCCTACTGTAGCTGGCCTAAGAGATTTTTGTAGGTATAGATTATAGTACAAATACATAAAATTGTGGGTTGAAGATACGAAAAGTCTATGTGACGAGTGTCCAGTATTGTTATACCGGGTGACCATAAATATCTGAGATCTCGGTAGCCATGGAATTAGCTACTTATAAATGTTGGGTTAGTATTATATTTCAATTACAATAAGTATTGGTACCTATGTAATGTAATAAAATGCAATAAGAGGAGGAGAATGTGCCCCGGATTCTGCAGTTTAGCCTACAACTCGATTATAAAAATCTCCTGTTCTAACTCCATTATTTATTGCAATCAGTAATAATTTTTGACAGACAGGAATTTTAGTTGTGATGACATTAATGACATTTATTAGTTTAGTTGTATTCATCGCTTTAGTAAAGCGGTGTTGATTCCAAAGGTAATGTGATATCAGATATTTATGGCCACCCGGTATAAAGAACAAGGTGTTGAAAGTGATTTAGGGCTTCTTGATATCAACGATTTTGCTTTGATAATAATGACGTCTTTTCAAATTCAACAGTTGCTACAATTTACTTACTTTACTTAACCGGCGTTACAATCCTTTGTGGATTTTAGCCTCCTTTACAACGTTGTTCCACCGGGCTCTGTCCTGTGCGACTCGTCTCCAGTTGAGCACCCTTAAGGTTCTCAAGTCCCGCTGAACACCGTCTAGCCATCTTTCCTTGGGTCTTCCCCTGGTCCTTCCGTAGTCCGGCCTCCATTCGAAAACGCTTTTTACTGCCCTGTCACTCGCCGTGATTTAGGGCTTCTTGATATCAACGATTTTGCTTTGATAATAATGACGTCTTTTCAAATTCAACAGTTGCTACAATTTACTTACTTTACTTAACCGGCGTTACAATCCTTTGTGGATTTTAGCCTCCTTTACAACGTTGTTCCACCGGGCTCTGTCCTGTGCGACTCGTCTCCAGTTGAGCACCCTTAAGGTTCTCAAGTCCCGCTGAACACCGTCTAGCCATCTTTCCTTGGGTCTTCCCCTGGTCCTTCCGTAGTCCGGCCTCCATTCGAAAACGCTTTTTACTGCCCTGTCACTCGCCATCCGCTCGACATGCCCCAACCACCTGAGTCTTTGTGCTTTCACAAGACGCACTATATCTGCACCACTTATTAGCACGTCTAATTCCACGTTCGTTCTACGCCGTGGGCCATTCATATCTTGCACTGGGCCCCATATCTTCCTCATTATTGCTCTTTCTGCAGTTCGTAGTGCGTTTTGGTCTCTCATTGTTAACGACCACGTCTCGCACCCGTAGATCATCACTGGCCTTATCATTGACTTATACACCTTCCATTTGGATGCACGTTGCAGTATTTTCGATTTCATCAGATTCTTGTACATAAAATAAATTTTGTTTCCATTTGTAAACTTTAACCACACTTTTACAAACATAAACGGCAAGGATCGGTTACGTCACCGATGGCATCGGTAGGTCGGCACGACTCGGGTCAGAATATGCAGGGTTGCCAGACTGAGCGCATGCCCGTTTTAAAAATGTACTTTTGTAGGAAACGGTTTCAGAATGTACCAGATTCTTAGAATTGTACCAGGTCTGGCAACGCTGCTAATATCAAGACGCCGCCCACAAGTGTAACTACACATAGACCAGGAGTTGATGTGTTTGACCTTGGGAAGTGTTCTGCTTTATTATAGAGTTATGATTGATACCCTATAGTTAGTTAGTTCCAGTGAGGGCGATATCTAAGGGACGAATTTCAATTTCAGCTTAGCTTATAGGAAATGAAAACTGTGATAGGTCTACTGATCACAGAAATACTAGTAACTAACCTGCAATCGGAGCGGGAGACGCAAGGGTAATGACTGCAGCCTCTGTACACAAAAGCTTGGAGCTTAATCTACACTCGTTGGCCATGTGCGTCGGAAGAAAGGAAAAACTGCAATCGAGGAAAAACGAGTCTATGCTAGCAGGTAGTAAGGATATCCCATACGACCAATGTACACTCCACAAGAGAGAGAGAGAGAGAGACAGAGAGAGGTTCAGTGTCATTTCAATTCCCCCAACTGGGGGGCGAGTTGCTATAGCTACCTTGCGTTCCCCTTCAGCCAAGAACGGAAATTATAGGATGGGTGAGAGAAAGGAGGGGCGGAGAATGGAAGACAAGCCAGGAAAGGTGGAGAAGTACTGCCCCGGCATTCGCCTCAGAGAAGATACTCTGTTGAGGAAAACCACCTGAAAACCTGAATCAAGGCAGACGGCCTCGGGAATCGAACCCGCCGAACCTCCCGAATGCTCAGCAGACGTGGTAACCACTAGTCTACAGAGCTCGGTACACACACCACAAATCAGGGGCGGACTATATAGACGATCTCTTCAGCATTTGAAGATTTGCGATATAATCGGAGATAAAATGCAGGATATCGTGGGTTACTCGAATAAAACATGAAATTTTGGATTGCTAACAGGTGGATTTACCTCCAAAATAACGTTAGATCCTGATTCAATCAGAAAAATTGTTATACCTAATGTGTACTATTACTAACGGTTTTCGGGATTAATTCGTTTATTATAAATGTTCACCACAAAGAGCCCGAAAAGTCTTGCAGAATTGGAAGTAATGAAAACCACAAAATGTACAAAAATATGAACCGCATGTACATCTACTTTGAGGCCAAATTATCAAAAACTATATAGGTAACCTAACATACGCAACAACTCTTCAAATCCTCAAAATTACTATCGAAGCAAAAATAATAAGAAATATTATGGGACCGTTACTAAACTTTCCAACGTATTCCATATTTTCCCGATTAGTGATCACGCACCATGCAATTTATTTTTACTCACTAAGCACGAGTTGAACACGCAAAGAAGAAAATATAAGTTTATAATGCAGGAAGTGTATCTCTATGTCATCATCATCACCAAGCTTCCAAAGTCCACTTCTGTACATAAGCCTCCCTTGATTACATCTATAGCTTCCTATTTTGTGCAGTTTGTATGGTTACGTCTTAAATCGTCGTGCCATGCCATCATGTTGGCGGACTTTCTAAAAGCTTCGTTACGTGGTCTCCATTCGATGATCCCTATGACCCATCTATCGCTGTCATCTCCTATTATCATCTCTATATAGGACATGTTGTTTCAATATTAATTTACTTTGTCATACCATATGGAAGTATCCAATCGTCTAAAAATGTAAGGGTAGATTTTTTGCAAGAAGATGTGGTTTGAAGTAAAAAAATCCAAAAATTTTGTTTAAAAAGGCCTCTCGGATGCGGCCCAAGGGTTACAACGAAAGCGTTTGAGCCAATATTTGGAAGTGCGACTATTACGTAGGCTAAAATTAAGTTCTTAAAGTTAAAAGTCTCTTGTCGGAAAACAACGATTTCTTGAGCTACCATACTTTTAAAGCATAGTCAGATGGCTTAAAAGCTTTTTTCTAAAACAAAACAGAGGGCTTTAACAAGTTTTTACTAAAACCTTAACCTGCATGTTTGGACGTTCAAAAATGTGTTTTATAAAATCAAACGACCATCTCTAGAGGCGATGCAATTGTGGGTCCTTTTTACTACATTTTTCAAAGATTTCGGCAAGATATCAGCAGATATGTTGGCAATTTCATGTCACATATCGGCTGTACCGACTTTCAAGGTCAGTAACCATGCTTGCTCAATCGTCACCATCTACGAATTTCTTGATAGAAGAATTTTACAATATGTGCGCATAAACATTCATTGTTCTTTTTCCATGTCCATGTCACAGCTGTCTTAAAAATGCGATATACAAACGAAATGACGACTTTTCCTAGCGGAGTGAACTTTGCGTAATTTCATTCAAGGTTCAAAGTTATATCTACTATCATATTTTCTTCTCCCTCATTTATTTCTCCGTCTCCGGTTTTGTGGTACCTTCAGACAACTTGCGGTTTCCTAGATATTTCGCCATTACCCTTTATGATTGATGCGATAAATTCTCTGAGAATTGCTTCTCCTCTATTTTTGTCACTATGTTTTTTTCATCATATCACACATTCTCTCATTCCCAATTCTGTAAATTATCAAGGTTCTCATTGAACTTAAAAAAACCTCTATTTCTAACTCATTATTTGCTTTTCTATTTTCGATTAAGTAGCCTACATACCGCCGTAATTTGTTTCACTGTTGTACATATTCGATTGTCATCTTATTGCTTAGGAGCTTCTTCATCAAAATCATGTTTATTGAACCTATTGTTTTGTTTCCCACGTTAAATCGCTTATTCCTTTCCTGCATACTTTGTGAAAATTGTCTTCCTTTCTTCACAGTTACTGCGGAAGAGTTGTTGCTCAATTTGGTAGTAATAGTAAAAAAAACACGCCGAAATAGGTCAAGCTTGGATGTTATACAACAATGTGAACATTCTTCCTTGGTACATATACGATTTATTTCGATACCAGTATCTACAAACATATATAATTTCGACAGAAGCTTTTCTCATAAAATGTTATGGAAACCAAACCATCCACGTTTCCGCTGGACACATTCTTCATTATATACCTTCAGCAACTTCTCGTCAGTTGAAAGTTGTCATCCCTCAACCTGATTCGAGACAAAAGCGAAATCAAAAAGTGCAAAATTGGAACTATATGGAGTTTGTGCAAGCACATTAAAACTGATCGTTACGACACCACGAGAAGTTCCATTTGCAAAGTTCTTCAGCATTTAACGATACCAAACAACACGGAGAATAAACCTTTCTAACATCCACTTAATCAAGAATTGCGTGCACTGATACCCAAGGTCTCTCCATCTCTCGGAAGTCTCCCTTGATCCAGCATTTTCCACATGGCTGCAACGTTTTTGTCAGTGAAAGAGGAGGAACGCCATCTTACGTGCAAGTCCCCTTCAAAACTGAAATGTCCTCTCTGGAACTCTCGATACCACCTAAATATAGTAGTGTGACGAGGATCCATGAGCAAAGATGTAGCGTAACACTCTACGTTGCCCATTTTTCGTCGATTGCGACATAGCTCGATATTCGCAGTTCCACTGTTTGAATGCAACATATGCCTACGCTTTTGTTTATAAATTTAGGTGTGAATAATAAGTAATCACATCATTAACAGTTCGGTGTCTCTTGGCCCGAGATTGTACCACATTAAAAATCATTTCTGGCGTTCTTTGTTTTTTGAAGCCTCTCTATTCCTTTCAAATTTTACTGTAAACCTTACTTTATTTCATATTAATTTCGCTTTTTAATTAGAAACATCCCATGTGTAAGTCGAGTTGCAATAAAGTACACCAACGGACCAAAGCGCTAGCCCGGGTTAGCCAATATAGCATGCAAAGGACGGGAAAATTAAGGTACAATCGAAGCGTGGAGTTTTTTGGCCGCAAAAAGTAAACATTTTGACTGCCATTAATTGTTATAATAAGATCCATAAATAACTTGGTTTATAAAATCCCACAAATACTAATTTAGAAAATAAATATTCATCAATTCATCTAGCAGTGAATACCGAAACTGTATTTTTATATTGATTCCAGCTTTATATAGTGTTGTAAAAAGTTTTAGTAAAACGACAACTTAAAACGATCTGCAATTTTCAATGCTTAAATGTGACCTTCCCACTTTCTAAACCACTTCAGCTTTATAACTTTGTATTAGCGATTTTGCACATTTTTTTCGTCTTCAACTTAATGCTGAAGTTAAAATTATAGGCTATGGCGAAAATTTAGAAAACATTTTTTTTAATAAAAAGATATACCTTCACTGAATAATAACGGTAACAACACTTAGCGTAAGTTTAAAGATCAGCAATATGACTTAAATCATAAAATCTAAATGTCTGCAGGCATAGACAAAATCGACATTAGTTTAGTGTTCGGTGACTGATGTAGAATTGTAGAGACGCCAATGCGATATTATCCACCCCTAAAAGCACCATCTAAAGTGTTATTCAATTAATACGAAAGTTTCAGTAACAACCACTCTAACCAATATTGAGTATCTGTTTTGCCATGACACGTGTACTTTGGTTTGCAGTCACCACAGATAAGGAGCTACAAGTTTTGTGTCTCACCCTGTATAAACTTGAAGTGAGACAAAATCATAGCAAATAGTAGTTTGACATTTTACAAAAGAAAGGAGTTGGATTCGTTTACGAAAATAATCTTCAGGCAGAAAATTGGAGTGAGGTTGGTTTAATTTTATTTTGAACTTAATGACTTTCGCGGTGCTTGTATCTATTACAAATACGTAATTAAGTTATTAGATAAATACTCTTCGATATGTGGGTTACTTCTAGTTAGTACAATATTTATCTGTGAATGCGACCTATTGAATTTGCTAGCATTTAGATAAGTTCAATATTTTTAAAAGTAATTTATACCATTTCTTAAATGCGTTGATACGTGCTACACTATTATTTAAGAATTTAAATTTCAAATAGCTGATATGATTAATAAGGCGCCTATATGCTGAGGAAATAATCAATTTCTTTTTAATTGCCACTATTCATTAATGTCTTAAATGACAGCTAAACCACATACAACGCCTTTCACTTTGAAACTTTCCATAAAATCATTAACAGTAGTTCACACAGACATATTTGCATAGCATCGTGCTAGATCCTTAATATTTGTGCTGCCACGTTTTGGAATATGGAAATTGAAAAAATTTGTTAAAAGTGGTAAAAATAAGGTCGTCAGGTTAAGTAAATGATTTAAAAATTACCACCAAAATACAACTAGGTAGAACACTTCATTACAAAGTTACAGTACTGTCCAAATTAGAGATAATTATTAGTTACGAACAAAGACTAAATGTGTATCTGAATTGTATATACCTATATGTATCATGTCTATTATAACATCACACAACGATAAATGGCCTATGAGAGTAACATTTGCTTTTATTAAACATATTTCTAAGACCTGATCATTACTGCAGTTGACAGTTGTACCGAGTGCCTTAAAAAGAATTGCATCTAGTAAATTTTGAATTTTGTTTGCATGTAAATTGGTCACCATTGATCTAGAAATTGTGTAAAAAATTGGAAATTTCTAAAATTGATCGACGTCAAAAGCAAAAAGTGTCTCTGTGCCACGTAACGCTGCTTTGATGCCCTTATGCTTGAGTTAATTTACTCGAACATTGCTGTATTAGTTTTTTTCATTGAACGTTATTCGCATGTTATCGTGTTTAACCTGGTCGATGCTTTCGCCCTGCAATTTCATTTAACTTCAACTTAGTTCAAGAATGTAACGCCCCGTATATCGCCGTACACTGCGCATCTCTAATATAAATAGCCACGTTCACATCTCTTTCTTTCGAACGTCGCCGCGAGGGAATTTTATTTTCCAAATGCGCAAGCTTGGCGATAAGAACGTTCCTCGACCTTTGGAATTTGAGTTTCTTCCTTCTCACGCCAGCTTTTGGTTGAGGCAGCCGAGGTCCAGCAATTGCTCGTGACCTGCCAAGAAATTTTGTCACTCATTATTGCCAAAGTAGGCTGTGCATTTTAGCGATGCTTTTTGTTTTTTCAAACAATCGCTTGAGCACGCTTAAGACCTTCTTGTGAACAGAGGGTAAGCTGTTCTCAATTATTTAGTTTCCGTACTAATAAACGTGGTAATTAGGCCTCTTGCTCCTGCGGCATCCTCTTCTGATAAATTCGCACTAAATGGAGGTAATTTGTTTAGATCAGGGCACCTACAAAATTCCGATTTTCGCTCTGTGCTGAAGGCCACTCCCCATAACCATGTCGGCGTGGCTCGTAGGTCTGAGTTTATGTTTGAGTGAGCATTAGATCTATTTCCTGTTATTGGTAATTTTCTTTGGTTATCTTTACTTACAACCCCTCATAAATCTGCTCTTTTTTGGATTTTGGTTGTGAAGTTAGAGACTTACAAGGTAGGTGATGATTTGATTTGGTATCTAGATTTGTGTTTATGTTGTGTATAGCAAATGGCGCCCGTTTCTTAAAAATTTTGTTTTCTTTTGGCAATCTTAAGAACCGCTGCCTGGTCCTTATTCACGTTATATTCTGCCGAGGATTTGAGCTAGCTGAGGCTGTGCTACCCCACGTTTAGGGGTGGTACAAGAAGCGATTGTGGTTTTGTTAATATATTGTGTTGTGAATAATAATGACGAAATTTATCCGAAAACCTATAACATTACGAACTAATTATATAGGTATCAAATGTCAAAATGAGGTTGATTAAATTCATATTCTTATATGGGTATTTCGCCACTCTGCAAATTAAAATATTAAATAACGAAAATATTAACAACGAACGTTTCATTGGAGGTTGGTCGTTTTTCCTTCCAGCGAAAAAAGATAAGTTTCTTGTTCGTTTTAATTGTTATTCGTTGATAACGAGGGCAGATCGTTGTTAATATTTTCGTTATTTAATATTTTAATTTGCAGAGTGGCGAAATACCCATATAAGAATATGAATTATGAATTCACGCCACAAAGAAGTTTCAGAGATTATCTTAAATTATAATTACAATATTACAACTTACTCGATAAAGTGAGAAAGAGCGAAAATATTAACATTTTAAGAACCTATATCAATATGCAAATTAAAATCTTTAACACTCAATTAAAAAGGCTGTAAAATCATGGTCGCCGTAAAAACTGAACGTGTCGAGGTTAAAATTTTACGACGATGATAAATTAAATATCATAAATTTTATATGTCTGAATATTAAAATGCATCTTGTAAATTCTTAGTCAACTACAAAAGACGTCTTGAACAATGTTTATTTTAATTAATTAATGTAGTTCGATGGTATTATCTAGTGATTTGATTAAAAGTCGAAAAGGGACACAGGTGGGATAATGCAACTAAAGTTTAGGGTACCAGGTTCTAGACTTACGGTGACACATCCACATAACCATGAGAGATAGTCGAAATATGAGAAAAGAGAAAAGACTCAAAATAAATGCATGACGAAAGAAACATCCAATAAAACAATAACAGCAAACGCATCAAAAATACACCGAACGCTCTTCATATGAGGGTCTGATGAACAACCAAACCGAAAAGCATGTGACTTAATAATGTAACGTTAGTAAACAAATAAAATCAATAACATATCCTAAGTTTCATTAGAATACATTCATGAAAACTAAAATTAAGCGAATGGACATAAGATATCTAAGCCAATGGGAATCAGTTTGTAATAAACAATTTTGATATTTAATAACAAGCAAATAACACAATTAAAATCCGTAAAATCCAGTCCACGATAATTTCCGACGTAATTGGAGCTCCAAGTACTCGCTTAAGGTACTCGAATGCAGTCGGTGTTCATACCATAAATTACACAGGCAGAATAGTACTACCTCCCAACATAGAACGTAACCTGTATGAATTTAGGTACTGGTTTCAGAGGAACCATGAGAGTAGTGATCGATTCCTTACTGTCGCGTCGGCCCCAGGCCTCACGTCGACTATCTGACAAAAATATCGGCACGTGATCACCACATACGCGGCCCAAGAGAGAGGCATGCTAACAAAGCATCGAAGGACAGACGTAAATAAGGGATTCTCTAAATGGTTACTTCCAACGAAGCGGTTAGCAAAACCTTGAAAACTGAAGTGGATCAGGAGCTCTCTGAGCGCTGGCCTCCAACGAGGCCTTTTTCTGACGAAAAATAAAGCAAACAAAACCTTGTCTTCGAGACGTAGCAGTGCCGCCATGTGAAATGGGTTCAGTCGGAGTTGCAATAAGGGTATATACCAGCAACGCACTTTTAGCTTAGAAACTTCTTAGACGATCGTTCATGCCGCCCACACGGCTTCGTAAACTTAGTGTTACTTCTTGCCGGAACTTGAAGGTAAAACCGTCCAGTTTAGAACAAACCGAATGTCAACGAAATCTCACGTGATTCAAAATATGTTTAGAAAAGAGTGTGTCACAGGTTGCCGTGAGTAGAAATTTCATTTTATATTTTCTAGGTTTTCTGCGAAAACAAGTCGTTTCCTAAATTGTTTCGTACTATTTTTTAAATTGGTAACTTCTAACCAATTGTCATTCTCCAAATCCCTTGATTAAGACGGTGGTAGCCAGTATCAACGTTTATTACGAATTTGATCCACATTTTCTTCATAAACATTCATTCCGAAAAGTTAGTGGTTATGGTTTGCAATTATGCTCTACAAGCACAATACCTTTAACTTCATTTAACTAAATGGTGAACGCCTGCCTAGAATAGAAATTGTTTGGATTTGGTTCAATGGAAATATATTTCAAACTTTACATGCCGCTAACAATGATCAGTAATTTTACTTAGTGTATTTTGTCACTTCGTTTCTTTTAACTTGGTTGTGATATTTCGCACTGTATGCGATCATTTTCAATGTTCAATAATTAATTTTGAGTAAATGAAATGCATGCTAAGTATTTTCTGGTTCTACTTCCCTCGTCTAAGAGGAAGAAATTATTGTAATAGTGAAAAAATCACCTTTCGAGCTTTTTTCAGATCTTCACGTTTTACGGTTCGCAGATAACGTCTGCATTGTAATGGCTTACTGCAAATAGCAATTCTAATTGCTTAATTAACTAAATGAATAAGGTCAACATGAGCACAGAATTAAATATTTTTTTATTGCAAGATAATCAGTAGTTTACATTAATAAATGCAGTTGATGTGAGCAGCAGTAACTAATAATTTGAGGGATAAGTTAGCATGAAATAAAGCAGGTTTCGGAAGGGTTAGGTTCAGAGTTTCGGATATGATAAATGTTCGGAAGGGCCAATGCAATTTAATTTGTAACTGACGGATTTGAGCTTAATTACGTCAAACATAATGTGAATAAAATAATACAGACTGATTTGTTAAGTACAGAAAGAATATGAGCGTTATGTATTGAAAGTGTAAGCCAGACGAAACAGTGCTAGCAAAATAATGATTGCAATAGAGCAATGAAAAATGGAAGGCAACCAATCGAAAGGCAATTAGTGAGACGCTAAAGGAACTCCCAGTGTATCAGTGCATTATAAACCAAAGTGATTTAAAATCAGAGGAAAGTATAGTGATATTTATTCCAAGAAAAAGACAATTTCAGTAGTTAGGCAAAGACATGACATCAAAACTGTAGTCCATAAGGTCGAACATGTTATCAATCATAATTTATTTTATAAAAATTGAAAATATAGTTGCTACTGACGTGACAGTCTTTCGTTAAGATGATCCAACAAGCTTGAAAAAATTGTGTTGGGGACAGATTGAGCTCACCATTTTATTGCTTAAAATTATAAATAAAAGGTCTTTTTTAATACCAGTTGTGTGTAAAGTTATTCGCCAGTGTGCAGGACATCTTTGGATATAGTTTGCCAAGTGTGAGGTCCAGAAGTAGCAGTTTAGCCAGCAGAAAGATTTGTCCAAGTGCGAGTAACTTCGAGGGCTCACTTCCGTAAGGGAGGTGCATGCAAGAATTTTGTGTCCAACATGTAGAGCCGTTCCTCCTGAGTGCCCGTATACAGAGTTTTGAAGCAGGAAGCAACCACGAGAATTACCATCGACGAAGCGTTGGGGTAGGTCCATTATTTTTGGATCTCATCAAGTTCAGACTATCTACGAGGTGCAGCACCAGGTTCCAGTTATCCAGGTCCATCCAGCTTCGAGAAATGTGGATAGCATTCTTTGAAAGTGCAGGATGACGCGGCATTTTTCAGTTTAGATCGGATGCAGAACAAGAAACGATCGCGCGTGGGTTTCAACGTCACACCAAAAACAAAACGAGCTTAGCAGTTAGTACGTTATAGTATTAATCGTATATACCTGATGCTTCCTTGCCATTTTGGTTTTTTAACATTCAATTTTACATTAGTTTGCACTGCCAGATCATCTTGTTTACGGAGTCAAATTTAGAGATTATCTAAACGTCAGATGGAAATTGTGCATTTGCCCTACTACCCGAGTTAAATTGGCATACAACGAGTTATTTCTCATATAAAGTTTTACTTAATTTTATGAATCGACACCCTGAGTTAAGTTTTCTTCCATGCTCACCGGAGCTATGCCCGAATTTATTGCAAATAGATGAAATAAGGAACGAGCAATAAACCATGTATTTGTGGTAGTTATTATTGCACTCCTTTACAGTATGTCTGTCCATCTGCCTGTTAGCGGTGTAGCTCTAAAACTATATGTTGGAGGAAAACGATGTTTCAATGGGGATTAGATCTCTAATTGGCTCGAAACAAAATATATTTCTGGTCACATATGTACAGGGCGAGAACCTTAAAAAATAAAATATTGTCTAATTTTGTTTTAACTCGTGAATAGATAGAAGTAATATTTAGGACATAGTTCAGGTTTTTACCCCTGATAGAAATGGAACCCTACAGATATAATATAACCATGGTAAAAATTACAGACATAAGTATGATGGTTGCGGGTCGCACTTGCAAGGGAAGTCCCGTGTAAAGCCTTTACAGATTTATTTGTCGATAGTTTTGCAGCGAATAAACCATATTAAATCAAATTAGAAGGAGTTTTTCGTTATAAGTTGAATAATTAAAAATGGCATTGTACATTTTCGCAATCAACGTCCCAAAAACCCTCATTGCGGTTTGCACGTAAAGTATATACCCGCGCAGCTGACTGACTGCGACGACCTACGTTAGCTCGTCGTACCTTTGGCATTGCAACGGACACTATAAAACTACACGGAATTGTTTTCACAATCACTTGTACACAAACCAAATTTGAATGTCTGACTGACTGACTGACTGCGACGACCTATGTAAGGGATTTGGAATTACCCCCTGCTCATAAATTGCTATTAGTGTCTTATCTCTTCCGCCTTCGGTTACCTGAAGCGGATTATGACATGATGGGGAAAACCCTTCAAACCATTAAGCAATGACTGCAAATTGAAAGACACACTCTCGATATTTTCCGGCTTTACCTTTGGATTTTTCCGAATTTTCTTTTTTGCTAAACCACTCTGGAAGTAAGACGAACAAAATTTTAAAAAAATTATCCAAATCGGTCAAGTCGTTCTCGAGTTTTTGCGTTACTAACAGACGGCGATTGATTTTTATTTATAAGAAAAAAATTAAGACTCGAAATGTTCATTGACGAGTTTCCAGTATAAACACTAATTGTTATTCATGTTGTCATTCAAGATTACCCCAAGACTTTTTCTTTTCTAATGAACTCGCTAGAAATGCGCCAATTACACTTCCTTGCATAACGTTTCAACTGGTTTCAGCAAAATTGCACGCTGTTAATGTTCCTCGAAATAAATTTACGGCGAGGCAACGAATTACTTCTAAAAACCACGAACACGCCAGCAACCACTAAAAACTTTACACTTACATAATTCTTTTTCATCGTGATATTATCCTGTATTTAGACGGGGCCCGTGTTACAATAGAGATTTATATGCGGGCGTTAATGAAAGTTAGGTATTAAAAAGACACGGAGTGTCAGGGATACGGTGAGTTTATAGCCTAAACCCCGTTAAATATTAAACCTGTAGGCATGTGATAAGTGCACCACCACTTACCAGCTGAATTAGCACGGCCTGCTTGATGCTGTTGCTTGATAGCTCTTAAATTATGAGACTGCGTGCCTTTTGAGTAATTTTTGTTAATATACGTTTAAGAGCCGCGCATGGAGATACTCCCCGCACCAGAACAATTGCTGTTCAATCAGAAAGGGGACTGGCACCCTCGCATCTGCAAGATTTCAAATTGGAAAGATTAATAATTCATTGACTTCACTTTTGATTATTTTTTCGTTGACATATTTATATACATGACGATTTCTATTAAAATTATGAAATATGTTCATGCCAACGTATCAGATTTACTGCATTGAAATATAATGATAGAATTGTTGCATATTTTAGACCAAATGAAAACCTAACCAATATGCCAATACAAGATACCTTAACAGCAGCTCAAGACCGAGAAAGCTGCAGCTCCACAAGTACTACTCATAAGGTCATCTTCGGGAATAAAGTACCCATCAGGAAGAAGAATTACTGCTATTACTACCACTGCTGCAACATATTTGCATAACAATAAATCTCATGTTCATTCTACTGCTTTTCCTTTACTTTGTAAGATCTGTATGTCATCATAAATCCTGGCAGAAGTGAGATTCTACCTTGCCAGCTATTTTACAGTACTAATACAAATGTTAAAAAATAATATTCAAATAAAAACATAAAAACGGGATTAAACGACAAGAAGTCGTGGACCAGTGTTTTAAAAAGTTGACTTTCTGCTTTCCATATTTTCAACCAAGAATACTAGTCAAGAATTGACGCATTGTTAAGTCTCAATGGATAGTCAAAACCAAGATCACGACCAAAGTCCACAAAAGCTTAATGTAAGTCTCGTTTGATTTCATGTTTCACGTTTTTGCAGTGTACGAATCAACCATCTTTTTTTACATTTGCTTAAGTCATCTCTTGAATAGCAATACGGTAAGAATTTTGTTCAAAAGCAAAGCCTGACAAATAGATATCTCAGAAACTATAGAGGTTTTTATGTGAAATACACTGTGAACATTTTGACATGTTTAATCAAGGTCGCCCAATTCAACAATAATATAACTGTGATATTCATTTTCTTAAAACAATAAAGTTAATAACATATACGACTTAATTTAAGTGTTGCAAATGTAATTCTAGTAAGTAACGATGCTATTATTATCATTATTACTGCTATTACTATACCTGAGAGATAACACTGATATTTATTTTATTGACTTTCTTGCCCTTTACAAAATCTATATAACACCATAGATTCTGCACCAGATGAAGTTTTACCAATACCTTGGTTTGAGACGCATCAAACTAACCATAATTTACTTACTTCGTAAGACTACTCCTTTCTGTACAACCATTTGCATTCTTACTTTGTCCACGTCTTAACATAAATATTAAAATAAGTAAGCTTTATGCAAAGAAAATTAAATAATTAAACATCAAGACGTCAAAAACCAGAGTGTTCCAAAAATGTACTTTCCCTTTTCAATATTTGCATCAAAGATCACCATGACCAAACTAAAAGTTGGCGGTGCATTGCTGTCATGGGCTTGATCTTGATAGTCAGAACCAACATCTAGACCAATATCGACGAACTTCCTCAAGAGTTGACAAGTCTCGTCTTGATATTTATCTCAAGAATTCAAGTCATGCAATCAATCGCCAAAGCCCTAGAAGGGCAAGACAAATGAAGACAAAATGAAGAATTTAATTACATGAGCGGTTGGAACACGACCATCAAGCAGAGTATTATATTGGCGACGAAATAGCCGAAGACTAAGTCGCCATTTCTTTAAAACGATTTCACAGCGAAACCTCGATGTTCATCAGATCTTTTTTACTTAATGGCCATCCATGATGTCCACAATATCGGACAATAACGCGTTCCACTCCTATGACAGACTATAAAATCCCAATTTGAAAATTTCCCGCTCCTCTGGAGGATCGTGTATGATACCTTAATGTTTATTTGCCGTATTCTATCATGACAAGTAACATTTTAATAATTTAATATATTGTGCTTCGGAATTGGCAGCGCGACTTAGACGTAGATAAGTACATATAGTTCTTCCCAGATTTTTTTTTGACGTTATGCGCATATGAAGCAATCACGCAAATGAACTAAAATTGTGGTGGCATCTTTTTTTCCTAGTTAGTAGAAGAGAATCTTCAAGACCATTTACTCCTTACCCACATGACGTCAGAAGAGGAACTTGAGACAAATATGTTGTTATAGTATTGACTCTACGTTGCACACCAATATTTATATAATAGCTACTGTACTGCTAAGCTTTTCTTGTTTATTTAATTCCAAGTCTTCTCTATCAGGTCGGTTCTTGCGTTAGAAAAACTATCAAAATATTTAGAAATATTGTATGGTTAAATGAAAGGCTACTTCAGCATTATTTGAAAACTCTCAATTGTCACTGTCAGACTATTAATACGACATATAAGCTGAATTCGTATTCATTCAAAACATGTTAGTTTAAATATGTTAATAAACGTAAGTATTTGTGTACATAACTTATTATTTCACTGTTGAAATTGATTAATGTTTATTTTACATATACCTGGTTATCTTAACTTAATTGAATTAATCCAATTCTCTTGTCGAGTTTTGCAAATGCAACCAGCTTATTCTGCCACTTGTGTTTGTATCTACAAGCAAACTTCCTACTTCAACCTGAACCCACAGCGTCAGATAGAACACTATTGAAGTTTCATACACCAATTCCAAAAACTAATCAGCTCTCCTAGATGGTAAATCCGTTTCAAGATGTCTTCCCCTTTACAACAACTCGCATGGAATCCAACCAACTAACTCCATTTCAGAAACATTTACTTCAATGATGACTTCATGACAGCATACCTGTTCAAATCCAATCACCAATGTATCTACCTTAACGACAACTCGTACGGAATTCAGCCAGCAATCACAGGTCCAAATTTATTTACTCCAATTATAACTGTATGACAGCATACCCATTCAAATCAGTTACAGATGTATTCGCCTTGACAGCAACTTGAACTGCGGCTCCTCCAATCACTCAGGTTCAAACGAATTCACCTAGCCAATTCCAATATTCTTAATTCTTATTTAATTAATTAAGTGGTATGCTTCTTTATGTTAAACTTTGTTTTTTATTTTAAAAATTCGTACATATTCCTTTATTTTTCACTAAATTTCGCTCTTTTCAGCCTTGTAAATCATTCCATAAATAAATTACTGATCATAAAAGGGCTTTATTCTTTAGTTTTATCGATACAAATGGATTCAATATACATTTTAGAATTCAAAATCAGCTGTTATTCTACTTCATTACAATTTACTATAGTAATGAATAATATTCCAAAATGTTTAAAACTAATACCCTGCATTATATTTAAATGCAGTATATTTTGAATTTGACAATTTTATAAGTAACTTGTTCAAATATTAACTCAGCTTAGAACTTTCATATTACTTCCAACTATTTTATAGTTTGTACTAATTATTATTTAACTTTTAATTATGAATTACTCTCTGTTAACACCAAACAATCATTCATGTAACTTCAAAGATCATACTTTTAATTGATATTTTAGAACCTTATTTCTGAACATTAAATGCATTACCTGATTTAAATCTGTAATGTAATTTCTTAAATTAATTTTGAATAGTTAGTCTATTTTTTTCTATTTAAATTTACCCTTGTACATTTTTATACTTAGGTTGTTTTTCTTCCCATAAATTCTTTTCTATCTAGATATTAACTTTTACCAACAAACCAGTAGTCTTGATCTGCAACTATCTCAATATATATGCTTTACCTTGAGAAGAAGTTACACCATAGTGTATATACACGGTATGTTGGCAACATATTGGATGCTTATGTATGTATAATTATGGGAAGCTGCGTCGATCCGTCGCGCTGTATCTTTACTTCCTACAGCACCATCTAACGGCAATGGCACAAACTTAACTGTTACGTTATGTTGTCGGTAACCCTTTTTGGCCTTCATATATGAAATAATTTATTTAATGTCACCAAGTAGTACAATTTTAAAACATATAATCAATAAATACACATTGAAAAATGTGTCTAGGAAGGGTGGTGCAGACGGAAGATTGGAAAAGTACCCGTACAGTAGATGCACCACCCAGGCAGGTTCAAACAGTTGAGTAGAATCTCTTTTCCTCTCGTCTTATAATAACTAGTACTTAATAATGAAAACAATCAAATTGACTACATTTGTATAAGTTAATAATATGTACCAGAGCTCGACGTTTAAGTATTTTTATCTACTCCAGTGGGATAAGTGACGCATTACGTCACTCATTTGACACTATTTCAGTTAGGTAATGAAGCTCCTTACACCACTCAGTTATCTAATGGTTTCATTACGCAACTGAGTTGTGTAATGACTTCATTACGTAACTGAAATAGTGTCAAATGAATGACATAATGACGTTTGCCTACTAAAATATTTTTGAAAATGACAGATCTGACATTTCTCTTAATGCACTTTTCTCAATTCTAGGCAGTCGTAGATAAAATTTTGTACAATACATGTGTGATAATGCATCATTAATATACTTATGTGCTTACACACACGTATATTAATGATGCTGTTATCCCACTTGTATAGTAAATAACTATTACGCACAACCGCGAACCGGGCCGAAAATGAAAGTTTACATCTTAGTTACCACGACCGCAAGTACAACATTACGCCCGGCGGGCGGTAAAGTAATTTGCGGCTGTAAAATACGTAGCTTTGCTGCCCGCAAATTACTTTACCGCCCGGCACTTTAACTGTGGTAGCAATTTTTGGCATTAAAAAAACCTAAATTTATTCTAAGTGTTTGTTCCATGCAGTTATGCGTAAAACGTTGTAGATTACGCCCTTAGCCAAATAAAAACCCTCCTCCGTCGAGCCTCAAATTTTGGCTGCAGGCGTAATCTTACTCTTCTGGCCTTCTATACGTAAATAACTATTAATAAATCTCCTTGAATAATTTCAACTGTTTGTTTTTACAAGTATTTCCAGACCATAACGATTATTTTTATAATTTTTGGAAAAATAACATTTTGCAAATGAAATAAAACACTTTCGTGGTAGTTATACAAAAGATTATGGTTAAAGAAAACTTTTTAATGAATCTGTTTTTTTAACTTGAAGCTATAACACAACGTTAAGAGAATTATGTAATAAATCGTTACGTTTTCCCAAAATATAGTTCGTACTTTTAGTTATGCAAGAGTACCTATAATACCAGCATAGGTTTGTAGGTGTAGGTTTTCAGTACCAAGCAGCTGATAAAAATTTCATACTAACCTGAACCACTAAAACAGTTTGGGTCTCCTGCTAAAAAATGTTCTAGAAACAGGAAAATTTAAATGCTACCGTAATTTTGTATTCTATTTGCAATTTTGTGAGCCATTAAAAACCCATAACTTTACTTTATGCTCATATTTAGCTACTCCTTTCTAGAAAAATATATTTATTTATTCATAGTTATTCGGTAGTTTATACATCTTAATTAATATTAATCCCACAAAGTATCAACAGAGAACTTAAGGAAAAACTCAAATCACAAGTAAACTGGCCCAAGCCTTGGTGGTTGACAATTGTTTTAGAAGATTAATCTGAATTACCTTGACGCAAAGTCTGAATCTGAGTAAGATAAAGTCTTAACATGCCAGATTAGTTGAAAGAAATTGAAAACCAAAACCCAGTTCCTTATTATAAAGTGGAGAATAGCCCTCCCTTATCTTCTTTCACAGATCTAATCCTCTGGATCTATTACATTTTGTACTGTTGCACCAACTTATCTAAGCGAAAGCAACTCAATCATTAAGCATGAACCATTGATTTTAAAAACAAAGTCAATATTTATTTTAAAACTAAGAATTGATTCTAAATTTCTTTCCATTAGCAATTTAGAGTCCCTGTCTATAGTAAGATAAGAGTTGGGACATGTTGATCCAGTGTCAAAAACAACTTGATTTTTTATCAAAGTTTTTCACTTATCAACCTTCAGTTTTATTTGAATTGGCAAATAATGCATACTTGACAAAATGCATGTCAATATATTCTTCAATTTGATATTGTTATTATTTTTATGATTTATTTACTAATAAAAGACTTATTTTTAAGTATAAAAACTGTGTCGGGTATCAAGATACAATGTTTAAACTGCGAAAATAGAACTAATGGCTTTAAAAAAATAACTACTGTAATTCTGATGCCAAAGTTCTCATTGTAATGCTTTTGTAAGATTCCTTTCTAATTCTTTTCCGAACATTATATTTAACTTGTGTACAGTAAATTCTAACTCAAAATTGTACAAAACGATTAATTAACTTTTTCTACATTTTACGGGAATCAGGATAGGAAATTTTTGTTATCTTCTAAAATGTGTGATATACACCTAAAACTATTATCATTTATATTCAATGCATTTCTAAAGCTACGAAATATTTGTGCCATAATTTTAAATAGTTCAAAAATTATATAATTTACGTAGTTCAATTTTTCTGGTCGGAATCCCCGTAACCTAACGAAATAAGTGAAACTTCCATTCACTAACTTGTTAGAGCCCAGTGATGAAACACATTGTCGACAAACCCGTTGTTTCTTTAGTTTATTCAATTTATACTCAGCACAATTATACAAAATGTTATCCACAGCTTTTCTTTTCTGATATCTTGACCGTCCATAAAAATAGTACTTATATTTTCATATTTTCGTTAGTTTGTTCCGGAGATAATATTTAAAAACCAGTTAAGTGTTTGCGATCATCTGCTTCATAGCTGGTTGATGTATTTGACGTAGTTAAATATTGTGCTACACAAAAAAGTTTCAAGTTTTCTTGAAACTGCAACAGCGAAGATAATGGTTGTCCAGATCTCAATTGGAAAAATGCATTTTCTAAACAGTCCTGTGGAAACCTACTCGTAAGTAAAAAGCTGTGACGCTTTTCCCATTTATTCTGTTTCTTATATTTGTTTTGTAGATCTAGTATTAATGTTGTCAAAATAACACTTCTTTGACTAAGTTTCCAAACACGAATTCCATTTTTCTTTTCATCAATTTTCATATTTGTTAATAAGTTAATATTAATATGGAGAAAATTGATAGTTTCATTGTATTTTCTAATATCATATTTACTCAAAACCAGATCCGGACTTTAAAAGGATATTTTCCACAAACCAAGCAGTTATTAGAAGATCGTTATTATCACCTTCTTCGGCGATGAATTTTAGTACAGTATTTAGGTCGTGGTGACTAAGAGCAAAGTCAATGTTTATTGCCCTTGATCGCAATGATCGTCTTTGGGTAGGATGTACACTTTACGCACCGAGCGTTTCAGGAGATTCCCTCGGGAATCGCGCACCTGCACCACACGCACAACACCATCCGCTCCTGGATATGTGGCCGAGATGATTGCCAGTGGCCAACGGTAGCTTGGAGATGCCTCGTCGTGGACGAGTACCACGTCGCCCACCTGGGGGGCTAGAGACGTGCTGGAGGACTTCCACGTAGGGCGGAGCTGCAGGAGGTGGAGGTAGTCCCGGGACCAACGATCCCAAAACTGCTGGGACAGCCGCTGGACCAGCCCATAGCGGCTGAGATGATTTTCCGGTATGTCCTGGAGTTGGGCTTCCGGAAACGAAGTCAGCTTGCGACCGATCAAGAAGTGGGCAGGAGTAAGGACTTCGGGGAATGAGGCGTCGGTAGGGAGAACACAGAGTGGGCGGGAATTTAGTATCGCTTCCACTTGAGTCAGCATGGTGTAATACTCAACAAAAGTTAACTTTGCATTGCAAGATATTCGCCTTAAATAATATTTCAATGACTTTACCCCCGCTTCCCAAATGCCGCCAAAGTGCGAAGAGCGTGCCGGAATAAAATTCCACTTAATGCTATGTTTCGACAATTCCTCCCTTATGCATTGCTCACTAGAGCCTGACAGGATATTTTTTAATTCCGATAGCTGATTTCTGGCACCGGTAAAACTGGAATAGCGCCAGAAAAGTTCAAATTCTGGGACGCGATGGTGAAGAGTGGCCACTACTGGGCGCGACTCTTGGGCTGCTAGCTCACCCGAATCAATTTTAACGGGCTGGGATTTTAAGTCCGCCTGTGACAAAAACTCTGGCCCGTGCCACCACAAGCGTGAGTTGAGTAACTCCTGGGGTAACATTCCCCTGCTAATTATATCGGACGGGTTGCAATTTGTACGCACGTGAAACCATTCTTCCCTATTGCTTAGTTCGTAAATCTCGGACACCCGGTTCGCGACGAACGTCTTCCAATTACTCGCATCCTTATTTATCCAGTGCAGAGTTATGGTGGAGTCCGACCAATAGTACACGCGGTCAAATTTAAATGCGGAGAAATCGAGTATAGTTTTAATCAAACGAGCCAACAGTAAGGCTGCGCAAAGCTCCAGACGAGGCAAGGATATTGTTTTTAATGGAGCGACCCTTGACTTAGCACAAAGCAAATTGGTGGTGACATTACCGCGCGCGTCAACGCAACGTATATACACGGCGCACCCATAGGCTACAGAACTCGCGTCCGCAAATCCGTGGAGATCTATCGAATTTATGTCATCGCAAATTACCCGTCTCGGAATTGCCAATGAGCCCAAAGCGCGTAATGAAGAATGGAGTTCGTCGTATCTGGAGCTCATCTCCATGGGCACCGTTCCGTCCCATGACAACTTCAACTGCCAAAGCCGTTGCACGAGAAGTTTCAAAGTTAGAACGCTTGGACCAAGTAGTCCCAAGGGATAGAATACTTGAGCCATACTAGAGAGTATAGCCCGCTTGGTAACTGATTTGCAACAGCCAGGGTTCACTCTGTAACTTAGAACGTCCCGCCGAGTATCCCAAAAAATGCCGATAGTTTTCTCCGTGGCGTCTTCCGTCAAAGAAATGGGCTCTACGCTGCCGCGATCTACACCAATGGCGCTAGCTACTTCACTGTCGTTGGATGCCCACTTTCGCAATTCAAACCCGTACCCCGACAAAGCGCTACTAATTTCGAATTGCGTTTTTATGGCTTCCGCCCTATTTTCAAAACCAGTCAGTAGGTCATCTACATAAAAATCTCGGATAGTTCTTAATGAGGCCTCTGGAAGCGATGCTTCGATTTCCTGGGCGATTTGTATCAAGCACCTAGTTGCTAGGTACGAGGCTGATTTAGTACCGTAGGTGACCGTTAATAATTTGAAGCATTTTACCGCTGAGGTTTTGTCGTCACGCCACAAAATTAATTGGTATTGCGTCTGTGAGGGGTCCACGAGGATTTGCCTATACATTTTGGCGCAATCTGCTTTCAGCACGTACTTGAATTGCCTAAAGCGACAAAGAATTTCAAACAACGACTGCTGGACCACTGGGCCCTTATGTTGAAGGTCGTTAAGCGATACTCCGGAGGAGGACGCACAACTGCCGTCAAAAACAACTGTCCTCCTTTATGACTGGCAAATGTGGCAAATAAAACCGATGATGAGGAAGGCTCGCTTCGTCGTCCACCTTGCTCAAGTGACCAAGCGACTCGTATTCCTTGAGAAATGCGGAATACGCGGTTTTCAACTCGGGATTTTTTGACAATTTGTTTTCTAATGAATAGAAACGCTTTAATGCTATACCGCGCGAGTCTCCCAGCGATGGAGCATCTTTCCTGAAAGGTATTCTCACGATGAACCTACGCGGCTCCGACGACGCCCGTTTCGTAGTCGATTGAAAATGGTCTTCGCAAAATTTGTCATCAGCAGAGAGTCGGCCTGATGAACCGTAAGCCCCCTCGATTTTCCAAAATCTCTGAATGCCGTGCTCGATGCCGGCTACACTTAAATGAACCCTATTTGAAAGAATGAGCGCTCGATTTTCGACATTCATGTTTCCGCCTAAAACCCAACCAAAAAGAGTTTTTGTTAAAAATGGCTTCTCTGGGCCCAATTTCACCTGTCCCTGACAGAGCACTTGCCAAAAGACATTCGCGCCTAATAAAAGATCAATCTTTCCCGGTGTATTACAATCTGAATCGACTAGCACAATGTTTGGTGGGATCTTCAAATCCCTCAACGAGAAAGAAAGGGCCGGCAGAGGGTCCGTAATTTTGTCTAACACAACACAGCTCAAAATGTCCTCGTATTTCCCGTTGCGGGAGCGGATTCGAACGTTTGCTCTGAATTCAGCGTTCAGAGCCCTGGCACCAACACCCGACAGTGAGGTGATATTACTTCGTTTCTCAATTTTCAAATTTCGACACAAGTCGGCGCTAACTAAGTTAAGTTGGGATCCGGGGTCCAAATAAGCTTTTGCCCGGGAAAATGACCCGGAGGATCCTTCTACGAATACGCTAACCGTGGACAATAAAACTTGCGCTGGCACCGCGATTGCAGGACGGCTACAAGCTGCTGAAACGGATGCGACGGGTGCCTCGCTCGGGGCGACGGCCCCGACCTCCCGCGTGTCGCTGCTGGTTTCTGGCGGTCCAGGACGCGGCGACGGAGTATTTTCGTGCGCGTCGCGCTTTGGACGCAAACACAGTAAAGTATGGTGCTTTTTTCTGCATACGCGGCATCTCGACGATGTGCATTTTACCACGAAATGTCCGGGCTTGAGACAATTGTTGCATAGTTTCAAACGACGCGCATCTTCGATACGAGCGTTAACCGACAATTTTGAAAAAGATTCGCAAGCGCTAATCGAATGATTACTATTTTTGCAAAAATGACAAGAGTGATTACCTTGCTCTCTGGCTACATGGGCGAGTGCATGACTTTTTTGCTCGGATCCCTGACTTCCCAAACTCGAACCTATTTTCGCAGCTTCCACCGAACCTAATAAGTGACTTTTGCTCTCTAAAAAATCTAACAACTCTCGCAAAGTAGGAAATTGTCCGGCATGTTTGCATAATTCCCAGTCAGTCTGCATTGCTCAGCTGAGCTTCGAAACTATGATATGTATTAGTATGGTGTCGACTGTGGGTTCCCCGTACGCCTTTAAAATTTCCAAAATTCTAACTACACTATCGAGCAGCCTTTGAACAGACGAATGTGAATCCTTTTTTACGCTCTCTAAACTGAATAACGCATTTATGTTTGATTTTACTATCAGCTTCTTATTTTCAAATCGCTTGACTAGGATGTCCCAAGCAATGGTATAGTTATCGTTGGTAACTTTTAACGACGAGATTGAACTAGCAGCTTCTCCCTTGAGGGAAGAAATCAAATAGTAAAATTTCTGAACGTTGGTCAAATTAACGTTGTTATGAATAAGCGACGTAAAGGAGTAATGAAATTGAACCCAATTCTCGAATTTCCCCGAAAAGGAAGGCAAATCTAAGGGTGGTAATCTTAATCCAGCGAGCTCTCCTGAAGGGCCACTTTGCGAAGAATTTTGGCCTAGATTCGGTTTTATACCCGGACTGATCTTATTTTTTGATAAGAATTCCTTTACTGCGCTACTAATCTCGCTAAAATGAGTCATAAAAGAGTCGAATTCATTGAAAAGTTCATCAAAGTGTTCATCGTCGGCCTCCATTAGGCCCTCCATTGACTTCTTATACTCATCCAACAAATTTTGGAAACAACTAAACTCTTCTGACAAGTTGCCGACCACGTGAGCCTTCACGGGGCTGGACGAAGAAATTCTATGAAATAGAGTTTTGAAACGATCTACTTGGGCTTTTATGAATTTGCAACGAGTGGTTAAAGCGCGAGTTTCCGACATGACCGCTGATGTCGAACGAGTTTCCACCATGACTGACACAAGCAAAAAACAACACTAAACGAAGGCGTAATGGAAAAGGACTTACTTTTGAGAACGTAGTAACTTCTTGACGAACAGAAAACCAACCCGCTGCCGATCGCTGCCGCTTGACGTGGGACCTGGACTCGGTGTAAGCTCTCGATGGTTGAATTTCCTGGTGTTGGCGAAGCTTCTTGACGCTCTCCGACGAAATGATGTTGGAGCAATTGCATCCACCAGCTACTGGAAACTTGTACACTCGCATTTTTTAGCTTCTTCCAAATCCGGCTCGAAGGACCAATGTTTTTTGTATGATTAACTTGAAAAGAGGCTTCCACGAATGGGGCCCCCAGTTAATCCGCTGCGAATTCCGGTTCAATGGGATTGCCGGGAACTGCCACTTAATAACCCTTGACTTGGGTTCAGTTAGTTGTTGGAGTGAAACAAGACTTAACAAACACGAGTATATTGAGTAACAACGATAACAAACGTCACTGAGGGACCGATGGTTTTTTACAATAGCTTCAACTGTTGTGATACGCTTGGATTGGCCACCCGAAAATAGCGAATTGCGCGTAACCGTCACACAAAACAACCTGGAACCGTCTTTACCAGGGAGTTAGAACGAACCGCAAACCAGCACAAAGCATAGCTGAACTTGCTTACTCGAAATTCTGAATCTAACTGACGCTGAATTTACAACGAGCCGAACTCGCAAATTCATCAAGGAGGGGAAAGCTCAAACACTATTGGCTGAGGCGATCCTGCGTAGCCAATCGGAGCGTCGCACTTAGGAATAAATACTTATTCTAAGAATCTTAATGCTAAGCTCTCTCAATGAGACAATTGAACGAAATCCATAAACACATGATTCCCAAATATGCTAAGTCGGCTTAAGTTCTATTAGAAAATGTGTCCATCCGCTTAAAAGCCATTAAGGGAAGCTTACAAATTCCTTTCCAATATTAACAGAGGCAAACAAATACGGCAAGATGCAAATTTGACTTTACCACGACCTTTGAATGAGATAGAACAGTTATGACTTGAATTACATGATTAATTATAATCAAAAAGATTTTGATGCACGCATCTGTGTGAATCAAACACCAGTG